>OZ020485.1:41907351-42461305 GCA_963971405.1 Psococerastis gibbosa
TAAAAAATAAATAAACAACGATAAATTTCTAGTAATAAATAGGTAAACGCCCAATGCTTGGCTTATACACCAGACTTATAATGGATAAAAAATGGCGGATGACAATACCTGTCTAATATAGAGCCCTAATACCACGTATTTGTGTATTTAAAACGTTCAAAATGAGTTTTCTGTGCTGGTTTTGTGGAGTAGTATTTCAATTCAACAACACATTAATGTGGCATTTACGTACTTTCCATAAAAAGGATAACTGTGACACACTGACACATTCAGTTTGAAGAAATTCTTTCTTCGGCCCTATCTGCCCTGATTGTAAAGAGGTGTTTGTAACATACGAAAAGTTACGCGAGCATATATTGAGGCCGCTCACTCCATTGGCATATCTTTCAGAGTGGAAACGTTTAACGTTTAAGACAACGGAAGGTAAGTTCAATGTAGTGTTGTTCTTTAAATGCTAAGTTACATACTGTGGAGCTAGGGCCTATAATAGGTAAAAACATAAGCTACCTACTCCAAGCTTGTGTTGACCTAACTGATTATCATTTCTCGCTGAAATCAGGGCTTTGCAATCAAAGGCATAAAGTAATTACTCTGGCAGTAATTTTCCCTTATTAAAATTTTTGGCAACACGTTCTGATAGTAGAGTAGAAAGGGGGTTTCTGGCGCTTATCCCACCCCCCGTCGTGCTATCCCATCTATCCCCCGCGGGTGGTCTATCTATTTTTGTGTGTTACCCCTCGTGGGTGGTCTGAGGTTCTGGCACCATGATCGTTTTTTTTTTTATAATTACTAATTTGTGAGATACAGAGTTATTTTTTTTTATTTTTTTATTTTTTTTATTTTTTTTTTTTTTTTTATTTATTTATTTTTTTTTTATTTTTTTTTTAATGGTGTTAATTGAATTAAAACATTTCTTTCTTCTTCTTTCTTCTTCGTGGGTGGTCTTTGTACCCCGCCGTGCTTATCCCGTTGTCTATCTATCTCTGTACCAGGTGGGTGGTCTATGACGCACCCCCCCCCCCTCCCCGTACAGCCAGACATCTAGAAGGTTCTAAATGTGTCGTTACAAAAGGCATCACCTTGGGTTGAGGAGCTTAGTTGAAGCCAAACCTTCATTCAAGACTCAAGTAATACCACTTTATACGTAAAATTGTATAATCTTACAACATGACATCTCTATTCAATAAAGTTAATGCTATCAACCAAGTAGCCGGGCCTACCATACCAATGCGAAAGCTAGTGATTGGAGTTAAATACCTAATATTGAAAATAGTGCAAATCGAAAAAACAGAATATGGACCAGCTGTAAAAGTCATACTGCGAGGATTGGAAAAAGAAGTCGTGGAATGTTTTGTGCCTCAACAATATCTGCCAGCCTTTCAACAAAGTGAAGTTACTCCAGGAGCTGAGATGTATCTTATCGTTTCAAGCCATCGGGGAAAAAATAGTGTCAACCTACAGATCATAGAATGAATATTTCATGATGTATTATTATTGTAAACTACAGAAATAATGTAAATATATGAATAATTTCTATATATATTTTTGTTCTTGTTTTATTAATTGCATAATTAGTTTTAAGCTTATAGTTAGATGATGATGAGTATTAAAAACTAATGGTTGAAAGAAACAAGCTATTGCTTCAGTCATAATCGAGTACTTGAACGGTGAAGGGTTATCTTAATCATAGACTATGAAATGATGTAAATCAAATAATTAAACGAGTACATTAGCTAATTAATTTTAATAAATCTATCCGAAGCATATGTTTATGGGAAGTATTGATTTGGTAAACAAATAACAGAGTGCAGGTTCAAACCTGTTGTGAATCACCAGGTGCATATAACTCTGTACAGTCGTCTAATGGTTCAAACAAACAAGCCATTAATAAATCTACCCCTCGCTGACAGTCCATTGTAAGCTAAAGTGATTTTTGTTTTCGTAAATCTATCCAACACTTAGGTTGAAGGGAAGTATTGATTTGGCAAACAAATAACAGAGTGCAGGTTCAAACCTGTTGTGAATCACCAGGTGCATATAACTCTGTACAGCCGTCTAATGGTTCAAACAAACAAGCCATTAATAAATCTACCCCTCGCTGACAGTCCATTGTAAGCTAAAGTGATTTTTGTTTTTGCATTAGTTGCAATCGATCGTTAGAAAATGAATGGTGTCTTAACAACATATTATCCGCTTCGTGATGGACAATCTATCCCTGTACCCTTACCATCTATCCTTCGTGGGTGGTCGTCGCTACAAAAGGCATCGCCTTGGGTTGAGGAGCTTAGTTGAAACCGAACCTTCATTCGCGTAATACCACTTCAGTGTAGTGAATTTGTGTAATCGTACAGCATGGAATCGAAGAAAAGGAAACTGAACGCGAGGGAATATGTGTGTAGAATATGTGCTGTGAGTTTCACACTAAATTGCAATTTAAAAAGACATGTCATAAACAAACATGGAGTTAGTATTATACCATGCAAAAAATGTAAAGCCACATTCACATGCAGAGAGGACCTATCTCATCATATATTGCAGCGGCATACATCAGCAAATCACGGGATGGAAATTGTACAAACTCGCCCAAAACTGACATCTGCTGGGAATGGAGAGGACTGCAAGGCATGCGGGGGCAAAATCAACAACTCCAGTCCACTTACAGTTCTGTGTAAAGAATGTTCATCTATCTTTTCGTGTAAGTATGAGAATCCTGTATCTGTTAAAACCCTTGAGTGTAAATATATTTGTGAATTCTGTTCGGTCCCTTTTGCTCGGAAGTATAGTTTGAAAGTCCACATATTAAGCATACATATTATTAATTGTTTGAATTGCAAGAAATTGTTTATGAGGGAAGATTTTACTAATCATAAGAATAATTGCACAATTATGAGCGGGGGAGCACTATCCAACGAGGAGAACTTTTTATGCAAAACATCTATAGCTCTAGATGGTGTAGTAAAACAATACAATTATAAAAACATAACCATACATGATCCCGTTGTATATTTAAATAATATGGAAGGTGAGGTTGATTCTATTACAACTGAAAACATTAAACTTTTTAATGCAATTAAATGGTATGTAGCCTTACACATTAAATTTGAACGCGGACCCGACAATAATAAAAACTATACTGAAGCATGGTTTCATGCTAAAAACGAACAACTTTTCCTCACTGATGACTCCACAATAAAATATCAACAAATGATTGAACAAATTTTAGTAAAAATAGATAAATTTCAAGCAATGGGAAGCGGGTGGGTGTTGAAATCTTTAAAACATTTTGTTATTTTTATTGCTGAATATAATCCATGCAGTGGTAGTAGTTACATCCCTTTACCCAAAAAAATCTATAACACTAAAGCAGTAATCAATATTAAAAATGACGATCTCAAATGTTTTATATGGTCAATTTTAGCATACTTACATCCAGTAAGTCGGGATGCTCAGCGGGTTTATAATTATAAAAAGTATGAAAAAGAGTTAGATATGAAAGGTATAACTTACCCAGTATCTTTGCAAGTCATTTCAAAATTTGAAAAAAATAATAATATTGGAGTAAATGTGTTTGGTTATGATCACAGACTGTACCCATTATATTTATCACAAAGTCACCATTATAATAAGCAGGTGGATCTGCTTTACATAACGGAAGACGAAAATTCACATTATTGTCTTATTAAAAATTTCAACAAACTTAATTTCTCAATCACTAAACATAAGGAACAAAAGTTTTATTGTCGTTGGTGCATACACGCCTTTAGTAGTGCTGAACGCTTACATGAACATAAGCCACTCTGCTCAAGACATGATCCTCAAAAAACCACATTTCCAATTCAGGAGAAAAGCACTATGAAATTTGATAAGGCACAATATATGATCCCTGTAGCATATAGAATATATGCCGATTTCGAGAGCATTCTCAGTCCCGTTGAAGGGACTATTTGTAACACTGAAAAATTATCTGCACATATACCATCAGGGTTTTGTTATGTTGTTGTAGATATCAATGGGAATAAGTTTAAAGAACCGGTAGTTTACAGGGGAGCTAATGCTGTTGATGTGTTTTTGAAATCGTTATTAAATGTTAAGGATGAAATTTTAAACATTTATAAAAATATTAAAGCAGTAATTATGACTGACGAGGATAGAGAAAATTTTAAAAACTCTGTCATTTGTAATGTTTGTCAAAAACCACTAGGAAATGATCGTGTAATAGACCACTGTCATATAACGGGGAAATATAGACAAGCATTACATAATGTTTGTAATATGAGCAATTTTCGAACTCCAAAACATATCCCCGTTTTTATGCATAACTTAAAACGTTATGATGGTCATCTTATCATGGAAGGGGTTGGGAAACTAAAAAATATGAAAATTACTTGTATAGCTAAAACTATGGAGGAATATATAGCCTTTAGTATTGGAGAGTTACGCTTTTTAGACACTTATCAATTTATGGCCTCCTCTTTAGATTCATTAGTCAAAAATCTTGTTGATGCGGATAAAAATAAATTTAAAATTATGAAAACATGTTTTGTGGGTGAAAAATTAGACTTGATGTTGAGGAAGGGTGTCTTCCCCTATGAATATATAACGCACGAATCAAAATTTAATGAGGAACACTTACCTCCAATTGATGCATTTTTTAGTCAATTAACTCAAGAGGGGATTTCACAAGAAAAATATGAACATGCTCAAAAGGTGTGGAATGCTTTTAGTATAAAGAATTTAGGAGAATACCAAGACTTGTATGTATTAACAGACACCCTTCTCCTTTGCGATGTTTTTGAAGCCTTTAGAGCCTTATGTTTTGAAAACGATAACCTCGAAATTTGTCACATGTACACAGCACCAGGGCTAGCTCTTCAGAGCTGTCTGAAAATGACAGGAGTAGAACTTGAGCTATTGAGCGAACCTGATATGTATTTGTTTTGTGAGGCTGGGATTCGCGGGGGTATAAGTATGATTTCAAAAAGATTTGCGGAAAGCAACAATAAATACTTAAAAAAATTTGACTCAAATAAGCCATCCAAATTTATAGTATATTGGGATTGCACTAACTTATACGGACATGCGATGCGTCAATTTTTACCTATTAGTGGGTTTCGCTGGATGGAGGAGGAAGAAATCAAAAACTTTAATGTAATGCTCGCACCTGATGAGGGCGATGATGGGTTCATATTACAGGTGGACATGGAATATCCACAAAAATTACATGATTTACATAATGAATACCCACTAGCAGCTGAACATTGTGTTGTAACATCAGACATGATTTCCCCCTATTGTAAGGAATTTCTCGCTGAAAATGATATATCTTTAACATCCAACTTCTCAAAGCTTATTCCCAACTTAAACGATAAACACAACTATATAATACATTATCGAAATTTGAAGCAATGTTTAGAATTGGGATTAAAATTAAAATGTATACATAAAATTTTAGCTTTTAAGCAAAGCGCTTGGATGCGACCCTTTATCGATTTTAACACAGAAAAACGGAAATTAGCTTGTAATGATTTCGAGAAGGATTTTTATAAATTGAAAATTAATAGTATGTATGGGAAGACAATGGAGAATGTTAGAAATCACGCAAAATTAGAGTTAGTTAACACTGCCAAACGAGCTCGTAAACTTATCTCATCCCCTGCATTTAAAGATTTTAAGATTTTTTCAAACGATTTAATAGCAGTCCGGTCAAAAAAAACTAATATTTTGCTAAACAAGCCAATATTTATTGGCCTAACCGTTCTCGAACTATCCAAGGTAGTTATGTATGAATTTCATTATAACTTTGTAAAACAAATGTATGGTGATAAAGCTGCACTGATTTTAACAGATACAGATTCGCTCGTTTATGAGGTTGAGAGTGATGATTTGTACACTGATTTAAAACCATATCCCCATTTATTTGATAACTCAGTATATCCTCCGAACCATCTCTTATACAATATTGAAAATAAAAAGAAAGTGGGAACGTTCAAAGATGAAAATGCTCAATCTCACATTTTACAATGTGTTGCTTTACGCCCAAAATTGTATTCCCTTTTAGAGGAGGGAAAGGAGAAGAAAGTGGGCAAAGGTATAGTTCGTTCAACCCTTAAACATCATATTAACCATCAAGACTATTACAATACCTTATTTAAGCCTTGCATAGCAAAAGACTCACGTAAACCAATGTTCCGTATTCAAAGTAGAGATCATAAGCTTTTTACAATTAAACAGCAAAAAGTCACTCTTAGTCCTTATGATGATAAACGGTATGTGTGTCGTAATGGAATTGATAGTTTAGCTCATGGTCATTATCGCATTATAGATATGTCTTAGGTTTAAAAGTTTGTTTTAAGTGATTGTATGTAAAGACATTGATTTCTTTTAAAATATGTGTATTATAAAATTTGTATATCATAAAATGGTTTACATTCGTTTAGCTCATGGTCATTATTGTATTATAGATAAGTCTTAGGCTTAAAAGCTTGTTTTAAGTGATTGTATGAAAAGACATTGATTTCTTTTAAAATATGTGTATTATAAAATTTATATATCATAAAATGGTTTACATTCATTTACAATAGTTGATGTACAATACCAGTTAAAGGTACATATTCATATAAGCAGTCGCTGATGAGTAGACAGTCCCTTTATTTGCCATGCAGACAACCCTTTATATATTGGAGTGCATAAGGTCGGTGGCCATTTCAGTCCCCCTCGCATTAAGATTATGACACATCGCTATTAATTCAGGTACGCCGATATAATAAGTGCACTCAGCATCTTAAAAGAAATGTATTAATCCCACAATAGGTGTTCAATATACCCACCAGCCGTGTTTATAAAAATGAATTTTCAATAATCCCAACTAAGTCTCAGTTTCTCACAATAGGTGTGCAATATACCAGGCAGTCGTGTTTTCTATGTTAGATTTAGTTACATTGGGCTAGGACAGGTTAAGTTATAATATTAGGCTAGGTTAAATTTTTATATCAAGTTAGGATAGGTTACATTGGATTAGGATAGGCCAGATTAGGTTACATTGGGTTAGGTTAGCTGTTTACCTAGATTAAATTCATCATTTTTTTTTTAACAAAAATATTTTTATATCAAATAAATATGATGTTAAGTTAGGTTACATTGAATTAGGATAGGTTAGATTAGGTTACATTGGATTAGGATAGGCCAGATTACGTTACATTGGGTTAGGTTAGCTGTTTACCTAGATTAAATTCATCATTTTTTTAACAAAAATATTTTTATATCAAATAAATATGATGTTAAGTTAGGTTACATTGAATTAGGATAGGTTAGATTAGGTTACATTGGATTAGGATAGGCCAGATTAGGTTACATTGGGTTAGGTTAGCTGTTTACCTAGATTACATTCATCATTTTTTTAACAAAAATATTTTTATATCAAATAAATATGACGTTAAGTTAGGTTACATTGAATTAGGATAGGTTACATTAGGTTACATTGGGTTAGGATAGGTTAAGTTAGCGGCTAACTTAACCTATCCTAACCCAATGTAACCTAATGTAACCTATCCTAATTCAATGTAACCTAACTTAACGTCATATTTATTTGATATAAAAATATTTTTGTTAAAAAAATGATGAATGTAATCTAGGTAAACAGCTAACCTAACCCAATGTAACCTAATCTGGCCTATCCTAATCCAATGTAACCTAATCTAACCTATCCTAATTCAATGTAACCTAACTTAACATCATATTTATTTGATATAAAAATATTTTTGTTAAAAAAATGATGAATTTAATCTAGGTAAACAGCTAACCTAACCCAATGTAACCTAATCTGGCCTATCCTAATCCAATGTAACCTAATCTAACCTATCCTAATTCAATGTAACCTAACTTAACATTATATTTATTTGATATAAAAAATATTTTTTTTAAAAAAAGAAATGATGAATTTAATCTAGGTAAACAGCTAACCTAACCCAATGTAACCTAATCTGGCCTATCCTAATCCAATGTAACCTACCCTAACTTGATATAAAAATTTAACCTAGACTAATATTAAAACTTAACCTGTCCTAGCCCAATGTAACTAAATCTAACATAGAAAACACAACTGCCTGGTATATTGCACCCAATGTAACCTAATCTAACCTATCCTAATTCAATGTAACCTAACTTAACATCATATTTATTTGATATAAAAATATTTTTGTTAAAAAAATGATGAATTTAATCTAGGTAAACAGCTAACCTAACCCAATGTAACGTAATCTGGCCTATCCTAATCCAATGTAACCTAATCTAACCTATCCTAATTCAATGTAACCTAACTTAACATCATATTTATTTGATATAAAAATATTTTTGTTAAAAAAAAAATGATGAATTTAATCTAGGTAAACAGCTAACCTAACCCAATGTAACCTAATCTGGCCTATCCTAATCCAATGTAACCTATCCTAACTTGATATAAAAATTTAACCTAGCCTAATATTATAACTTAACCTGTCCTAGCCCAATGTAACTAAATCTAACATAGAAAACACGACTGCCTGGTATATTGCACACCTATTGTGAGAAACTGAGACTTAGTTGGGATTATTGAAAATTCATTTTTATAAACACGGCTGGTGGGTATATTGAACACCTATTGTGGGATTAATACATTTCTTTTAAGATGCTGAGTGCACTTATTATATCGGCGTACCTGAATTAATAGCGATGTGTCATAATCTTAATGCGAGGGGGACTGAAATGGCCACCGACCTTATGCACTCCAATATATAAAGGGTTGTCTGCATGGCAAATAAAGGGACTGTCTACTCATCAGCGACTGCTTATATGAATATGTACCTTTAACTGGTATTGTACATCAACTATTGTAAATGAATGTAAACCATTTTATGATATATAAATTTTATAATACACATATTTTAAAAGAAATCAATGTCTTTTCATACAATCACTTAAAACAAGCTTTTAAGCCTAAGACTTATCTATAATACAATAATGACCATGAGCTAAACGAATGTAAACCATTTTATGATATACAAATTTTATAATACACATATTTTAAAAGAAATCAATGTCTTTACATACAATCACTTAAAACAAACTTTTAAACCTAAGACATATCTATAATGCGATAATGACCATGAGCTAAACTATCAATTCCATTACGACACACATACCGTTTATCATCATAAGGACTAAGAGTGACTTTTTGCTGTTTAATTGTAAAAAGCTTATGATCTCTACTTTGAATACGGAACATTGGTTTACGTGAGTCTTTTGCTATGCAAGGCTTAAATAAGGTATTGTAATAGTCTTGATGGTTAATATGATGTTTAAGGGTTGAACGAACTATACCTTTGCCCACTTTCTTCTCCTTTCCCTCCTCTAAAAGGGAATACAATTTTGGGCGTAAAGCAACACATTGTAAAATGTGAGATTGAGCATTTTCATCTTTGAACGTTCCCACTTTCTTTTTATTTTCAATATTGTATAAGAGATGGTTCGGAGGATATACTGAGTTATCAAATAAATGGGGATATGGTTTTAAATCAGTGTACAAATCATCACTCTCAACCTCATAAACGAGCGAATCTGTATCTGTTAAAATCAGTGCAGCTTTATCACCATACATTTGTTTTACAAAGTTATAATGAAATTCATACATAACTACCTTGGATAGTTCGAGAACGGTTAGGCCAATAAATATTGGCTTGTTTAGCAAAATATTAGTTTTTTTTGACCGGACTGCTATTAAATCGTTTGAAAAAATCTTAAAATCTTTAAATGCAGGGGATGAGATAAGTTTACGAGCTCGTTTGGCAGTGTTAACTAACTCTAATTTTGCGTGATTTCTAACATTCTCCATTGTCTTCCCATACATACTATTAATTTTCAATTTATAAAAATCCTTCTCGAAATCATTACAAGCTAATTTCCGTTTTTCTGTGTTAAAATCGATAAAGGGTCGCATCCAAGCGCTTTGCTTAAAAGCTAAAATTTTATGTATACATTTTAATTTTAATCCCAATTCTAAACATTGCTTCAAATTTCGATAATGTATTATATAGTTGTGTTTATCGTTTAAGTTGGGAATAAGCTTTGAGAAGTTGGATGTTAAAGATATATCATTTTCAGCGAGAAATTCCTTACAATAGGGGGAAATCATGTCTGATGTTACAACACAATGTTCAGCTGCTAGTGGGTATTCATTATGTAAATCATGTAATTTTTGTGGATATTCCATGTCCACCTGTAATATGAACCCATCATCGCCCTCATCAGGTGCGAGCATTACATTAAAGTTTTTGATTTCTTCCTCCTCCATCCAGCGAAACCCACTAATAGGTAAAAATTGACGCATCGCATGTCCGTATAAGTTAGTGCAATCCCAATATACTATAAATTTGGATGGCTTATTTGAGTCAAATTTTTTTAAGTATTTATTGTTGCTTTCCGCAAATCTTTTTGAAATCATACTTATACCCCCGCGAATCCCAGCCTCACAAAACAAATACATATCAGGTTCGCTCAATAGCTCAAGTTCTACTCCTGTCATTTTCAGACAGCTCTGAAGAGCTAGCCCTGGTGCTGTGTACATGTGACAAATTTCGAGGTTATCGTTTTCAAAACATAAGGCTCTAAAGGCTTCAAAAACATCGCAAAGGAGAAGGGTGTCTGTTAATACATACAAGTCTTGGTATTCTCCTAAATTCTTTATACTAAAAGCATTCCACACCTTTTGAGCATGTTCATATTTTTCTTGTGAAATCCCCTCTTGAGTTAATTGACTAAAAAATGCATCAATTGGAGGTAAGTGTTCCTCATTAAATTTTGATTCGTGCGTTATATATTCATAGGGGAAGACACCCTTCCTCAACATCAAGTCTAATTTTTCACCCACAAAACATGTTTTCATAATTTTAAATTTATTTTTATCCGCATCAACAAGATTTTTGACTAATGAATCTAAAGAGGAGGCCATAAATTGATAAGTGTCTAAAAAGCGTAACTCTCCAATACTAAAGGCTATATATTCCTCCATAGTTTTAGCTATACAAGTAATTTTCATATTTTTTAGTTTCCCAACCCCTTCCATGATAAGATGACCATCATAACGTTTTAAGTTATGCATAAAAACGGGGATATGTTTTGGAGTTCGAAAATTGCTCATATTACAAACATTATGTAATGCTTGTCTATATTTCCCCGTTATATGACAGTGGTCTATTACACGATCATTTCCTAGTGGTTTTTGACAAACATTACAAATGACAGAGTTTTTAAAATTTTCTCTATCCTCGTCAGTCATAATTACTGCTTTAATATTTTTATAAATGTTTAAAATTTCATCCTTAACATTTAATAACGATTTCAAAAACACATCAACAGCATTAGCTCCCCTGTAAACTACCGGTTCTTTAAACTTATTCCCATTGATATCTACAACAACATAACAAAACCCTGATGGTATATGTGCAGATAATTTTTCAGTGTTACAAATAGTCCCTTCAACGGGACTGAGAATGCTCTCGAAATCGGCATATATTCTATATGCTACAGGGATCATATATTGTGCCTTATCAAATTTCATAGTGCTTTTCTCCTGAATTGGAAATGTGGTTTTTTGAGGATCATGTCTTGAGCAGAGTGGCTTATGTTCATGTAAGCGTTCAGCACTACTAAAGGCGTGTATGCACCAACGACAATAAAACTTTTGTTCCTTATGTTTAGTGATTGAGAAATTAAGTTTGTTGAAATTTTTAATAAGACAATAATGTGAATTTTCGTCTTCCGTTATGTAAAGCAGATCCACCTGCTTATTATAATGGTGACTTTGTGATAAATATAATGGGTACAGTCTGTGATCATAACCAAACACATTTACTCCAATATTATTATTTTTTTCAAATTTTGAAATGACTTGCAAAGATACTGGGTAAGTTATACCTTTCATATCTAACTCTTTTTCATACTTTTTATAATTATAAACCCGCTGAGCATCCCGACTTACTGGATGTAAGTATGCTAAAATTGACCATATAAAACATTTGAGATCGTCATTTTTAATATTGATTACTGCTTTAGTGTTATAGATTTTTTTGGGTAAAGGGATGTAACTACTACCACTGCATGGATTATATTCAGCAATAAAAATAACAAAATGTTTTAAAGATTTCAACACCCACCCGCTTCCCATTGCTTGAAATTTATCTATTTTTACTAAAATTTGTTCAATCATTTGTTGATATTTTATTGTGGAGTCATCAGTGAGGAAAAGTTGTTCGTTTTTAGCATGAAACCATGCTTCAGTATAGTTTTTATTATTGTCGGGTCCGCGTTCAAATTTAATGTGTAAGGCTACATACCATTTAATTGCATTAAAAAGTTTAATGTTTTCAGTTGTAATAGAATCAACCTCACCTTCCATATTATTTAAATATACAACGGGATCATGTATGGTTATGTTTTTATAATTGTATTGTTTTACTACACCATCTAGAGCTATAGATGTTTTGCATAAAAAGTTCTCCTCGTTGGATAGTGCTCCCCCGCTCATAATTGTGCAATTATTCTTATGATTAGTAAAATCTTCCCTCATAAACAATTTCTTGCAATTCAAACAATTAATAATATGTATGCTTAATATGTGGACTTTCAAACTATACTTCCGAGCAAAAGGGACCGAACAGAATTCACAAATATATTTACACTCAAGGGTTTTAACAGATACAGGATTCTCATACTTACACGAAAAGATAGATGAACATTCTTTACACAGAACTGTAAGTGGACTGGAGTTGTTGATTTTGCCCCCGCATGCCTTGCAGTCCTCTCCATTCCCAGCAGATGTCAGTTTTGGGCGAGTTTGTACAATTTCCATCCCGTGATTTGCTGATGTATGCCGCTGCAATATATGATGAGATAGGTCCTCTCTGCATGTGAATGTGGCTTTACATTTTTTGCATGGTATAATACTAACTCCATGTTTGTTTATGACATGTCTTTTTAAATTGCAATTTAGTGTGAAACTCACAGCACATATTCTACACACATATTCCCTCGCGTTCAGTTTCCTTTTCTTCGATTCCATGCTGTACGATTACACAAATTCACTACACTGAAGTGGTATTACGCGAATGAAGGTTCGGTTTCAACTAAGCTCCTCAACCCAAGGCGATGCCTTTTGTAGCGACGACCACCCACGAAGGATAGATGGTAAGGGTACAGGGATAGATTGTCCATCACGAAGCGGATAATATGTTGTTAAGACACCATTCATTTTCTAACGATCGATTGCAACTAATGCAAAAACAAAAATCACTTTAGCTTACAATGGACTGTCAGCGAGGGGTAGATTTATTAATGGCTTGTTTGTTTGAACCATTAGACGGCTGTACAGAGTTATATGCACCTGGTGATTCACAACAGGTTTGAACCTGCACTCTGTTATTTGTTTGCCAAATCAATACTTCCCTTCAACCTAAGTGTTGGATAGATTTACGAAAACAAAAATCACTTTAGCTTACAATGGACTGTCAGCGAGGGGTAGATTTATTAATGGCTTGTTTGTTTGAACCATTAGACGACTGTACAGAGTTATATGCACCTGGTGATTCACAACAGGTTTGAACCTGCACTCTGTTATTTGTTTACCAAATCAATACTTCCCATAAACATATGCTTCGGATAGATTTATTAAAATTAATTAGCTAATGTACTCGTTTAATTATTTGATTTACATCATTTCATAGTCTATGATTAAGATAACCCTTCACCGTTCAAGTACTCGATTATGACTGAAGCAATAGCTTGTTTCTTTCAACCATTAGTTTTTAATACTCATCATCATCTAACTATAAGCTTAAAACTAATTATGCAATTAATAAAACAAGAACAAAAATATATATAGAAATTATTCATATATTTACATTATTTCTGTAGTTTACAATAATAATACATCATGAAATATTCATTCTATGATCTGTAGGTTGACACTATTTTTTCCCCGATGGCTTGAAACGATAAGATACATCTCAGCTCCTGGAGTAACTTCACTTTGTTGAAAGGCTGGCAGATATTGTTGAGGCACAAAACATTCCACGACTTCTTTTTCCAATCCTCGCAGTATGACTTTTACAGCTGGTCCATATTCTGTTTTTTCGATTTGCACTATTTTCAATATTAGGTATTTAACTCCAATCACTAGCTTTCGCATTGGTATGGTAGGCCCGGCTACTTGGTTGATAGCATTAACTTTATTGAATAGAGATGTCATGTTGTAAGATTATACAATTTTACGTATAAAGTGGTATTACTTGAGTCTTGAATGAAGGTTTGGCTTCAACTAAGCTCCTCAACCCAAGGTGATGCCTTTTGTAACGACACATTTAGAACCTTCTAGATGTCTGGCTGTACGGGGAGGGGGGGGGGGTGCGTCATAGACCACCCACCTGGTACAGAGATAGATAGACAACGGGATAAGCACGGCGGGGTACAAAGACCACCCACGAAGAAGAAAGAAGAAGAAAGAAATGTTTTAATTCAATTAACACCATTAAAAAAAAAATAAAAAAAAAAATAAATAAATAAAAAAAATAAAAATAAAATAAAAAAAATAAAAAAATAAAAAAAAATAACTCTGTATCTCACAAATTAGTAATTATAAAAAAAAAAACGATCATGGTGCCAGAACCTCAGACCACCCACGAGGGGTAACACACAAAAATAGATAGACCACCCGCGGGGGATAGATGGGATAGCACGACGGGGGGTGGGATAAGCGCCAGAAACCCCCTTTCTACTCTACTACTGATGGTTTTTGGTCGATTGACTCATTGCTCTTGTATTCTACTCAGAATTATTGAGTAAATTCGATCCCCTTGAGGATTAAAACTGTCATTCTCCCGATTGAAATGCAAGGTCCCTAACCACTCAACCATGGCCCTCCGCTATCTCCCGAATGGTCAAACGACGATTGAAACACACAATGCGTTCACTTTGGCTATTTGAGACTCTTCTGTCGACATTGATGTCCTACCTGCACGAGTGTCATCTGCAATCGATTTTCTCCCTTCCTTGAGCCTCTAAAACCGCTCATTCATCGTAAGTGACTCTAAACTTTAACCTACCGGGGTATTCCAGAAAACACGGAACGGAGATGGCATGGGCAGAAGTTGGGAACATCGTAAAATTACTTTAGAAGCGACAAACAACATATTTTAAAAACTTTTATCAAGGTATGGGTGTGACCAACAGCTTCTGGCTAATCTTCTTCTCCTTCTAATGTAATAATTTTAAATATTATTATTTCCTCATCACTTGAGTCACTCGACGCTTCACCTACGGTAGCCATGATGGTACTGAACATGAGAGATTTGGGTTGCTGATGAGTCGCTTCGTGTGTGAAGCATTACAAAAGTTTCTGTGAACAATTCACCAATTTCACGCAAAAATTTACGCTGCTCCTCCTTTTCGTCCATTACAAAACTACACAAACATGTGTTAACAATAAGAACAGCTGTAAAATCTTTTAAGAAGCAGGTTAGGGTATACGTTTAAGTAATTAATGTGGTAGTTAATCAAGAAGCTTTGCGCTAAAAAAGCAAGTGCCAATTGAACGTGTCACGTTAATGTTAAGGCGCGCAATTCAAAAAGTCCTAGTTCTTATTGATCAGACGTTGTAATAGACACTATTGGCAATTATGAACATAAATTTATAGGAGTAAAACGGTAAGGTCTGTTTACTTGTTAGACCGTGACTTTTGAAAGCATAATGCTAATTCTCCGCTGCTACTGGTGTGATTATAATTATCCCTTGTGGTTGGGAGACCTTTCCCTTTGTCTAATTCGGAGGTCTCTGTCTTTAATAATTCTCTGCGGATGTTGTTAGCCCATGCTTCCACAGGAGAAAGAATTTGTGCGCTTATCTTATTAATTAGCTCCTTGGCGGCTTCGGTGGCCAGGTGCGGTAGCGTGCTTATACTTGTGCGAGTCTCTACACGTTCGGAGACGGGTCGTAACTCGATAAGAGTACCTACAAGGTTACTCTGTGAGACGATTGAAGAGGTTATTCGGATGCATTCATTAAATTGGTGTACGCGATCAACCTTTTAGAAAAAAAGAAAAACAAATTATTTCAAAATTGTACGTTTCTTTTGTTTCATATATAGTATCACATATCTGTATATATTTCATATTCTTATATCCACCTAACCCTTTGTTTTAAACACGTTCAACAGTGTTGGAAAGTTTTTTGTTTACTGTCGGGTGCACGGGATCAGAAAACGACTCAGGTCATAAGCCCTCTGGTGCCGGGACGCCAACCACCATAATCCGTTCACGATTTCCCAGGTTTTTGTGCCACTATCAGCATAGGTAAGATTAAGGTAAGCATTAGCACTGTACATATTGTACACGGGTAATACCAGTATATATCCAGGTAAACGTGCTGTGCGCAAAAAAAGTGTCAAAATAATAATAACGCTAGATTTATTAACTTTTGTGGGCTTCCAGCAAGCATGACGATTGACGGGAAGCGGGAAGACGACTGCAAGGGACGATCTGATGGAAGGACAAATTAGAACTGACCTCCGCGAGTTGGGTGTCCGTAAATGATGGAGTATTGTGCCAAATCGAGATTACTGGAGGGATGTTGTTGCTCAGGCTAAAGTTAGAAGAAAAAGAAGAAGTGCCCCTACCTTCGGCTTCTTAGCTGGAGCTCTGAACCACTTCCTTCTCCCTAGTTGTGCTCACCACTGTCCTCAATTGCATAATAATGATTCACTCTGGACAGCTAGGTCTAAGGGTAATACCCGGGTGTACCAGTGTACCTATGGCCTGCTGTCATCAATTATGAGTAATTATTAGCCAATCAGAGCGCTGGTTACATGCCTTTTAGACTACTGATGAGTAGGCTCCCTAGCTGAAGTGATAAAATAATATTTGTAACGGCGACTTGGAGGGCAATTCCCAAGCAATAAGTTTTTTTATTTGGTTCCGCCTTCTACATGGTCTAATACCAAGACAGTGCCCAGGTTTTGATTTAGGGGGGGGGAGTATTTTTTATACGTAATTTATTAATGAATTAATGTATAAATTCTTCAAACCATACAGGTTTACATACAAAAAAAAATTTCGGGGGGGGGGGGTTCGGACCCCATGGACCACCCCCCTGGGCACGGCCATGAAATAGACCATAACACCCGTTGCCCCCGATAGATGACGCAGCTTTGTGCGAGTAATACTGGCCACTGATTGATTTTTGTTCGATTTGTATTGCATAGCATAATTACTGCAACAATGAGGAACGGGAAGTTTGTGGGCATTGATTGAAACTTTTCCCATTGTTCTGATTTCAATACCAATCAGTTTGAAGAGAATGTAGACAGAGTTGTTGTATTTGAGACTCCCAAGGCGCAGTCGCACTGATTGCTTGATTTCCCCTGAGTTCTAGTAACTAATCAAGCAGTAAAAATTACACTGTAAACACGGCTATAACTTACAGATTTCAAAATATTTTGTAAACAAACGACGACTGAATCTTTTTGACGAAATCAGTTCCTCGTTTTACATCAGCAGCAAAGCTATGGAAAATGCTCAGATTTCTTTTAAGAGACAAAGTGTCTCTGTATACTTATATTTTCTGGCATATACAGTATGTGTGCTGGCGCATTGTCAAGCTTAACCAGCATCTTACAATATTGCAGCTAAGTAAATGTGAACGAGTGGTGATGACATGCGACACCTAACAATAATGCATGCGGGACGTCATTTAACCTCTATCTATAAAACGTATTACATATTGTAAAAAAGTATAACTGTGTTTAATCATGTAGTGTTCTTCCTCTTTTCGTGTCCGAAGTAGAGACGCCTTGTTTCTGTGTCCGGTATTTTGCCAACCTGACGCTACAGTCGGTGCACACCCAAAGGAAGTAGAAGAACTTTGTCTGTTCTCAGTTATGAAATTTTTAGCCGCTAGATGTTTCGACTTAGCGTTGCCCTGGGGGCACCCAATCTGTTTTTTGTCCATGTGTTCAAAAAGGGGAGGCTCCTTTCCTGTACCACAACAGTAGGGTTTTGTAGAAGGCTGTGTTTCCGCTCGTACTCGGTGTACGGGGAAGGGTTGTGCTCTTGATGGAGAGAAGGAACCACACAGGTTGGATTCAAAAACTCGCCTCATATATTTTACAATTACATGGGCAGACGCTCCAATTACAGTACTGTGAGCCGATTGGTCCCCCACTCCAGTGCAACCCCAACCACTACGTCAGTGGAGAAGGCAGTGGCGGATTAAGCCCACCACCTTTACTAATCTGGTTCATATTGCATGACTTTGTATGTTAGGCCAATTCCTGCTGGAAGTTGGCCTTAACAGGCTGGTATAGAGTTAAACAAATACAAAAATAATAAAAATTAACGCGCACAAAGCCTATGATAAAATCTATATTACAGTCGCCATTTCTCAGAAGGCCGTCAAAGCTTTCTGCGATGATGAATATTTCATTTCAAGTCTCGAGGGAAACCCGAACCTTCTGGTGAGCTGTTTTCAAATACTTCTGGACACTAATTGAAGTTACTCCCTTGAACGAAGCCGGCATCCCTGAAGCTAAAGTATTTTTAGCCACCCTGTGGGAAGAAACCAAGTTTTAATTTTTAAAAGCAATGGTTAACCTTCGTTCACTTTTCACCTCACCGCAGCCAATTTTATCTTAAATAAAATAGGACTTTCCTCGTTTTGTTAATGCCTTTTCTGTCAATAACTTAGTCGATTTTCCTGAAAGTTTTAGGACTTAAGTAGGAAATTGAAATAGGTACCCTAAAAATCCGTTGTTTTAGGTAGATTCCTATTGAGATGGCGACCAAGGTTCGACTTTTGGAAAATTTCTTTACAACTTTTCATTTCATGACCCCCTGAGCCCAAAACCACCCTCCGTTCAAAATGTTACATATATATACGCATATGTATGTATGAATATATCTATAATTATATACAGTATGTATATCGATGTAAGGAAACACTCTTACTTCCGTAAATGTTATCTGATTTTAGTTACAAGATGGCGGCCTATTGATACCTTATATAATTCCTATCTCAGTTAATATTGGTCGCAGAGGAATGAATTAAAATCTAACTGAAAGCCCGTAGCCTATTATTATTTACGATCATGGTAATCAATACTTTTTACGACAAAGCAACGATTTCAAGATGACGTCCAGTCAAAGTGAAAATAATTTGATACGTAAAAGTTCATAGTCGTCATTGTTTGGAACACATGAGTGTTTTTTGTGTTGATGTTGTGGTCGGGAAAATAATGAAGTATTTTTTATTTTTTTATTACATACATAGTGTAGGTAGCATAGAGGAAAACCAGGGTCTGCGGATTCTCCCAACACCTGATCGGCAACAGCCGAAAGCGATTTTTACAGACTTCTTACTTTTTTATTTAATTAACAAAGCAAGATATTATTGAGTTGGCTCAATTAAGTTTTATGAGACTAATTCATAATACATCATATAATAGGGTATTTATCATTTGTGGTACCGTACCGTAGAATTTTTATAAAAATGACGACCAAAATTTCACGTAAAATATATACTGTACTATGTAAAAGCTACAAAACAAAAAATTAATAATACCCTATTTTATGATGCATAAAATAGTCTTCTACAACTTCAATGAGACAATAGTTTAGATATCTACTTAGTTAATCAAATAACAAATAAACTTTCGCGCTGCCAATTTCCTACGGGACGTACACTCTTAAGTTTACTAATGCACAGTAAGGTCTTTTAGCAATTGAAAAAAAATCTGTCTGTACTCCCATTTTGCTGAGCAAGTAGCATAGTTGGTGCACCAGCCTAACTGTATTAACCTCACCAAAGCTGCTTCAAGTAAATAAACAACATTAGTGGAATAAGTTCCAATAATTTTCCTACTTCCCCACCCCCATACCCCTCTCTCAGTAGCTCAGCCTGCCCGATTGCCTCCTGCATTTGGTTTTTGCTCTTTCCAACTTCGCAAGCTGCTCCAACGATTGTTACTCAAGAAAATTAGGTTTGCTACTGTGCAAAAACTGCGTATAAATTTCCCCTTACCTATTTCTTATCTACTTCCCTTTTGTAATTTATCCACATGGAAAAAATACTTCAGTTCCTCCATGGCGAAAATTAGTAAATAAGTGAGTAAATAAGTAAGTAAAAATAATGAGTAAATAAGTGAATATTCATAATTAATTTAGGCAAAATATCATATTATAATAATAATTTCCATTATTACCAGTAATAATGACGTTCATTACATGAAACATTCTGTCAGAAAACATAAAATGTTCACGCCTATTTTAAGTGCCCACACATGGCCCCATGTACAATATGTTACAGTACGTCAACGATATAGTTAATGCAAGAAATTTATCTAACCTGAGTGTTAATACGGAACTGAACGTCAAATAATTGTACCCATCCCAGCATAATGTAGACGTCAAAACATTTGAGAATAGACACACTAAATGTATATTGTAATGTTACCAAATTTGTTGTTATTTCATAACTTTGTGGTGAAATCATTTAAAAATAGGAAAGGCAGCTGAATCGTGCTTGATAATCGTCCACACCTTTCCAAGCTAAATTACTTCCGAATTACTTTATAAAAGTTAAATTTGCTAATTTTAAAGCCTCTGTATTGTCTAGTAGAATATCGCAAGATTTGTCGTCACAAAGTTTCCAGTCGGCTTAAAAATTAAGGTGCAAGGGAAGTGGTGAAACCAATCGCTGTTGGAAAAGTACCTAAGCTACGTGGCGTCGCGCGAGCTAATAGGATTTAATTTTCCGCGTATATAGCTTAATTGGATCTTAATCTAGTGTATACAGTACATATAGTGTACGATATAGGCCTACTTTCTGCAAGCATCCACATTCGGGAGACGAGTCATGGGAAAATTGAGGGTGTTTAAATTAAAACATGTTTCTTAGCGTGGTGGTTCTTCAATCCCTCTGTATTGGCCCATTGTTGCCTTTTACGTAAGATAAAATCTTATTCTTCGAGCTACAGCGGGCTGGCTGGCTGGCAGCAACATGTGGCATCGATGCCTCTACTTCCCTCAATTTTGGCACGCCCTCTTCCAAGGGCGGATGTTAGAGAGTCCGGACCCCCCCCCCCCCCCCCAAAAAAAAAAAAATAAAAAAATAAACTTACACTAGATAACAATGAGTTTACAGTGGGAATTAAAAATAATATGTTTTTTAATGATATAATCCACTGAAACTGCCTTCTGACCCCCCCCCCCTAAATTGGAGGCAAAATCCGCCCCTGCCCTCTTCAGTTCCACGAATGTACTGGCCCCTATATCCTCCATCTCTTGGTGCAGATATTCCTTTCTTGGGCGCCCTGGTTGATTGACGCCTTCGATGATTACTTCAGTGATTGCAACTGACGAAGTTCTCCTGTCGTAGCAAATGTCCCATTCATCAAGCTCTTATTTTATATGTATAGATGCAACCAGAGTTTTGCTTTCGCTTATTGTGGTTAGAACCTCCTCATTGGCTTTTTCACGTCCGATCATCATTTGGGATAGCACACAGCTATAGTATAACTTTTACAATTTGTCAGGACATGTTACAAGGTTGTTGGTTCGAGTCCCACATATGCTACATTTTCTGGCCATGCTTCGGAGGGCATGTAAAGCAGGTGGTCCCGGGCTTTTCTAGTTGAGTATAAGAGAGGGCTTTAAAGCCCTAACTCCGCTAGGCTGGCTTAGTAATAAAACAAAAAAGTCATTATTTATTTATTTTCTTATCACTTCGTTACACGACTTCATCAACTCAACTACAGGTCCTAAACAATATATGAGACACTCAATCATGGCCGTGCCCAGGGGGGTGGTCCATGGGGTCCGGACCCCCCCCCCCCCCCGAAATAATAGGCTTTACACAAATTTAAATTTAATTT
Source organism: Psococerastis gibbosa (assembly GCA_963971405.1). NCBI lineage: Eukaryota > Metazoa > Arthropoda > Insecta > Psocodea > Psocidae > Psococerastis > Psococerastis gibbosa. The sequence goes on from OZ020485.1 coordinate 41,929,299, forward strand.
TTTTATTTTAGGGATACATGTCCCCCAAGTGGTTCGGAATCCACTATAATCAGGAGGTCCACCCTGTTAGTCAACTCCCCTTTCCCCGAGGTGAAAGAGTCTGCCCTTAGGGAGCCTCAAGTTAACAAACAGACTCACTCCCCCCGCCAGGCTGACAGGGTTGCTTAAAGCAGAAATGCTGAAAGCAGGCGTTAGAAACAAACAACAAACATTTTAGGGATACAATTTATCATTTTATGTAAACCTGTATTGTTTGAAGAATTGAAATAAATTTATTTGAGTTTGAACACTGGATTTTCATTAATAAATTATGTAAAAAAAAAATTGGTCCCCCCCCCCCGGAACCAAAACCTGGGCACGGCCTTGGACTCAATGACTCTTGAAGTATTGCGCTGCCTACGAAAACTATGGTTCCAGTCTCAAATTAATTGCTTGTCAATATTTTCTAAGTCTTCTAAAGTTTAAAGTGAATCAAGAAAGTCTTTTCAAGGGAAAGTAACATACGGTAATCCGCGGGGAGCTTAACTCTGAGCAACCTAGATAGCGCAGTCTGGTGGGATTTACCGTAAATCGGGGAAGATGTTTCCCGGTCATTAATCATTATGAATGACAGTATTTGCAAAGCCAAGGGCGACGCACCTCGAATTCATTTACTGATTTTCCCTTCCCAGGGAAACCCTAATTAAATATTTTGGCGTTTCCTTTATCTTCATATTCCATTTTAATTAATTTGCTGCCGCCCACCAATGAGATCATTAGCTTGCGGTTTATAACATCCGAACATCAAAGGTTAACCATTTTTCGAAAATGATTTACATGCTGCTGTCACGGTTTTCCCAGTTGAAAATTATTGGAAAATATAATTTGCAATTGATGGTGGACGTCCCCCTAAAAATATTCGGTTAAAAACGGCTGCAATCGAAATATCGCCTACTTGTCAGTCGACTATCAACGAGGGTGCGTTTTTAAATCCGCGGAATGAAGGGTTAGAAAGACAAATAACAATAAAGAATTATTTTTCTTTTTCAATATACTCTCCTTAACCTTAATACACTTCTCAGATTTTTGTTTTAACTTTTGTATGCCTTCGAAAAAAATGTTTCTCCTTTGTCTGCAAAATGCGCCCAAACCGGTTGTTTACCTCTTGATCTATGGTAAATTTCTTGCCTCTCAGTTTTTTTTTTCATGGAAGGGAAGAGACAGTAGTCGCTGGGGGCCGGATTGGGACTATCGATCGGGTGGATGGTTTAAAACAGGGGGTTCCACTCTCAACCCTTTTGTCTAGATTACTAGATTTTTATACGATTTTCCGTAGACCACCATGATGACTGTGGCAGACAATTTGTTTACCTCAAGGAACATGATCAAATAGAATTGAAAGCCAGATTTTATAATTCAGTGTATTATTTATTTCAAATTTCCAATAACTCAACTGTTTTATTTTCTTATTTCTCAATGGACCACCGCACCGATTAGGAACCCAGTTGATTTAAAGTTTGTTTAAAGCTTCTACTGCAGCTTTGCTAGTTATCTAACCTTAGGACAATTATTTACCTACTCATAATTATCTGTCTGAGGATCCATACTAGCTGATAAATAGGAAATAAATAAATAATGACTTTTCTTTTATTACTAAGCCAACCTAGCGGAGTTAGGGCTATAAAGCCCTTTCTTACACTCAACTAGGAAGGCAGCCTGCTTTACATGATCTCCGAAGCATGGCCAGAAAATGTATCATGTGTGGGACTCGAACCAACAACCTTGCGGGTGACAGTCAGAATCCTTACCACTAATCTACATGTCCTGTTCATGTACGGGTTCATTCGTACTCGTTCTTTTGTCCAGCATTTCGCAACAGTCTCTAATTGAAGCCCGCCGTATTAATTGGAACATTCCAGCATTTCCATTATTCAAGGAATTATTCGGGTTTCCTCGAATTTCACAAATCCTCCTAATTGGCTTTTCCATTGTGTTCACAGTTTTGAAAAGCCAGTAATAGTTTCACCCTAGTTAAAAATTGTTTCGATTCGTGTTCATAAATAACTCGATCCTTTGATGTGATTCGATAATGAATATTACCATGGAAATTGAAAAGGTATTGCAAACACAAAAAATATGAAAGTATGATGAGACTTTGTCAGATAATTCCCTGAATAACATACCGCAGTAATAAAAGCCCAGTTATTATCATATTATTTAGTGCTATGGCACACATAAAGCCGAGCATACAGATCTATTAAATAAATAACATTCCATGTTATATTATAATTAATGTTTATGTTGTATGTAATAGGGTGACCACAGGCCTGAAAACAATTAATTGTTATTATTTCGATAGTTCATAAAAGTAATGTTTTAATTAATTAAAGTTAATAAAATTTGTAGATAAACTTAAATAATATCCTGATGGAATGGACCCACCTACTATAGTGGCCCATTGATGCTCTTTTCCTAATGCCAATGACACCATGGTTTTTTCGGACACTTTAGGTATTGCATCATTATGATTTTTGACCATTACCATAACGCGCACAAGGAAAACGGACAAGCTGAGACAAGCTTACCGTTGACACAACGTAACAGGTATAAGCCTGTAGGTGTAGGTAAGTTAGCTTAGAATACCGTATGCAGTTTCGTAGAATCGAATTCCCAGGAAAGGGACAATTTTTAGAAAGCACCGGCATAAACCTATAATCTATTTACCTTTAAAGGGAGTTTGTAGAGTGAGTGAGTGCCTGCGTTTTCTCGTAACAGGTTTACTCCGCCCCCAAACCTTCCATGTTTTCGGGATTTTCTTTGTTTGACTCTAAACTTGCAGCTTCCACTTTGTCTTTGTACGAGACTTTCTGGCATTCACCCAAATTCAAGGTATATTATGGTTAAATTTTAAAATTAGCTCAGTGGTGAATAGCTGGCTGAAACAGAATACAATAGTGTGGCTGAGAAAAACATATTCCACGGAAATAAGCAAGAAGACTCGTTCTTATATTGTACTATAGTAAATAGTTTATACGCTATGAGGCAGCCCTGGATTACTATGAGATAATTAATCTTTGAATTCGAACCAAATTTTTTTGCTGTGAAAACCATATGAGACGCTTAGAGGCCAATGGGTGCAAGTGGCAAAAATAAACATTCAAAATAATTGAGGCTAAAGTTTGTAACTCAATTAGCCGGCCGCTATACCAAGTTGAATCCAGGGGACCAGAGCAGGTTCAAAGCTGCAGATAACTTGGGCGTATGCACAGTGCCGGTAGGGAAACAATGTAGGACTTGTCCTGGTCACCTCCGAACTAATCGTGTGACTTCACTGTGTTTCCCAAGTGGTTCGGAATCCACTATAATCAGGAGGTCCACTGTCCTATGGGCTGTCAAGTCGGGGTCGCTCTATGGGCCCAAATATGAGACCTAAGTCGTTATTAAGCCGACAAACACCACTACTACTTGTAACTTAATTGAAAATGTATAGGTGTACCCATTTTTCATGAATTGTAGCATTGTCAAAATCGCAGGTCCGATGTTCCTATTTGTTTCTATGTTTAAGAGGAGCATGGAACAGTATGGTGCACTTAGGTAGTAGTAGTAGTATGGTTGGACACAGTCCCAGGCCACGGTGTGGGCCCATAGGACCTGGACCTCCTGATTATAGTGGATTCCGAACCACTTGGGAAACACAGTGAAGTCACACGATTAGTTCGGAGGTGACCAGGACAAGTCCTATCATGTTTCCCTACCGGCACTGTGCACATCACCAAGTTATCTGCATCTTTGAACCTGCTCTGGTCCGCTGGATTCAACTTGGTAAGGCTGTGCACTTAGGTAACTCCAAAACGCAAAAATCTCACTTGCACCCCCATAGCTTCTAGGCGCTTCATATGATAAATTTGTAGCAATAAGAGCTGGTTTTTAGCGTTACTTCACAAGCTGCTAATGTCAAGTTTTCTAGAGAATGCTCTCTAATGTCTAACCTATTCCCAAGACAAAAAGCCATATAACGCATAATTACAACATAGGACTGACACTAGGGTGTTTCCTGCTAAATTGACAATTAATTTGAAAAGAAAAAAGAATTTAATGAAAACAGGGATTGACAAATTAAATCCACGTTTCTACCACTCCAGGCTAGTGCCCGGATCTACCAATTGACTAACTTGTCATTTTATTCCAAAAAATAATACAATACCGTATAAAACGTAGGTTGCAATTCATAGAAAATGTCAATTCTTTGCCTTTGGAGGGTCCTTTAATTGATATGAAATAATTATTGAGAGTCCTTTCACTCGGAAATTATTAATTGCCACCCCTTTAGACGGACATTCTTCAGATTTTTCACTTTTTGAAATTTTATTACGTGTTAATGAGCCTGTGTTACAATATTGTAGAGTCGGTACAAATTCGCAGCCTGTGCGGAATATTCTAAATATACCGAATGAGTATTGTTCCGCTTGGGCTGTATATTGTACATTTGTGCCTATTGCGAGTGTACATGTTTGAGAGAAGGCATTAAATTACTTGAGGAATTTCTTCAGAGCTTACTATCTTTGGACACGAACTTCATTCAAACTTCATTCAACACAACTTCAACAACATCATCACAACAACGAAATCATAAGCTTACTACTGATTTTATATTTATTATAGGCTAATTATTATTATAAGTTTCATTTATTTATTTCAGACTAGGCTATTGAAACTACGATTTTCCATCAATTACGCCTAGGCTTTTCTAAAAGGTGCGCTGAAACCTGATTTGTAACTTACTTTATGGTGCTCATTTTGCGAACCCTGAGGTAAACATATTTTTCAACTGCTCCCATAACTGATTGATGTCGACTTTTATACCAAGTAAAGTAAGTGAACACATAAAAACGGCATTAGTTTTGAAAGATAAAAAATGGACCTGTTTTTCATTTTGTTTGTGACAAAATGATCTGCAACGTAGACAGCTGTCCGGCAAAAATGAAATCTGGATTAACGTTGGTGCAAAATAATTTGCCAACGCCCCACTACGTTCTTCCAAATTATAATTGTTCTTCGCCTTTATATTGTATACGTCTCTTTTGAAGTTAGCTCTAGTTACTAGTTAAACAATTATAGACTATAATAACAAGAAAAGAGAAATATATGGTCATGTTTTAAAGACATTTTGTCACATTTATGACGTCTTATTTATTAAGTTGTCGAGCATTGCTACACCATGCTCAGAGTGTTAGGTACCTACCATTGGACTAGGAGTCACTGCAAATATTAATGGAATACAATATAGGGTTTCAAAGGAAATAATTGTTTAAGGGTTACATTTTTGCTGCGTCGATTTTCCCTACCCTAAAGCACTGGAATAATCGATGTGACTATTGCAAAGTCTATCATGAACCGCCTTCTACCAAAAAGATTAATGCAAATCCACCACTTCTATACCTACTCAAGATTAAACCCCGAAACTAATTCAGATTCCGCTTCAGCAAAATCAAAAGGTGTTCGGTTACTATACACAATAACAATGTGAAAGTTCAAACAAAGAGACAGACATTTAGTAAAAACCACTTTTATTTGACCTCAAAAAGTGTAAAATCCGTTGAAATCGAAAATCACAAAGCTTTCCTTACACAAATTAACGTATAAATAGGAAAGGAAAAATGGCTGGGAAATTAGAGAAGAGATAAAAGAAAAGAATGATAGAAACGCGAATAATATGATATTCGAACCCAGACCTCCTCCTTGTCGGGGTGGTATGCTAACCCCTGGCCCTCGATCATTGATCATAGATAAAGCACGTTTAAAGGCCGTGTTGCGTTTTTCACTGCTGGTCAGTAATTTGAGGCGTTCCTGCATGCGTTCGTAAACACATTGGTGTAATGGCATCACATGTAATATTATCGGAAAGGGCTCGCATGTCGAGTGTCCTTCAATCTGGGAGCCTATGTCGTGTATTTACAGGCATGCAATCATGCATATTAGCGGGCTTTCCGCTTTTGTTATGCCTGCCCTAAACAAAAAAAAAAATGCCATGTAATTTTAGGGACATTAATTTAACTTGCTGCATTAACTCACATGTTAATCATTCATTCACTTCAGAACGTCAGCGATTAGGTGTTAGTATCTTCAAACTCTCATTCAGCTGGGGTTTTCATATTATATTTCAGCAGTTACCACACATGGTTAAAGTCTGCTTCCATCTGTTATATGTGATTTCCATGAAATATTCATACCATTTAACATTTTGGCGGTTTTTCTAATTTACACTACATCGCATTCATTAGCACTGGCTGACGCTTATTGGAAGGATGATTATACGGTATGACATTCGTTAGCTATAGTTAGTAGAATGCGTATTTCTGACAAACATAGTTAGTTAGTTAATAATTATTTAAGAGTGTACAGCCCGTAGGAAATTGGCAGCCCGAAATTTATAATAATCAGGTCTTTTTATTGTTTCTATTACTAAGCCAACCTAGCGGAGTTAGGGCTATAGAGCCCTCTCTTACACTCAACTAGGATAACCCGGGACCGCCTGCTTTACATGCCCTCCGAAGCATGGCCAGAAAATGTAAAATAATAATAATAAACGTCTTATATTTACGGGGCGAGACTTAAGACTAGAAAGTATTTTTCTGCCTAACCCACGTCCAAAAACAATACAATTTGCAAAATACATACGCTTAACGTAACCAATCTTATTCTAACAATGCATAAAAAGAACTTACTTTAAAGTGACGTGACGTAAAAAAAACAACACATAACTTACAATAAATATCTAGACAGTATTCTTATTCTAAACCTATTCTGTTCCTAGTAATTTTTTCAGCAACTGGCTTTTGAACCCACGATTTAGAACTTTTTATTTTTTATTTAATTAACTAAGCACGTTATTAAAGATTTTGGCTCATTTAAGTTGCAGAAGACTACTTCATGCATCACGTAATAAGGTATTTTTAATTTTCGAAATTGTAGTTTTTTCATAAATACGATTTTAAGCGAAAAGTTATTGCTTATAAATTATTTTATGGAAAAACTACAATTTCGAAAATTAAAAATACCTTATTATATGATGCATGGAGTAGTTTTCTACAACTCGAATGAGCCAAATCTTTAATGACTTGCTCTGTTAATTAAATAAAAAATATAAAAAGACGCATTAAATTTCGGGCTGCAAATTTCCTACGGGTTGTACACTCTTAAGGACTTCTTTATGGACCCAGGCAGGCCGGCCTACTTACACCGTATAGTGTGATATGTCGTTATTGTAGTAAGTCATGTCAGTATACAACACATTGAGTGCCCTTCAATATTAAGAACAGAATGTGTATAAATCTGTATAAATATAGAATATACAGTATGCATATAAATATATCAGAAAACTTTCATTTGAAGTTACTATATAAATCTATAGATCTATATTTATTTCTCAAAGATGATGACTTCAACAACACATGGCATAACTTAATTAATACAGGCGTATCATGTGGTAGCGAGTGACTTTCGGTTTAATGCTAAAAATTGGACTTCTATTGTTTGCGTAGGTTTACGCCTAAGGGCTAAGACCAATGCAAGTTATTATACAATGGCTTTAACAGTGCTGCAAACTGATGTAATCAGAAGTCAGAAGTGGAAATGTCATTCATAGATGCTAAAAAAAATCCACGAAGAATACCTCAAGTATGTGCAGTGAAGACAATTTAAGCTAATAATAATAGGTTGCTCGTAAATTGTGGCCATTCACTGGATGTCTATCTCAGGCATGGTCATCTTACGTTCCTTCCTTTAATGCAATCGAAGATCTAAACAAACCATAGACGGGAAATACCAGAAATGACTATATTCAAGTAGGACTATTCAGCCATTAGGTACCGTTTTAGTGTAGGCCTACAATACAACAGATACAAGTAATATACAGTATATGCACTAAATACTCGAAAAATAGGCAAATGAGGCGACCGCTTCAGGCGTTTTGGTAGGCCGCACGCTTGGTCTAATGTTGTAAGGTACATAAAAAAAAACGCTATTTCTCGCCTAATTAAATAAAAAAAATTGTTCGTAGAAAACCCCTTAGTTTTATTAGTAAATCTTCGTCTGCAGAAGCTATATTTTTTTACTATAAATTTCGTAAGACTCCACTATTTCGTACGTATTATATTATTATATTTTTTAATACAAAAATTCCCCCAGGGCAGACCCCCGAACCCCGCTGATTGCTGTCACTTCAATAAGCCGTGGTCTAATAGATCTAAGCTTTACTACTGTCAAAATGCGTAAGTCCCCTCCCTATTTCAACTCTATGTTTTTTAAAGCTTTCCTCTTAAAAAGCAACAATCCAATCGCCGCCCCCCCTGAAGTAGATTCCTGCATTCATGCTTGGCCTCTAGCCGTCAACTTCTTCTCTATTCCAACAATTTTTACTTTACTATTCTACCAACTAATTCTACCAACAAATCCACTTAGGTACTTAGGAACTTCTATTAGATCTGGCAAATTATGCATTACATTAGTTAGTTTCATCTTCCATTTTCTACCCTTAGCCCCCCCCCCTCCCCCATGTACACGCCATTGGTGTAGTGGTGTTTAAGGTATAATATACGGAAGTACAATAGAACAGAAGTTGAACGAGCAATTTGAAGTAGAACAACAGTATCACAAAACAGTAATACTCTTAAAGTTTCAAGTTTGTTTTTGAGCAACAGTAAGCTATTGTTGAGAAAGATAAGAGCGCGGTTAGAGCAACAGGGAGCGGCAAGCTAGGTTAGGAGGGTGCGACGAATAGGATTAAAACACGAGTAATCCCACCATATCCTAACTGACTTTGCATCATCAACTAGTCTCCTAGTTTTAATACTATTTCGTAGGCATGATATTCGTCGGTTTCCCTCATCTAAGTTACTTGTCTGGTTTCCCGACATTTTCGATATTAACAGCATAAACAAACTCCAAAATGTTTCTTGCGTTTGTCTTTGCATTTCATAATTTTCACTTCCAATTTAATAGTAAGAGGTTGCTAAGTAGAAAATTAGCACCACAAAATTAAGTACTTTTCATTTTTTATTTCATTAACTCAGCAAATTATTAAACATTTTGCTCATTTATGTTGTAGAAGACTACTTCGTGGATCATGTAATCGGGTATTTTCACTTTTCGGTTTTCTAGTTTTTCCAAAATCATGGACTACGCGAAATTTCAGTCCTCACTGGTTTTTATGAAAGAACAGAAGTAAGGCACCAAAAATTAAATAGTTCCTATTATATGATGCATGAAGTAGTCTTCTACAATATACGTACACGATCCATTGTACAGGATCTTTAATCTTTAATAACCTGCTTTGATAATTGAATAAAAAATAAAAAGTCGATAAAAACAACAAATTTTGAGGTGCTAATTTTCTACATAGCATGTTCTCTTAATATTTTTTAGTATTTCTGGCTCATGTATATCAGAAAAGAAAAATTAAAATTTACAATCGGTGTATGTACGCAATCACAGGGGCTTTGTCAGAAAAAATATGGAAAGAAAGGCATGCACACCAATGCATAAGATACCTAGTTAAAAATAAAAATAAATGAAACTTAACTTTTCAAAAAAAAAAACTTTTAAACTTACAAAAAACTTTTGACCCCCCCCCCCCTAATTTATCGGCTGAATCCGCCCTTGATGCACACCTACTGTAAATAGAGTACCAATGTATTATTGCATGAAGGGAAAAAGAATGGATAAACAGAAACAGCAGATGAATTGAATTTTCTCAGTAGTGATTTTTCGTAATAGAACGAGTCTATGATGGGAAAACTGGGGTAAGAACTAAGAAGATTGGGTTGGGTAATCAGTATGGTTACAGACACGACATCCACACATTACTAACTATACAACGTCTTTTTGCCACGCCAACTTTCCTCTATGGCTTCTTGCTTCTTACTATGCAACCCCTACAACACTATATACATAATAAAAGCATCCGCTGGCTGAATATCACAATATAGGGGTTTGGGCATGGACGGATACAGGGGGGGGGGGCTAGCTGCCCCTCTAAAATTTGGTAAATCTATTGTAAATTAATTTATTACGCTCTGATTTAGTCGATCCTACATTTGTTTTTCATATTTGACCCACAACTACCCCCCCCCCTCCCAAAAATGGGCAATTATATTAAATGGGTTGGATGACCATAAAAGGAATATCATTCTTTTCGTTTCATTTCATGCCGCTCTGACCATCAACCACAGTTTGCCAATCAATTCCAATTATGTACGAAAAAGGTTCATTGGCGTAGGGCATTAAAACTGCCCTTTAAATATTAAAATCAGATTGCAGTTAAGGATTCGTGGGTTTCTAAAAAAAGGCAGATAAAAAATTTGCTAGGGATCAGAACAAATTAATAAATTTCAGTTGTTTCCTTCATGCTCTTAGTTTTAGAATACGATTAATGTATATAGGCAGGTCTTTATGACTTTTTATAAATACGTTAAGAATAAGATTATTTAAGCCTGAGTGTTCAAAATGTTTTGTAAACAAGAAATTATCATACTTTTTGGACGAAATTAATTAATTGCTCGTTCCACAGTGACAAAAATATAAAAGGGAACAGATGAAAAAATCTTAAAAAATACGAGCTTTCTCTTACAGATTTACAACTGTGCTACAAAATGGGTTTAAGGCTCTTCATCCAATTTTTTTAAGGTAATAATATTTCAGTTCAGAAAATATAAACTTCCTGCGATAACTTGGATTTTTTATGAGTTTTTTATTTGTTCACTTTGTTATCTTTGTATCTGTGGAATGAGCAATAAATTATTTTCGTCAAAAAATCAGCAAAATTTCTTGTTTACAAAGCATTTTGAACACTCTGCCTTAAGTAAAGCTGCTATTTTTGTTTGTTTTGTTGACTATGTATGACTATGTATGATTATCATTATTTTGGAAACAGTATTTTTTTTACGTGGTTTAGACAGGATAAAAAATAGTTTAAAAAACTAAAAACACGCTTCTATAGAAAATCCAACTAAAAAGAACAAAATAAAATTTAATACATTTGGATTAAGAATAACTTAAATAAGAAATAAATGTAAATTATTGTAAAAAAAAGCGAGGGGTTAGTTTGTAACCGACTCCTTCTGACCCACTTCAAACGAACAGATTTAATTTAAAGTGCTAAAATTTATTTAAGATATTATCAAAATGATGATCCTTCTACTCATATCTATCAATAAAATATTTATAACTATTGATATATATATAAATTATTTATATTTATTTCTTATTTACATTATTCTTAATCCAAATTTATTAAATTTAATTTCTACTTTTTAGTTGAATTTTCTATATTATTGTTGATAACGTCTCATATGTAACAGGACATGTTAACGAATGATTGGGCATTGCTTTCTGTGAGTCAAATTCGCATTTTAAACACCTTAAATGTTTAGAAAACCGTTAAAACTGCATGATTCACTTGGCCGGTTCGCCCCGGCTTACGGTAACCCCTGCTTACGGTAAGTCTGGAACTGGTTCGCGCACTAGCCCTATCTCTCTTACTCTTGTTGGTTGTTACTGTATTACACATGCAAGAGCTTCAAAAAAATCAGAATACATTGTTGTTTTTTTGTTAAACTGGCAACAGCCGCCCGATGTGGGCGATGTGGCCCTTGGTTGCCATGACAGCAGACGCCACACTCTCATGCAAAGGATGCGGAAAGAAATTTAATAATTTTTATTAGCGAATTGAATCAGGATAATCGGATATTGCAATTGAATTATTGCATTGTCATCGGTCTTTGACAGGTGGGCAAGTTTGAATTAAATCTGATCGTTCAAAGAAGGGCTAAATCGAGCCGAAAGGAGTCGGTTACATACATACAGGTGAAACTAATAAAAGCGTTATAAAAAGACTTTTAAGTCTTAAGAGACTTATATTTACAAGAAGTTTATTATTATTATTATTATTATTATTATTATTATTACCAATTAATATTATTATTACCAATTAACGTCCTACATAGACCGCAATAAAATTATTACTCCCAACCAATATCGGTTTCAAAGAAAAAAAAGTGCGGAGATGTGTCGAAGCGATTTTACTGAGTACATTAACAAAGCATTACATTCAAATAAGCAAGCATTCGTCTTGTTTGTAGATTTTTCGAAGGCCTTTGACGTCCTTCCCCATAATAACATAATTACAAGCTTAAGTGAAATAGGAGTGAAGGGGATTGAACTCGAATGGTTTCAAGATTATTTAAGAAATAGAAAAGCGACGGTGCGCCTGAATGAAAAAACCGGAAAACTGAAAGCTTGGGAGTCCGGTGTGGCCCAGGGTAGTAAAATCGGACCCCTATTGTATATACTTACAACCAACTCAATACCAAAACTTCTAGGAGCAGAATTATTTATGTTTGCTGATGACATTGCCATAGTAATAGTAAATGACAGCGCAGAAGAAGCATCAAAAGAAATGAACAAAATAATAAGAAAACTACAGAAACTAACACACGATGTGGGTGTCACAATAAACTGCAATAAAACAAAAATTGTTCACATGCGAAACAGGGGACCGGTTTATAAGAGGAAAAAATTTATTTTCCACACTCATCACTGTCTTCACCAAACAAACTCAAAAAACTGTGACTGTGTAGAAGAAATAGAGATTAAGGAGGAGCATAAATACCTTGGGTAAATATTGGACAGTAGACTAACATGGCAGAATCAAATTGATTGTATATACAAAAAAATGAGGTCAGGGTGTTGCGCTATACAAAAATTAAAATATTGCCTTCCGCTAAAAACCCTAAAAATGATTTACCATGCACTAATAGAATCTGTATTAAATTATGGAATACAAACTTGGGGGAGAGATAACAACAGCTATTTCACAAAAATACAAAAAATGCAAAATAAAATAGTAAAAAACATGCTATCTAATTAATTAAACAAAAAAATTTAAAAATATAGACAAAAATACAGATTTCTAGATATACTACCAATAGGAAAACTGTACAAACATCTTATAATAAAGAATAACTATTTTATGTATTTAAGTAAAATTGTTGGAAACACACAGAATAAGAGGCAATTGAGAAATGTAGACACATTGAGACAAAATATTCCTATAACACATAATAAGTACGGCAGACGCCTCAATGAAACAGTTTTACCAGAGATATTTAACAAATTGCCACTTAAACTAAAAGAATTGAACAAAATAGGGAAAATAAAAAAAGAATTAAAAAAATACTTAATTTTAAACACAGACTATTAGCCATTTCATTATACATATAATTTTACATCAATATATAATGATATACAATAGTATAAATAATAAATATATATAAATACATCCTTCAGAGTTCAGAAGGATCTCACTCATTGCAGAAAGCTAGAGTGAGTACTATACAATGGTTTATTATTATTAATTATATTTATATCTTGCAGTGCCACTGCACTATGATCGCTCGATAAGCGGAAGCTTGAGCGTGATAATGCTGATTAATAACAAATTGTTGTTCTCAATATATGCACCTTGTCCGGGGTTACCGGTCAAGGAAAAAAGTGAAGTGAAAGTGATTATTATTATTATTATTATTATTATTATTATTATTATTATTATTATTATTATTATTATGGGGATGCGGACAATATTATTAAAATTATTAAAAAAAAAAAAATTAAACAAGGAAGATGCTTTGAATTTAATAGAAAGCTTGTCACTGGGGGTGGTTGTATACAATATTATCAAAATCTACTTTCGTCTTTACCCGATTCATAGTATTGCATAATGTTATATTATACAGTAAGTCACAAAATATAACGTACTGTATGTCCATGAAAAAACTTTGCAAATATTAGGAAGACTGTACTGTTTCCCCTAACGGGTGTAATAATTAAGTTAATTAATAAGATAAATAAGATCATTAAGATACATAAGTTTTAAGGCATTAGTTCTCAGACCTCAACCCCCACTCCACATATTTCAAATTTCAATGACCACTCAAATAATAAATAATATTCCCTTATCCCAGGTTCCTCACATTCGCAGTCGTTTGCACTAATTGCGCTATGGGTACTAAATTTAATGGTAAAGTCGGTTTGGTACCTATACCTTTGGGAAATGTTATCTGCTCTATAAATGCTGCAATGGTACAGTTTCAGTCTCTTAATAGAAAAGGTAGTTTCTCTCTGCAATAATTGACGGTTTCATGAATTGGAGCGACTTAATGAAACTTAATCCTAAATTGCAGTAACTTACCTTAGTGCAATATATTGCATTACACCAAGTAGGTACCTATTAGTTCTAATATGAAACAACGATTTAAGTAACCATAATTCTATTCCTCTACAGCAAGTTCAGTCTTACAATGTATGTATGTACAATATGTCATATTGTTCTGTAAATTTCCCAAATTCAAATGAAAATTGACAGTTACCTGCAATACTTGTAAAGACACCATAATTGAAAATATGGATTAATTCTGTTTTTCTGCCAATAAGTGCTTTTGGCGCTGTCGGAAACGTCTGTTGCTTGTCTACCTGTCAACTCAGTTTGAAACCCACCTGACAGCCAGTTCAAATTGTAAAAACTGTGAATGTTGTTGTTCCCTCAAATGTTCTCAAAATATTAACATTTGGATTGTTTTGAAATTATCACAGCAGAGCAGAGGCACTGACGCAATTTGATATGTTCGACTGCTATTTCTTGATATCAGCTTAGGTTATTTTCTATGGGTTACGGTCACTTACATAATGATCACAAACTTCGTAGTCTTTAGCAGTAGAGCCGCTCCAATTAGGCCAGGCTGTCACAGCCTGTAACATTATGGTCACTATGAGTCATATTATTTTGTTTTATAGGTACCATTACTTCGAAATAATACTCGTAGGCCCTACTTAGGTGCCCATTCCACATACGTACAACGTCAATGAAAATTATGAAATTGAAGGGCATTTCAATTTTACTCTATGCCATTGTTAAAATTGATCAATGATCAATTGATCATAGAGTAAAATCACAAACAATGAAACAAACAATCTAAAATTAAAAAATGGCGTCATGGGATATGACAAGTGCAACTATTTTAATTGATTTCTCTAAAAAGAAAGCATTTCTGTATAAAAATTATAATAAGGATTAAATAATAAGGCGACGAAGAAAACAAATACAATTTCAAGAAACAAATTTCAAAAATTTGGCGCATACGCTTCAAATGAAAATTGTCAATTTTTGAAAAACATATGGAATGGCCCCCATCAATGCGAAATTGAATTGTCCTTCAATTTCATAATTTTCATTGACGTTGTACGTTTGTGGAATGGGGGCCTTACTATTATAAAACTTGCTATAATAAATATTGACTTTTTGTTCCATTACTAAGCCAAACTAGTGGAGTTACGTCGATAAAGCCCCCTCTTACACTCAATTAGGAAGACCCGGGACCGCCTGCTGTCCATGCCCTCCGAAACATGGCTAGAAATGTGGCAAGTGTGGGACTCGAACCGGCAACCTTTCGATTGAAAGTTGGAGTCTGTACCCCAACTCTACATGTCCTGACACTGATGCTATTATAAACTTTTAAAAAAGTTTATAATAATAAATATAATAATAATAAACTTTTAAAAAAAGTTTATAATAGTAAGCTTTTTATAATAATAATTTTTCTTATACCCGTATTTATTGAATCGAATATAGGAACAATATTAGTGTTTAATAAGGGAAATGTTATATTTTTTCGAATAATAATAATACTAGTAGTATACCTTACATGCATTGTCGTAACAAATTTGGGGGGGGGGGGGGGCCCTTACGCTGACAGAGCTGTGGGGCTCCCTTATAATTTATTTATTTATTTTTTAATTTGTTTTGTTTTTAAACTTTCATTTTCTTTTCTTATATTTTTTTTAATTTCTATGTATTTTTTTAGAAAATCCCATAAAAGGTTTTTTTTGACGGTGGTCCTTATGCCTTGCGGAACTTGCCACCCTTCTGTTACGCCACTGCTTATATACATGCTGTCATCCTACAAATAATTTATTTGCATGTCGTACCCCCTCCTCTCCATCTCTTGCCTCTTCAATGCAGACAAACCCGACTAGATTTAGCCGAAACCAATAAAACACGATGAGGCAACCATCTATATAGTATATATCCATGTGATTCCTCTCACGATATGAATGGGTATAACAGCTGTTCCTGCAACTATGCATGACGGCACGCGAAGAATTCAGCGAGCTTCAATTACTCCTGCACCGACAGCAACACTGCTGTTGGATTATGACAAAACAACGAGGGGACAAAACAGGTGAAATAGTTCTCGTCCATGTATTGCAACAATAGGCTGCTCGATTTACAGCTCTGTGTGCGACTGAGGCATAAAGGAGGCTCAACAGAGCTGTGGATTTGGGAGGGGCTCACACGAGAAGGGGATGTTGAGCCTAAGGCATAGATTAAAACCGTTTTGATCAAATTGTGATTAGGTTAGGCTTTGTAGTGTTTCAGCTCAATTTTCTTTCCGCAGTTTCCTTTGAATGCGGTTTAATTAAATTCAAAAACTACTTATAGCCGCAATATTATGTTAGAGATAGAGTTTCAGGTGTACAGTAGACTTCAGTACCAGCCATAATGTAGGCTAGCCGTTAGCATTACCCCCCCCCCCCCCCACTCTCTACCTAACCTTCTCCATGCAGAGCACAAGGTATATGGTTAACTTATTACAGGACTACTGACTACTTCTCATTTTATGCCTCTTCTTTTGATTGGCGATCATCATGGACGTCATGCTCTTGCCGAACCACTGCCTCAGGTTTTTCAGCCTGGATGTTCTCCTCCCGCCGGCCTTCTGTCTTCCCTTAGATTATTACATGCAGGAGGCGGTACTTTTCGTTCCTTATCACATGACCGAAGTATGTTTGTTTCCTTTTTTAACCGTCTGCAGCAACTCGGCTTTTGTATCTATTGACCTCAGTACCTCAGCATTATAGGGACGCGATCTCCCCAAAATATGCACAGCATTCGTCTTCCACATTTCAAATGCACTAATTCTGTTCTCCATAGGTTGTGTCAAGGTCCATCCCTCCACACCGTATACAGTAGTAAGATTGGGAACGCATAATATAATATCGCACTACTACCGCTAGGTTGGTTTTGTAATAGAACAAAAAGTCCATATTTATTTATTTATAAAACTTGTGTTGCACTGCATTTGTATTGAATATAAATTGAATGGCCTGATACAGAATGGAACTTATAAAAGCAAATGCCACGGAGAGGGATGGGTGCGAGACAATCATTTTGCAATGAATATAGTATTGTACTTTTAAGTATGTTACGAACAGTATGTCATGAGTAGGGAATTGTTAATAATACAATATTAATTCACTACACTAATTTGGAGGAAATTTCGAGGCTTCTTGTATTTTACCCTTAAAATGCATGCTGTAGGTACTTCCACTTGTAATTTTTTCTTCATTTGTGCATTAGAAAATGATGAGATTTTTGTTTTAAGGAGACTATTATAAAGATACTTAACTTATCTATTATAAATTAAGTTATAATATGTTAGAGACTTATTATTGATGTCCCTATCATATTATAACTTATGTAACTGCAAAGGCTTTCACGGCCGGAGTCGATTGAAGAACCAGTAGAATTCGGGCTGATGTGCCGTGGTGGTCGAAATAGAATAGAATAGAATAGAAAACCGTATATTTCTCAACAAAATGAACATGTGAACGTGAAATAACCTGTGCCCCCTCAAGCCGAAGCGTGGGAGGGTGGAAATGAAAGCGAACTTCCAAACGTTTCGTCAATCTTCAGTGGAACTGCGTAGATTTCTAAGATTGTATCTTGGAGGCTCAACAGCAATTTCATTGCGGCTACAGCCCATCAGCCCGGATTCTACTGGTTCTTCAATATTATAACTTAATTCATAATAGATAAGTTAAGTATCTTCATAATAGCCTCCTTAAAAGAAAAATCTCATCATTTTCTAATGCACAAATGAAGAAAAAATGACAAGTGGAATAACCGCCTTAGGTAAATAACAATTTCGAATTTTTCCTGGACCCATATTTAGTGGATCCAATATTGGGACAATGTGTGTAATCGTTGGGATTGAGTAATAAATAACTCTTACTAATTGGATGGGTTACTCCTTTCTATTAACAGCCGTAATATCACCAAAAAATTTCAAAAACCTGTTTTGTCCTGCAATTTAGAAAAGAGCCCGTTGCAAGATCTTTTGCATTAGGGGGAAAACAGCTCGTTTGGCACTCAAAAGTCCCATAACCCGACGAAAATCAAGATTTTCTTCTCGGGCCGATCTGTCGGAGATGGGGTCGTAAAACGAAATCCCGATGTTAAGAATATCAGCTAGAAGATAGCAGAGTAATCGTTTGGACAGTTATGACTGGCATGCCTGGTTAAGTATGAAATTTACGAGCCAGGCTTGTTCGAAGCCTGGTTCGCTAATGGCCCTCCAGGTGTGCGCGGGTGGGAGTACGTGTAATTTATTTTTTTGTATGCGAGGACATTAGCCTTGAATAGCCTTTCATTCGATTGCAATTCGAGTCTATTTCAGTTTTCCATAGAATAAATATTTACACAAAGTACGGGTTCCGGAGGAAAAATAAGTTAATAAAATAAAATATGCGATCTATCATGAAAAGGATAGACGTAGCCTACCTAATTTAAGTCAGCATGCACTTTGGGTGCTATAACTTCCTGAACATGATTTAAACATACGATACGGAGTACGCGCCTTATTGTGTTTGAGAAAAGCACGACCAGAACTGTAAGCATACAGTATTTATGGCACTTCGTTCATGGTATACCTATCGTATATTTTGACATTATTAATGCACTACCAGCAGCTCACGGTCCACATCAGTATGTAGATACTATGGCAAACTCTATAAATAAAGAAAACACAATGTGCAGCCGTTTCTGTTACATACTGTATATGACATCGTATTTTACGAGTGGAGTCATGATACATAATGCATTTTCAAATTTCACTATCATGTTTGTGTTTAATATATGCCCGCCACGTCCACGGACACGTAGCTAAGGGCAGCGTTCTGAACGGGCTGTTTGCATTAGTTTAATGGGATATTTCACAAAATCGTTCGTTAAAGCAAATCATAATGGGTGTACAAAACGTCGGATTGTATACATGCTATTACGGCTTTACTTTTTATACCATGATTTTAACTCTTGTCAATTCATGTAAATGAGATCTATTAACTGTACAAGTCAACCGATATACTGTATATATCACTAGTGTACGCACTAGGAGTAGGTTAGGTGTGCATGTAATAAAGCAAAATACTGCAAAAAGTCGTCTAGCGGCTAGCCTTACCTAGCCAATGCTATGGCAGAGGTTTCAAAATATTTTGGAGATAACGAATGAACGACAATGAGACGAAATGAATTAATTCATTCTTCCAAAGCGCAAAGATACAAAAATGACCAGATGAAAAATTCACAATAATAATAATTTATAATTTAATTCCCAAAATAAAATGAAAAAAGCTTTCGCAGTAAATTTACATTTTTACATCTGAAAAATAGGCTCTTCAATGAAACCCTATATACTGCATTAAGCAGATTTGTTACTTTAGTAGTAAATCAGTCGGATGAATAAACTGCGTTTTGAGAAGGCTGGAAATTTTTATGAATTTTTCATCTGACCACTTTCATATTTTTACGGCTGTGGAACGAAGAATTAATTCATTTAATCAAAAATCCATGGCCAATTGGCCATTTCTTGTATACAAAATCTTTTCCTTAAGCGTTGCGCTAATGTCGCCGGATTGAGTTTCTCCTCAGGTTTTCGCTAGAAAACCTCTCGGCTCCTACTGACAAAGAAGCTACATCTCTTGGTATCGGCTTTGAATTTGAAACGATGTAACCCATATCGGTTGAGGTGGAGGTAAAATTTCGCTGAAAGGGAAGACTGAGAGAAAAGAGTTATCTTTCCTTAAAATGGTGAAAAGATAGTTTGAGATTCAAAATATCGGAGCTCATAGGTTTAGGGTGGATCGAGAAGGGACATGCCTTGCATCTGTAAACAACCGCCTTCCCAATAACGACTACTATCATTTCATGCTATTTTCTCCAATTAGTTTTTCAGCGACCGGGGAAACCTCACTACGCGCATCGCATCTATAATTTTCTGCAACATTTGAGCTTTTTTGAGTCATTTTAATGTTACCAACTCACGTAACTGGGTTTTCTGATGAACTGAAATTACAATAGTTACTAGTTCCATACTGTGGAGCAGACTTGTATCGTCTACTACTGTGATTGGTAGATTGCGCTGCGTTACCCATTTCTTTTAACAAATTTCCTCTTTCTATGAGGGAATTAACAAGTGTCAGCCAATTTAAGAAAGCACTAAAAATAAATTTGATGGACAGTCTTCAGTACAGGAATTTATGGAGCATTCTTCGTATTCTTAGGCTATAGTATGTGTGTATGTATGTGTATGTACTCTATGTGTGTTTATTGCTTTCCAATTTATACGTAGTATTAGGAAAGCTTTGTGACGGTCGAAATTTTCGATTCCGAGATTTCAACGGATTTACGCGTTTTAAGGTCCCAGGAACCCAAAAAAGTGGTTTTTACGAAATGTCTGTCTGTCTGTTTGTCTGTCTGTTCGTCGGTTTCCGGGCAAACTACTCAGTCGATTTTGATGAAATTCGGCATGTAGGTTCAAAAAAATCATACCTCGGGTTCTTTTTTTTTATTTTGGGCTAACTCGATTTGGGGGGATTTTATTCTCAAAAAACAAAAACAAAACGTCTAAAAAATTATTTCCCAAAAACGGCTCCAACGATTTCTTTTAAATTCACATATATTGTAGTTGTTGTCAATGTTGATAAAAGGCAGGGGGTCCCTTGCCCCTTGATAGTTTGCTTCTGGGGGCAAAAAAATGAAAATGACTAATTTTTAATGAAAAATGACTAAAAAAATAACACCTTTCTATCGATGATTTCTACCTTCAGGTATGTTTTAGGTGTTAAATTGAGTAACGAAACCGGATAGGTTACTTTCCCAAAAAAGTATTTGGTTTTGTATAAAAAAATGTTTTTTTGAAAATTCACGCTCAAATGCATTGCGTGCCCTGCCAGTATTGCTGTGTGGTAATGTGTTGGTCTGGCTTATCTAGAATTTACCTCACCACCAGTGACGAGTGACGTCAGGTGGACACCCCCCCCCCCCCCCCCCCCCGAGACATCGGAAATTTATCCATAGGAAAATTATTTACCATGAAATTACTCATTTTCTCTATCTACTAATTTTGATAAATTGGAAAGCATGTTCGAGTAAACTCGGACCGGTTCTTTTTATGACGACATCCTATAATGTAATTGTTTTATGGATAATACTATATGATTTGATTTGACTTGGGTATATTTCAATTGTTTACTGTAATAAAACAAGTTATAAAAATTTTAATTTTTTGCACACAACGAAATTTAAAATGTATGTAACTTATATGACTACAATCCTTTTTTACTTTTACTGCACCTTCTTGTAAAGGAGGGTCGGCGGTACGACAGCAGCGTTTCCACACAGTCCTGTTCTGTGCGTCCTCGGCGGTTGAGAGTCCCAAACTTCTCATATCTCCAGCGATCTTTCTTCTCAGTGTAACTTTCAGCCTCCCTGGTGGTCTTCTTCCTTGTATCTCGCGCTTCATTACCCTTTCGACTAGGTGGTTTTAGTCTCTACGTACCGGTATAGTACGTGTCCCCACCAGTTCAGTCTCTTTTCTCTAAGTTTCTCTTGTACGTCACGGGTTCTCATCTCTCATCTCTTGGTGTCTACGTTGGTCTCTCAGCGTTACATCGCAGTATCTTCTTAACTTAGATGTATAAAATATATATATGTACATATATATTTGTATGTTTTATATTTTATGTACTTTGTAATGTTTGGTTTATAAATTTCCGCCACCAGGTGGCGCTACAACTCCTCCCTCCTCAGTTGCCATCATGAAAGGGGTACCGATGCCAAATTGCACCGATCACGCACCTTAAGCAATCTGTATACTCCAAGTCTATAATAACACAGCATGAAGCTTCGTACAAGTTTCTTATGTATGGCACTACGTAGTTTACGACCCATTTTTGTATGGTAAAATCATATGCCAAACAGACCAATTTAACCGACTCATCAAAATATTATACAGTATTGCACAAAGTAGAATGAACCCATTTAAGCTATTAAATTTCATCAAAATCGATCGAGTAGTTTGTCCAAAAATCAATGGACCGACAGACGGGTATTTTGGAAAAAAATGAGTAAATCCGTTGGAATTTCGAAATCAAAATATCAAAAATATAATACCGTATTATAGGATAAACCCATATAAGCTACTAAATTTCATCAAAATCCATCGAGTAGGCTAGTTTGTTCAAAAATCGACGGACAGACAGACAGGTATTTTGTAAAAACCACTTTTATGGTCTCTCGGACCTAAAAATGAGTAAATCCGTTGGACTTTCTAAATCAAAATTTGCTACTATTAGAAATTATTCCTTATCAAAATATCAAAAATATAATACCGTATTATAGGATAAACCCATCTAAGCTATTAAATTTCATCAAAATCCATCGAGTAGGCTAGTTTGTTCAAAAATCGACGGACAGACAGACAGGTATTTTGTAAAAACTACTTTTATGGTCTCTCGGACCTAAAAGCGAGTAAATCCGTTGAAATCTCGAAATCAAAATTTGCGACCATCACAAAGCTTTCCTTATACTAAGGTATAATCAGAAAAGCAAATATTTTAGGTGCTCGTACATAATTATAATTGTGACTTCGCGGTAATCCATTGGTTAATACGATGGCGGTTTCGATAAAATTAACATTTCGTAGAGACGTGAAAATCCATCGTCACAAGAGTTTTGACAACAATGTCACCTGCCTTGACGGCTGTCGATACAGCAAGAGGCTTTCTTCGCGGGGTTCCTACACTAATGATTTCTTTTCTACAAAACTCGATGGCAAGAAAGCAAAATCTGATTGTCGTCTCGTATCTGTCATCCTGCGATGGTACATCAAGTTATATGTATAGGCCTACTTATTAAGACGATTTATAATTTGCCTCAAACTCAATCTGGTCTTAGGGGACTACGACCATCCTAGAATTGAAACATACCTTTTTTTGGACCGCATTAACCTTGAGTAACGTCGTTGAGTAACGACGGTAGAAAAAATTATAAAGTTGATAAAATTGATAGTTACACTGAAACATACATTCTGTATTTATCTGATACAATAGATTAGTTTCAATAATTCCGGTTTCAATAGTAAATCGTTTGCTACTCTGAGATATTTTCGGAAACCGGGACAATTTAGCATTTCGACCCTATATCTTTGGGGACGCCAAATATATAGTTTAGTTTATAAAGTTTTAATCAATCGTAAATTATATATTGTGCACATGTAAATGATCTATAAATCTATGTATATTTGATGTCAATTGCTGGTTTGTGACATTAAATTTGAAATTTGAGTTGGTTGTATAGCATAGGTTTCATTCAGAAGACAAAGTACAGCATGGAAAATACGAAACATCATTCAGAGAATCAAATGGGAAGAGCAAACAGAAAAAAAATAGAAATGTTAGATAAATAGGAAGTGCTGAACGCTTCCGAGTTCGGTTGAACGCCTGAGAGCTACAATTCTCGGTAATTCAATAAAACTTGCGAAACATATGCGAACAACGCGTGACTAAAGCTTGTTATAAAGTTTCATAGCCTCTAATTTACACTTTGCAAAAATGTTTCATCTCCTTAGGCGGGGTTTCCACCGACCGGCTAGGGCTAGTTACAAAAGCGGTGACGTGGTAGCAGACATTCAAGACTTAGGTGGCGTTTCCACCGATCTCGCATTGCAGAATGCAAATGACATACAACAATTCGTTATTTTTATAAAAGTCAATCAATATGTTGGTGCTCAACATTTCCCATGACGCCATTTCTTAATTTTATTTTAGTTTGTTTGTGATTTGATCAATTTTAACAATGGCATAGAGTAAAACAAATATTTCCGTCAATGTCATTGGATTCTGCAATGCGAGATCGGTGGAAACGCCACCTAAGTCTTGAATGTCTGCTATCACGTCACCGTTTTTGTAATTAGCCCTAGCTGGTCGGTGGAAACCCCGCCTTAACCTGGGTAACAATGTGTCACAAACTACGATGCTTCAATAAAACCAGTTGCATACAGAATATGGAATATTATTTTGAAAATAATCGTCTCCCCCAAGTCGCAATGATATTGTAAAGTAGCGTGAAATTTTGGTGGCATCTACCCTTGAATGAATGCACGAATGGAATGAATCAATGAATGTAATGAATGAAATGAACGAATGACTACGCACTTCAGTGGCATAGTGGTAGCTTGTTCGTACTTGTGCGAGTCTCTACACATCATGCGATCGGTGACATACCGTAACTCAACACAGGTATTACCTAAAGAGGCGACTAAAGAGGTTATTTGGATACATTGATTGAATTTTTTGTATGCGAATAATCATTTTTTAAAAAAATTAACGAATGAAATGAACGAATGTACTAAAACCGTCTTTATACTAGGCGAGCTTTAGCCCCGAAGGGCTATTCTTCCAGCTAACCTTGACGTTGGCGTTGACTCCATGCAAAACCATTAAGGGTTTTAAACATTGCACTGTGTACGCCGGTAACGTAAAATGACAGTGCGGCCTCAGGAGAGAAGATACAAAAAACATTCACATGGTGGAAAAGTTTAGATTGAGGGAAACCGTGGCATTTGAAGGGATGAACGCAACCTTTTAGCCGATGAAAATAACCCTTAGGAAATCTGAGAGGAAAATGTGTGTGCCACAATGATGTTGCAACAGTGGCTGGAATTGCCGCAGCGCCTGCAATTGACAACTTTTATTTAAAGCGCTAGAGGGGTGCGAAATATCATTTATAATAAGAGATTTAGCATGAAATTTGTGTTGAGGCAATTTTAGAGTAGCATTATATTGTATTTTATTTGCACTGAATATTTATGCATTTGCGGTTGGACCTTCGATTGAGAATGTGAGATGTTATGTCATCCCAATCACCTTAGGGGTTAATTGTAAGAGTGGGCAGAAAAGCCCCCGAATTCGCCCGTATGGAAAATTAAGACAATTTTCATTCTTTCTTTTCTATATGGTAAATAAATAAATATTTCTGTTTAATTATACAATCAAGTAATCAACAATTGACAATATATAATAATTAATAATATAATAATATAATATAATATTATTATTATTATATATAATATATTATAATATATTATTATATATTAATTATATAATATAATATTAATAATATAATAATTGACAAGAAAGTATAATGTGAGATCGTCAAAGAAGGATGGAACGTCAATGGAGGGATAGACTTTACCCAAGCTATGGAGAACAGAATCAGGGCATTTGAAATGTGGATAGACTATATAGACAACTGCTCCCCATTTTTCTCAACGAACAGCCCCCACAAGACAACAAACAAGAAAATTAAAAAAAAGTACGCAAACAATAAATTATAGCCGCGTGATATCAAAACGGAACGTGTTAAAAGGTAATAGATACAAGGAATAGAGCTTCAAACACTCCTTTCCATTTTTTGAAGATTGATATCAATGGAAAGGATGGTAATAAATCGTTTTTTGTGTGTGAAGTTTTAATTATAACGCCGATCCCCCCATATAACCCGCTTCTCTCCGTTCTGCAGTAAATTACCAGACCCTCAAACACCTGTCCCTCACTTTATACAGACGCCCCCCTATTCATAAAAGCTGCTTTTCTCGTGATTGAGTAGAGTACAGGCTAAATTCCAAATTAATTGTCTATAATTACTCTGTGGTTTGAGTGATTTGCATGATTTTATATGATGGTTTACTGCAAATAGCGTATCAAGCAGGGCCTTATTCACAGCAGTTTCAATCAACAACAGAAATACCTATATATAAATAGGCCTATAATGTTAATATAAATAAGAAATATAATGTATAAATATAATTTTGGTCAGCATCAGGGGATGTGAATGGGGCCCCGATAAAGTGGTCAAGTCATAGTCATATTTTCAATATTGGATGTGACCATTTTAATTTTATATGTTGTTATAACAACAATTAGAGGTGCAGAGTAAATATTTAACTTTGTAGAACAGCCAGGAAAGGAAGACATGAAGAAAGGACGGACACGGAATTAGTGTGCACATTATAATGAACCCGACCTCCCAAAAGTGCGCAGTTCTCCCTTAGACACGCCAGATCATAGAAATCATCTGAAGCTCAAGCTGTGGGGAAAACCAAGGCCGTAGCCAAAGGGAGGTTCAAACCCCCCTCCCCCGAAATTAAATGACTTGATACTAGATAGAATCGGATTTTGAGAGGAAAAATAAAAACCGCAATGTAATACCCAAAGAAATTTCTAACCCCCCCCCCCCCCAAAAAAAAAAAAACCTGGCTACGGCCTTGGGGAAAACCACGCAGTTGTGTGAGGCCAGCTTTACACCAGCGGCCCGATCATGACGATTTTTATACCTGGGTTAAAATAATACCATGTCACGTGATGGTATTAATTCAATTATTTAAAATGAACTGTAAATTTCAGAATTTTTTAAATTGTGATGTTGGCAATACTGAAGAACTGAACTGCCGCGACGCTGCCGTAGCAAATATAAATAGCAAAATACCTAAACATATCGCCCTAGAAATAAACATTAAAATGAACAAGTTTTAATTTTGAAATATGAAATATATAAATAATAATTTGCCTAAATCTAAAGCAGAAAAAATTAAAAATTTAGCCGAAGATCATTCAATTGTTTCAATAGGCGCAATTTGAATTTTCCGCGCTTAGCACTCTTTTGCGACGATTACCAACATCAAAAATTAAAAAAATTCTGAAATTTACAGTTCATTTATTTTAAACAATTGAATTAATACCATCACGTGACATGGTATTATAGTAACCCCGGTATTAAAATCGCCGCGATCGGGCCGCAGCTGGCGAAATCGTCATGAAATCGAACAGAAATCTTCTGCTAGCCGTATGATGGTAAAGACGTCGGCAAGTCGCGACTGGGTGAATTGTCCGTGTGTAGCGTGCCTAATAGTGACGCATGTTGTTGGAGAGGCTGTGGGAGCCTAGCCTGTTGGGGAGACTACTGCTGGCGAGAAAAATACGCGTGTGTGCTCATCGACAACACACGATATAATAACAGAAAATATAGGGTACAAGACACAAGAAAACACAATACTTACACAAAAACTATGCATATAAAACTATACTATCTTACAAGCTAAACATATACTAAACATATAGTTATATTTTTGACCCAGGGTGGCTGGTGGCCCACCCTAGCTACTACCCAGGGTCGTTCCTAGGTTCACTACTACAATATTACTTCTATATGTTACGGTATATGACCGTAACACATGTAGCACCGACACATCCAATAATAATAGGTACTCATGTTGTCCCCTTAATCCGACTAAATTGTAAATACTTTCAAAAGAAGTACAGCATGATTTCGGAGTGA
Organism: Psococerastis gibbosa; assembly: GCA_963971405.1. Lineage (NCBI taxonomy): Eukaryota > Metazoa > Arthropoda > Insecta > Psocodea > Psocidae > Psococerastis > Psococerastis gibbosa. The sequence goes on from OZ020485.1 coordinate 41,956,843, forward strand.
CCACCCAGACGAAAATTTTCCTCAGAAAATCTGATAGGCGTATTTGCAGACAGTACAGCCGTACAGGTAATATATTGGCACCGTATTACAATTCTATTCGCATGTAACCTAATTTTATTTCCCTTGTGTTGGTCATGTGAAATTAGCATGCGAGGGGGGGGGGGATGTGTGATGAGACTCATGGGAAGGTGCGGCAACTTTTGGGGGGATTTTATGACAAAATAAAAGTAGCCGCGTTATTTTATAGCCCGGCCGGTTGTTTCCCCAGATGACGACGTCGTTTTATTAATAAATGGGTCCCATCGGAACATTTTCAAGCTTGCTGGTACATTAATTCGCAATTTCGCACGTATCTATAGCCGAGACTAGGCTAATCATTGTTTGGCAAATGCCATCTATGCCCTATTTTAAGGAAATTAATGCGTTGTCAAATGTTAATTCATAATGAAGTCGCATATTTATTATTTCAATGGCTTTTGTATCAACGAATTCGTAAGCCGGCTATTCCACTTGTCAATTTTTCTTCAATAATTGATGCGATTTTTTCTTTACTCTATGTCGTTGTCCGTTTTAACTTCCGCATGTTAAAATTGATCAATAATCATAGAGTAAAATCACGCTTTGCAAACAATAACAATCTAAAATTGAACAATGGCGTCGTCTGGATATGATAAATAACTGTAATTAATTTCTTGAGAACAAACGAATTATTTCATAATTTAAATCATAAAAATTCTTGTAGATTATAAAATGAAAAGAAAGACGGCGTGCAAACTAACAAAATTGGAAAAAATTGAAGAAAAAAAATGGTCAATTATTGAAGACAAGTGGAAAGAGGTGTAAAAATATAAATGCAACATTGACGATTTTCCGTCAATGACATTATCAAAAGTGAAGAAAAATTGACAAGTGGAAAAGCCGCCTGCCGCCTTAACGTCTACTTGCATCATTGAGCCTAGCCCTGCCAATGACTCCACTGACCTATCGTCGGTCGCTATTGGCATTGCTTACGCATAAATTTGAGCCGTTGGCAAACTTTATTTTGTTTGTTTTTCAACGCTTGCATTCTGAATTTCTGCATTTAGCAACCTTGTCAGTCTGGCGGTGGGAGTGGCTTGAGGCAGACTACTTCACCTCAAGATGAAAGGGACTTAATGACAGTGTGGAAATGCTGATTATAATGGATACCGAACCACTTGGGGAACGTAGTAAAGTCACACGATAAATTCGGTGGTGATCACTTCTCAACCCACACTTTTGAATGGTAGTCTCAGCGCGTGATCATGTCCCACCATGTTCCCCTCCCAACGCTGTGCACACTGCAAAGTTTGCTGAAGTTGGGAACGGGCTTTGTTCTGGTGGATTCTACTTGATATGGCTGTTGGCACCAGGGACGGTCGCCCCCCCCCCCCCCCCGAGAAAAATAGCTTTATACTAGATAGAATGGACTTTTGAAGGAAATGAAGAGAAATTGTTACTCAAGTAAAGGAAACGCGATATTTTTCAGGTCAACGCCCCCCCCCCCCCCCGAAAACTTTTTCTGAAACCGTCCCTGGTTGGCACACTGTTACATCTCCTCAATGTCAACCTACAACGGCTCCAAACGACAATAGACAATCCGAGACATATAACCGATTGTATGGCGGCGTGGGACTGACTTAATAATGTTTGTGAACGACTCAAGTAGGCTACCTAAAGTGCGTCTGTAGTGAAGAGACATAAGATAGCCTACCTACTCATTGTTCCTGTACCAGAGATGTACTTATACTAAGAGTGATACCAGAGGAGTATAAAATGGAAAACGTTTTTGACCTTGAAAAAGGAAAAAGGAAGAAATTCTATTCTAACATCGTCGAACTTAACAGTTTTCAATGTGAAAAGAGGAAGTTCAAAAGCCTTTATTTCCCATATTTCTTAACCCCCGCCCCCTCCATATAATTATATTATCCCTTACAATCAGTACCGTTCTTCCTCTTTTAGCTTTTAAAACTTTGTCTTCCCCATGGGGTTTGTAATTGGATAAATCCGAGATGGAATATTTAATCTCAGATCCAATTATTAGGCGTGAATTGAGTTCTCCGATCACTGGATTTACGCTTTGAGAATTATGCATAAGGCTGCGTCTCTGCCTTGGAAACTACAATTCGATTTCATACGCATCTTTAATCACTTGCAATTTATTGCAACGTGTTTCGATACTTTACTGCTGTATAAGTTTACAGATTTTGACCAAATTAATGTAATAGTGAAATAATAGAACGTTAGGTGCCCATTCCACATACGTACAACGTCAATGAAAATTATGAAATTGAAGGGCATTTCAATTTTACTCTATGCCATTGTTAAAATTGATCAATGATCAATTGATAAAAGAGTAAAATCACAAACAATGAAACAAACAATCTAAAATTAAAAAATGGCGTCATGTGATATGACAAGTACAACTATTTTAATTGATTTCTCTAAAAAGAAAGCATTTCTGTATAAAAATTATAATAAGGATTAAATAATAAGGCGATGAAGAAAACAAATACAATTTCAAGAACCAAATTTCAAAAATTTGGCGCATACGCTTCAAATGAAAATTGTCAATTTTTGAAAAACATATGGAATGGCCCCCATCAATGAGAAATTGAAATGTCCTTCAATTTCATAATTTTCATTGACGTTGTACGTATGTGGAATGGGCGCCTTATCGTCAGGGAATTCAGAACATTTTGACCAATGGCTCTGTGCCTTGTTGACAAAGGGCATTATCGATTTATAGCAGATGTTTCAAAATATTCTTAATTTATAATACATTATGAAATCTCTGCCTTCATACTAGGCCTATATGTCGTTTGATATAAACTTATTCTTGGGGTTAAAATGAAAAAGAAAAACTATTGGGATAATATCACTCTGCACTCTCCATTCTTAAATAATCCTGTTAACAATTTTTGTCCCAGGTTAAGATTTAAAATAATCGCCATAGTAAGCCTGCAGTTGTTAATTAAAAATAGCCGAATATCAGTCGCGCCAGCAGCCATAGCACTAGGTACCGAGTTAACAATGAACGAAAATTATCGCCTCCTGCATGTAACATTTCAAGGGAAGGTAGAAGGACAGAGGGCTCCCGGCAGAAGAACATCCCGGTTGAAGAACCTGAGGTAGTGGATTGTCAAAAGCAAGACTTCCCTTTTCAGAGCAGCAGACTCCAAGGCCCAAATTACCAAGATGTTCGCCAATCTTCGATAGAAGAAGCATTTAATGAAGAAGGTATTAAGAGGACATGTTACGTAGAAAATGAGCACTTGTCACACTCCGAATACCACTAATTGGGACCTTCTATAGATTAGAGTATTCAGAGTGGACTTATGAGAGGGGAATTATATATAAGCTAATAGGATGGTACCAAATACCTTATATTATATTAATACACTTAACATTAATACCACATAATAACTTAGGGACAACTTAAGCACTTAAGGGACAAGGGACAACATCATGAATTGGGGGGGGGGAACTTAGTTACATAAGGGCTACATGATAACGTACTTACTCATACATCCATAGGAGCTTACTCCTACTTGCACCGTGTATCAACTCACATGGTGAATCAGTTCTGTCTCACTAGACTCTATCGACTCTAACTACTCTATCCATAGTCTCCAAACTCTCTCTATACTCTCTAAAACTACTCACCTTCTTCGAACCCAAGGTTCGTGATTTATACATTATGGCTAAGGACATACGTGACGACAGATATAACATTTACACAACAGAGGTTTGCCGTCTGTCCTCAGCCCTGAGCCTAGGCCGAGAAGAGCGTATGCTCTTGTGTTAGGCCTAGGGCGTAACAGCACCCTAAAATTTGTTGTTTTTATTGACTTTTTTTTTTTAAATTAACAAAGCAAGTCATTAAAGATTTGACTCATGGAAGTTGTAGAAGACTACTTCATGCATCATATAATAGGAAATATTAAATTTTTGGTACCTTAGTTCTTTCATAAATACCAGACAGGACTAAAATTTTGTGTATTCTGGGATTTTTGGAAGAACTAATTTTGGGGTGCCAATTTTCTACGCAGCATATACTCTTAAATAGCGTCACATTAAGTTGACTGACACAGATCCTTCAAACACTACTTGGGGTATATTGTGTATCAATATTCTATTGTACTACCCGACCACGATAGGATGGCACTTTGAACACTTATAAAAATCGAATAAACTTTATGTTTCGCTTATGCCAGTTTTCGAATAAACAAAGTGTTCCAAATGTCATCTTATATCGTAGTCGGGTAGTATATGCAGATGTGCCTATTTTGCCAACGACTGCAGTGAAATGCACGTAAATTCCCAAATGCAATGCCACAATTCCGGTCCTTTGAAGGGAGCGTTAAGGTATGGGGACCGCTCAACCTCATCTAGACTGGAGATGGGGCACGACGGGGGTGGGGGGGGGGGGTTGGAGGGAGGAAGAGAGGCACGTATAGAGATTGAACGAGAGGAGGGGAAGTCCCGCAAACGAGGAAGCCCACATACGCCGTGGATTCCTACCCATTACCACGAGCTATTAGGAACATGGAATTGAATTTGAGTCTGAATAGGGATCCCCAATCCGCCCCCCCCCCTTCCTTCGACATTGCATTCGCCCCTCAGGGATGGAACGTTTAATTACGGACCATGACTTCTCACCTCCGACTCGTCAACAAACGTACTCGTCTGAAGCTGGCCGATTTATAATATTATCTTCCGTGGTAAATAGTCGAAAGTGTGAATTTATATATTTTATTGTTTACTGTTGATTCATTTGAAAGTTGCCATGTATGCTTTCCTATTTATACTCAATGTTACGAAAGTTGGTCGAAATTTTCGATTCCAAGATTTTGAGGTCCCAGGAATCCAAAAAAGTGGTTTTTACAAAATATAATAATAAAAATAAATCGTCTTTATTGAACAGCGTGTGTTCATCGATTTGCGGGAAAACTACTCCGTGGATTTTGAGGAAATTAGGTTCACAAAAATCATACCTTAGGATATTTTTTTTATTTTGGGGGTTTTCCCTTCTAAAAAAAAATAATTCTCAAAAATTGCTACAGCTATTTATTTTAAATTCACACATATATATTATATTGTAGTTGTTACTAATGTAAACAACGAGCAATGGGTCGCTTGCCCCTTTATAGTTAGCCTCTGTAAGGATAATCGCTTACAAAAAATTTAATGAATGTATCCGATTAACCTCTTCATTCGCCTCACTAAGTAACCTAATAGGTACTTGTGTCGAGTTACAACACGTCTCAAGGTGTGTAAAGACTCGCACCAGTACAAGAACGCTACCACCTTGCCCACCGAAGTCAAATTGAGTGCTCTGCACAGAAAATATTGTGTTTTTCGCTTATTCCGGCTCAAACTCAGTCCCCTATCTGTTCAGTAGCCATTACTCATGGATTTTCGCGTCTTCACCACTGAGACCATTTTACTTAGAATCTCAGCTACTTCGAAGACAAATAGAAACTATAAAGAGGTATAAATATGTACATTATACTGAGGTTTTATGCCCCCTGGGAGGGTGAAGCTATTTATAGGCTTAATAGTGTTGCGTAATATCCTGACTGTCGTTTTGCATTATTTTGGAATCAATTAAATTCCTAAGAGTCATATCCGGAACGCTAACTCCCCTACGTATAACGCCTAGATACTTATTTGCATGGAGAGCGAGAAGCATGTGAGGGGTGGAAAATTGAAAGTTGAAGTAATCAAGGCTGGGGCGGATGTGCGTGCAAGCCTACAGATTACACAGCCTACAGATTACACAGTCTTTTGGCTTGACAAGGAAATTTTGGTTACTGCTGAGATAATTGCAAATCGCTCTCATTTAGCGGAGTGGGGCATTCCAACTAAATTAATATCGCATGCGTACATTTTGCAAAATTATTGAGAACAGTTTCAGCAGAAATAGTTAACTCAGTGTAAAAATGAAGAAGCTAGGACCGAGAATAATTTGCGGAGATTTAGGGCAGCCTGCCATCAATTTCTGGGGAGTGATGTGAGAGTGAATGAATGCGTGTCTGATATATTGTAGACCTAGGATTCTTATTTTCTCTTTTTTCTGTTTTTTTTTTTTAGGAAAAATATATTTTATACTAGTATTATGTAAACAAAAATAGGTCAACTAAAGCTCGCCTAATTGAAAGACGTTTCTCATTTCATTTCATGGAAGGAGGAACCAATCCAAGTGCTCACAAAGCATAATAAAATGAATTGTAACAATAGGCAATCTGTGGAAAGTGTGGAACTACAGTACATTGGTCGTTGGTTCGAGTCAGGCACATGCTACATTTTCTGGTGGCCATACTTCTGAGGGCATGTAAAGCAGGTGGTCCCGGGTCTTCCTATTGTTGAGTATACGAGAGGTAAGAAATTAACGGCAGTGTGGTCTACTAGCGGGGGGACCCTATGGAGACGATTTTGAGTCTCATAGGAGGTGCCGCAGATAGGCTACGCTGACCTTAGGGCTAGCCTATGATCACACTTGTTTACTGATTGCTTGCTGCTTGACATAGGAACTTTTCATGAGCCAGTCAGAGGGCAAGCCTCCCACCAGCTACCTATAGTCAAAGTAAGCAAAATTTTAATTATTCATTTATCGTATCTGAGTAGTACATAAGTTCACAAGTTCCAATTTAAATTTAAAATAAGAAACTAATATTAAGGCTGAGTGTTCAAAATGTTTTGTAAACAAGAAATTTTGCTGATTTTTTGACGTAAATAATTTATTGCTCATTCCACAGATACAAAGATAACAAAGTGAACAGATAAAAACTCATAAACAAATCCAAGTTATCGCAGGAAGTTTATATTTTCTGAACTGAAATATTATTACCTTAAAAAAATTGGATAAAGAGCCTTAAACCCATTTTGTAGCACAGTTGTAAATCTGTAAGAGAAATTTTTTTTCACACAAAGCTCGTATTTTTTAAGATTTTTTCATCTGTTCCCTATTACATCTTTGTGGCTGTGGAACGAGCAATTAATTAATTTCGTCCAAAAAGTACGATAATTTCCTACCATACTTCCTACATTTTCTGGCCATGCTTCGGAGGGCATGTAAAGCAGGCGGTCCCGGGCGTTCCTAGTTGAGTGTAAGAGAGGGCTTTGTAGCCCTAACTCCGCTAGGTTGGCTTAGTAATAGAACAAAAAAGTCCTTATTTATTTATTTATTTAATTTCTTGTTTACAAAACATTTTGAACATTCAGGCTTAAGTTACAATAATTCCATTTTAAGTTACAGTATACTGATAAAAATATTATGTTTATTTTATATGTTACTATTCAATGGCTGGGCAAACAGTTCAGCATGATTGTGTGTACTGCTGTAGCTTTGTTTCTAAGCATATTTTAAGGAAGCCCCAATGGGGCAAGTGTGCCCCCCAGTGAGGTGATTTTGCCCCCTACTTTTCGGCATATTGCCCTACAGAAATTGGGCACAAATTTCACTAACTAACTAACTAAACTAGAAATTAGAAAAAAAATAGTCAAAAGTTACGTTGTCCGTCGTATTTATGGTGCCAATTTTGTTTTTAACGTTTTGCTTTTTGAAATGTATATAGTTTTGGTAATCTTGAAAAAGTTTGATTGATTTGAACTAGGTATACTACCCAATCCATTATTAAAAATAATAAGTTTAGACCTAATCTGAAATTATTTATGGAGGGGGGGATACGTGGATACAAGTGAAATGTACACTACCTATATATATATATAGAATAGGATTTCAATGTGTGCCACCCAGCGAAAATTTCTTAAAATATGCCCTGCTTTGTTTGTTTCACACAGTATTATTATAAAAGGTTAGTTATTCTGCAAAAGTACACTCGGATGCATCCATTGCGAAATTTGGCAAATGCACCTTTCTCTGACTTCACGGTTGCTAAATTCATCCCCTAAATTTTCCATGGATAGTAATTTCCCTGCAAAATAACGGAAGTGGAGAATCTTGCGTGATGGGTCGTTGAGGAAACTGTGGGAGAGTGAGACAGACATTGGAATATTCACTTCGTTATTCAGCCCTTCTCTAATTTACTGTATTTCTATTGTAGAATGAGAGAATTGAAAAACATCTCTACCTGTAGGTACTGCTTAAGTCAAGAATTAAGTTAAGACGACAATATTCAATCTGCCGTCTATTTAATAGTATAAACGAGCAGGCGCGGATCTAGAATGAGATCAAGGAGGGGGCTAAGATTGAATTTCGATTTTTTTTTTTTTTTTAAGAATAGGGCTGAAATATTGGGGTTTTACGCATTTTCAGAGCAATAAGGGTTCTATATTATAGGTAATTAATACAATCGAGCACAGGGGTCTTCCCCGGGGGAAAATTTGTGAAAAATAGGACTGAAATAGTGGGGTTTTACGCAATTTGAGGACCCTAATAGGGGGGGGGGGCTATAGCCTCATGTAAGCAGAAGGTCGTCGCCTAAGCTTGATGCAGTCAAAATCAGGCTCTTTAGATTTCGAGAATAATGTGCGTATAAAAACTTATTGCGCCAGTAGACTTGATATGTTCATTTGATTTTTCTTTGCCGCTATTTTCTTTTTCATGTTGGATCCTTACAATGTGAAAACCAAAGTTATAGAATACAATTGAGGACGCCGAACCATAAGCTAAGTAAGGCTGATAGTGGTGAAGCGTAATGGGAAATGTTAAAGAAAATGGCAAAGGTTGTCACTACAGACATGACCGAGCTTGTAGAGTTTCACCATAAAAAGAAGAAGAAAATGAAGAATAAATGTGCAATCCAGCAAGAAGGTTTGCCAACAGAACCGGCGCAGTCATTTTCTGCGCACTTGAGTCGCATTCTAAATAGTAAATAGCTTGATTATGGCTGTGATTAGCTTATGATGAGAACCTCCAAGCTCAATCTCGGTCACCACGTTTTGCTGCTTCCAGGGACGGGCACAGTGATATTTTTTAGGGGGGGGTCATCACCAGGGATGCCAGAACCAGAACTTAATATAATCCTGAATAAGATGTTATGCGTATTTTTTTTCAATAACCAATAAAATTTAGGGGGGTTATGACCCCTATGACCCCCCCCCCCTTGTGCCCACCCCTGGCTGCTTCATTGTTTAAGCTGGGGACGCATCTTAATCCGGGAAACGCTTCCTTTGCCATTTTCTTCGACATTTCCCCAAATTTCCCCTTGGGTTTCACCGCTATTGGGCTTACTTAGCTTAGAGTTAGTTGCCATATTTTATATATTTTCAAAAACCTTGAAATGGGGGTGGATTCGGTCCTAAAACGCCTGATCAATTAGCTGTTGGAGTCAGTCATCATGCTGTAGACTCTATTATAGTTTGATAAGGTGTAATGCCCCGGCCTATCTTTCGGGGCTGTTCTACACTTCTTCAATTTAACAGAAATATATACTGTATTAACTTTTATTTATTTATTTATGTGGCAAAAAAACCATAGATGATTAGGTTGTGCAAGTACAAAGTCTGGAAATTTATGATGAGTTTGTAAGCATCTGCAGGCATATCATGTCGATTGGTATTAACTTACTCCTGGGATTAAAACTGTAAAAAAACAAATTTTGAATAGCACTTTCCATCATAAAATTATATTGTTTACATTTTTAATACCAGGGTTTTATATTAACCCATGATCAGCCTGCAGTAACACAAGTTAAATGTTTGTTTTTTTACTTAATATTATTGTGTTTCATTCCAAGTACAATATCTACTGTTCCTTGACTTTCGTTCTCCTTCTCATAATATTACATTTTTGGAGAATTTTGCAAACAAAACAAAGGAAACAAAGTAAAAAGTACAACCGTTAGGTGAGAAATATTTTGCCTCTCGAGCAGTGAATTTGTCTCACTTTTAGTTAACTTCCTCTGTCCTTCCACAAGACGCAGCCGGCCCTTTAGACTGACTTCAACAAAGTTTTCACAACTTAAAGTTTTGAGGTGTAAATTGATTTTAAAGGGACACTTTCGAAAGTAGGTTCTTCTCATTCGTTTTTACTCTCTGTCAAAATTATCGACTTTACCCGAATAACCCTGCCTCCAATAGTCTAAGGTACACCAAACTACTGAATATGATAACATATTTATTTACCCCTCTTAATGAAATTGGTTTGCACAATGCAGTGAAAAACAAGTTTACAGTTTGCATTTTCTTCTTTGTAGTATTAAGTTTCGGTTACAATAATTAATAAACCTCCATAGTTTCGCATATGGTACGTACAATTACAAAAGGTGACTTCAGTAAATTAGTGTATATAAGTCCCACATTGGACTGGAAACAAACCATTTTCTCTGTACTGAAATCTGTACTGCAGAAACCTCAGGCATTAATTAATGAATGGAGAGGTTGCAAGATTGTATGCAATAAAATTGCATAGTCGCAGTACAGTATAAAGGAATTGATAAACCCGTGCATGATATTTGCTTTCTGGTGCCGTAATAAATAGATGGTTAAGAAACGGAAACTAACATACTTCGGACCAGTGATGAGGAATAAAAATATCGCCTTCTGCATGTAATAATCCAAGAGAAGATAGAAGGACTGTCAAAGTCTAGAACCGGCACAGATATTATAATGATATACAAAAACTAATAATGGTATGGTAACGTGGCATAGGTTTCTTAAAAAAATATTATTTTCTTTCAAAACCAAAACCTAGCTTGGTTTGTCAACCTGTTTGGTTTGTCACTTTGTTTAGCTCCTAAATCATATCAAAATTTAGGTTCCTCGGAAAAATTATCTTTTTAGTCATTTTTCATTAAAATTGAGCTGTTTTTTTGCGTCCTGAAGCAAACTATCAAGTGGGATGCAACAATTATGTGAAATTAAATGAATCGTTGGAACATTTTTTCTGAAAATGTTTAGCAGTTTCGGTAAAACTTTCCAAAATAGACATAGCCCAAAATAGAAAAAAGAATATTGTCATGAGATACAATTCATGTGAACCTATTTGCATAACTTCGTCGAAATCCATCGATGCATTTGCTTAACCCGATGAAAAGACAAATAGACAGACATTACGTTTTAACAACTTTTTTGTTTTCTTGTGACCTCAAAACGTGTAAATCTGTTGAAATCTCGAAATTGAAAATCTCAACGCTTTCTTTATACTTTATATTAACGTATAAATAGGAAAGCAAAAAGCTGCCCCTTTGCAGTTCACTCCTTATTCTTATACTATATGCCTGTGAAGAAAAGAAATACGGACTTACGAGATAAGCGGGGATTCCATCAACGTCAATAGTGATATTAAATGTAGTTTTGACGTGGTAGCAGACATTTTTAGTGTGTCTTTAATGTCTGCTACCACGTCAAAACTACATTTACTATCGCTATTGACGTTGGTGGAATCCCCACTTTAGGTATTAATATTGTAACGTTGATCAATACCAGCCAATCATTCAACTGCTTGGAAAAACCAAGTAATGAAACTCTAATAAAAGGTCCACCAACAACGCCAATGTAAATTATAGTTTGCAAAAGTTAGGCCATTAAGCCGAACAAACATCATTAAACCATCAACCAATTCGAGCTGTGACGGGACTGAATTCATAAAACTCCGGAAAAAGACTGCTGACCTACCATCTGATCACTTTCTAAAAATAAGAAATAACCCTTTCACCATTAGGAGGCAAAGTAGGGGGTGTGGGGTAGAATCGAATTGGGTGATCTGAAAAAAAAACGGACTGAACGCCCCATAAAATGAAATGTTTTTATGACGATTTCGCGTGGCATGCTCCTGACATCACCAGCTCCACAGCTCACAGCTCACAGCTCACAGCTCCCTTTCCATTGGTGGAGGTTTGGTAGATGGAGATGCGACACTTTCACACTTATACGTTTACATTTTCATCTCTAAAAGATTTTTTAAACGCAATTTTCAAAGCATGCTTTTGAGGAAAAATCGCAATGTGAAGTTTAAGGTATAGACCTCTATTACAACCCCAAATATTGTTCCAATAAATATGGGTCCAAGAAAAATTTGAAGGTGTAATACTTCAATTCCTAAGACCATATAATACTCTAGACACGGCATTCTAGATGAAAAAAATGGGGGACCAACATAATGCTTACCTTGTCAGGGGCGGGCACAAGGGGGGGGGGCTTGTGCCCGCCCCTGACAAGGTATAGGGATCATGACCCCCCCCCCCAAAAAATTTTATTGGAAATTGAAAAAAAAAATACACATAACATCTTATTCAGGATTTGATTAAGATCTGCTTCTTGCAGCCCTGGTGATGACCCCCCCCCCCTAAAAATATCGCTGTGCCCGCCACTGTACCTTGTACCATCAGGTGTCGTCACAGCCCAGATTTTTTATGTTGGTATGGCAACATAAAAAACACAAATAAAGTATTAAATGGTCTAAGGGCTATTTGAACCTCACGGTTCTCCAGTGTTTTTATTTCAAGTTTTCTGATTATTCCACATTTTTCATTAATTACGGTTATTTCTTGTGCAGCTTGTATCGTAATTGCACTCAGCGATTCCAAAAAGGAATTAGCTTCACAGGTAGACTAATCAATTCATTGCAAAAACTAGCAGTAAGCTTATAGACTGCCTAGTGTAAAATGTATTTGGTTGGCAAGTTTTTATTGTTTTTTGTATTGTGTTTTCTCACTATTTTACGTTTATAATTAATTATGGTTGCTTCTTGTGCCAGTTATAACTTTATTCAGTGATTCCAAGAAGGACTTACAGTACAGTCCACGTGACAAAAGATTTATTTGTTCACCAGTTACTAATCAACATAGACTTAGTTGCTGGGTAACCCAAGTGTTTTGCCAGTGCGTGACGTCATTTTATGTTGGTCCCTCGGAATCTTTATCATGGCTTGTCTAGAGTATTATATGGCCGGCCACCATACCAAGTTGAATCCAGCGGACCAGAGCAGGTTTAAAGCTGCAGGTAACTTGGACGTGTGCACAGTGCCGGTAGGGAAACATGGTAGGACTTGTCCTGGTCACCTCCGAACTAATCGTGTGACTTCACTGTGTTTCTCAAGTGGTTCGGAATCCACTATAATCAGGAGGTCCACTGTCCTATGGGCTGGCATGGGACAGTCAAGTCGGGGTCGCTCTATGGGCCCAAATATGAGGCCTAAGTCGTTATTAACCCGACGAATAATACTACTACTACTAGTTGCTGGGTAACCCAAGTGTTTTGCCAGAACGTGACGTCATTTTATGTTGGTCCCTCGGAAATTTTATCATGGCGTGTCTAGAGTATTATATGGTCTAAGTTATTATCGCTTGTAGCCTGTGTAGGTTGACATCGAGGAAGTATGCCAGTTTGACACAAATTGTAATTCGTTGGCATTGGACAAGGGACCAACGGGCCGAATAGGTTGAAAGTGGGCCTAGATACATATGGAGCCCTTCAAGATATTATTATTGAACTTGATCCGCCACTGTTACCTTCAGAGAGAAGTCTCGGCGTCGGGAACCTGGGCGTGGTGCCTGGATCTCATTAGCCATTCCAGGCTCGCTCACCGCATTGTCTACCTCACCACTTTTCCAGGTTCTCCATAACCTTTGCCCTCTGGAGTTGCTCCACCCACACAAGCCATTGCCTTCACTATTAGCTGCTCCCGTATACTTGGCAACGGCTCTGAAATTAAGTACTCGGGTAAGATAACTAGTTCATGTCCGAATAGTTATATTTTTTTACTCCAGTCTTACACAACTTTCTTTATTACACTAGCAACTGCAGCACGCAGTCGGCCGAATGGAGAAAAAGATTGAAAGTTATAAGTATTGAGTAATAAGCAGTCTTATGGTTACAATTTTACTTTGTCATTTTGCACTGTTCGCAGTTTGAAAGTTGTTCTGTTTGAGAATAAAATAACTTTGTCAAGTATTACTAAAAATATATAAAAAGCGACCGGTTTTGACACTAGGCCATCGTCAGGTTATAGACATACATACAATACTACATACATAAATTAACAAGTAGACCCTAAAAACCGGCCACTTTAATTCTTAAAATGTATTGTTATTAATTTTTTTTTGTTTTTATAAAAAAGTTAGGGCCTAATCGCATACAAACAATGCCATGAATGTATCCGATTGACCTCTTCAGTCGCCTCTGTAGGTTAGTACCCGCGTTGAGTTACAACACGTCTCCGATCGCATGACGTGTAAAGGCTCGCACAAGTGCAAGCAGGCTACCACATGGCAGTCGAAGTCGACTATAATACTAGCTACTTACACTATAATACTTGACAAAGTTATTTCATGTTTTACTATGTCACAGTATTACAAAGTGAAAATATAGCTGAAATAATAAAAGTTGTTCGTTCAATGAGGTTTGATCCTGTTTTTTTTTTTTTCTGCAACCATCCCTACTTGCAAAATGCACGTTAGAAAGGCCGTAAAAGTCATCTATTGATACAGGTTAATGGCAATGGTGTAATACTATTTAACCAAGGGTTATTTGGACTTACATTGACTGTTGTGTTAATAGTCATTAGAGGCACGTCGGACCCACTCCTGAAACGTCACCTCCTTCCCTGACAATGGGCTTCACCCTTATCGACTTCGATGGCCAGGTGGTAGCGTGCTTGTACTTGTGCGAGTCTCTACACGCCATGCGATCGGAGACGTGTCGTAACTCGACACAAGTACCTGTTAGGTAACTTAGTGAGGCGACTGAAGAGGTCAATCGGATACATTCATTGAATTGTTTGCATGCGATTAACCTTTTTATAAAAAGAAAAAAAATGTTCGATGACTATGAGGCCCGTGCCTCTAATTACTATTAACACTGCAGGCAATTTAAGCCCAACGAACCCTTTGCTAAATACTTAAAAGTCATGTTAAATACGAATGCACGGGGATATGAATTGGCCTTTTGATAAAGGTACCAGTTTACCAATATTGGGGGTAGAGTGACCATTAATTATATTAAATAATAAACCCTAACCAGTTCAACAAGACCATTATTAAATATTAAATATTGACTTTTTGTTCTATTACTAAGCTAACCTAGCGGAGTTAGGGCTGTAAAGCCCTCTCTTACACTCAACTAGGAAGGCCACGGGACCGCCTGCTTTACATGCCCTCCGAAGCATGGCCAGAAAATGTAGCAAGTGTGGGACTCGAAGTCTCGAACCAACAACCTTTCGGGTGAAAGTCTGAGTCTGTACCACTATTTTACATGTCCATCATGGTGTCCATCAAAGGTCATTCTTCATAAGTAGACGTAGCTTTACAAAGAGTATGTGTTAGCCTACTTGAGACTATGAGAAAGCCGATGAGAGAAAATTTAAGAAAAAAAAAGGTCTTGACGCAATATTATATAAAAAAATTCTTTTAGCCTACCATACTCGAATAACGCGGCGTTTCCTTTTTTGAAATAGGCTACATAGTCGACGGAAATATTGGGCAAATATTTAAAAGTGTTTGATGTTATACAAGCGCATATACAAAGAAGTCGACGTAAAAAGGTTCGGGTTTAATATGGCATTGGGCTTGGACACGACGTTTCTCTTATCAGCACTTTATCTGATTTAGCTGACGGCCTTAGGGACACATTGATTCTCCCCGGCTTTGCTTTGCTGTAGGAAATGGGCGGGCAAAAGGGTTATCCTTGATTTTAATGTTGGTTAACCTGCTCCTTTGAATCCTTGTTATATACTGGATGGAATGTCGCTTAATTTTCAATTTAAACTACGCTACTGCACTGTCGCTTTCATCCAAGCGTAGGTTGTTTGGCTTTTGACTGATTTGCAGGGCCAAGACAGATACTAAATAATAATAAAAATATTAACAAGGTAAGCGTCACTTAAATAATAATAAGCATTATCGCCGGATCGTTATATATACGTTGCCGGCCGCCATACCAAGTTCAATCCAGCGGGCCAGAGCTGGTTCAAAGATGCAGATAACTTGGTCGTGTGCACAGTGCCGGTAGGGAAACATGGTAGGACTTGTCCTGGTCACCTTCGAACTAATCGTGTGACTTCACTGTGTTTCCCAAGTGGTTCGGAATCCACTATAATCGGGAGGTCCACTGTCCTATGGGCTGGCATAGGACAGTCAAGTCGGGGTCGCTCTATGGGCCCAAATATGAGGCCTAAGTCGTTATTAACCCGACGAACACTACTACTACTACTACTACTACTATATACTTTTATAACGTAACAACGTATTAAGCAGGGGCGTAAAATTGAAGGGGGGGGGGGGCACGGTCCATCTTGCCCCACCCAGCCTCGAGCATTGTAAGACGTGGTTCATACTTCATGGTGACCCTTTGCAGCAATATGAATATAAGCATTCCTTTGTTAGCTGTAAAATCTACAGCTACACTTTACTACTATTGAAATGCGTAAAACCCTACTATTTTGCTCTTATATTTTCAATTTTTCCTTATCCTGCCTGTTGACGTCATAAGGTCTCCTTAGTTTTGCCCCCGCCATCATTCTAAAACTTTGCGCCTCTGGTACTAAGAGTTTTTATTTTTACCATGAGTGACAGTAAGTTTTATAATGTTAATAAGGAGACTATTTACTATGTACAACTAAGATTTAATTTTGGGGAGACAAAAACATTTAGAGACAACATGGGGACTTGCCCAACAGGTTTTTACCTTTCATTACTATCACAGCGACGGAGGAAATGTTAAAAGTACATGTTTAAAATGCACCTTTTTTTTAGTATTTTTATCTAATGGATAAATACGTAAAAAATAAATAAGGACTTTTTATTGTTCCTATTACTAAGCCAACCTAGCGGAGTAAGGGCTATAAAGCCCTCTCTTACACTCAACTAGGAACTTACATGGATTCAAAACATTTAAATTTTATGAACGCTAATAGAGTAACAGTTATGAAATAGGTAGCCTTTGAAATATTTGCAAAGCTCATATTAATATGCGAAGGGTTACGATATTATATTTTATTATTATATATATTTTTTTTGCTGTTTCCACAATCAAGCTTTCGAGGGGAGAACAGTACAGTAGCTCTTCGTAGCCAGCGGTTGAGAATTCGCCATAGTCCATAGTTGGTTCTAATGGCCCATGAAGCCTCTTCAGCTAAACATAACCTTTTTAACGAGCTTCCATAAGTGCTACAATAATGTTGTTCGCTAATTATCATGTACCTACTGTATATTTCAATCAGCACGCAGCGTGATGACAGGACTTGATAGAATTAGTTGCGTGACCCTTCAACCTCGAGTATTTGTCAGTGATGAACGACTCTTAGATACAATTTAACCCCGCATGGTTCAAGTCCTCTTTACAACAGTCTGCCGAGCTCCTTCTCTTTAAAAAGAGGCTTCATGAAAAACTATTCTACGGTCACCACTTCGATATAATTACTGATTTTGTTAGGGGTGCAGTCGCTGATTCCATGAGCTCTTTTGGTTTTTTAATGATATGTATACCTGTATGTTAATATGATTACAGATGTAAGTTTTGTTACTGGTTTTGTGAGTTCTTAGGCTCCAGCAAGCATAGACCAACGGAAAAGAGTAACTTAGGCGCCCATTCCATTGACCGGCTAGGGCTATTTCCAAAAACAGTGACGTGGTAGCAGACATTCAAGACTTAGGTTGCGTTTCCACAGATCTCGCATTGCAGAATGCAAATGACATTGACGGAAATTAGAATTTTTCTTTTTATAGAAATCTATTAAAATGTTTGTACTTAACATATCCCATGACGCCATTTTTTAATTTTAGTTTGTTTGTTTGTGATTTTACTGTATGATCATTGATCAATTTTAACTATGGCATATAGGAAAATAAACATTTCCGTCAATTCTGCAATGCGAGGTCGGGGTAAACGCCACCTAAGTCTTGAATGTCTGCTACCACGTCACCGTTGTTGGAAATAGCCCTAGCCGGTCAATGGAATGGGCGCCTTACCAAGGATTCATTTTTACTATTAAAATTATAATACTGTTTTTAATATTCCATATTAATCCGCTTCAAAGCAGCCAACTGCTGTATCATAGTGGGGCCAAATAGAGCCCATAAGAAGATTTAGATTTAGATAGGCTATCTTTACGGTAATTTGGACCTTGGAGACTCTGAAAAGGGATGTCGTACTTTCTCCAAACCAATGCCACAGTTTTTTCAACACATAATATTTCACCATTCTCCATCGAAGGTCCAACCGCTGATTCCGGCACCGATGAAGTACTTTCCGCGTTTTGATGAAGACATTTCGAACATAAGCTATTAACAGCAATTAATACCTATATAATGTCTTTAAATCCTGGAAGTAAATTTACATTCATTGGGGTTTATTTAGGATAATTTACACCTATTACCGGATAAGTAATTCTTTTTCGTTGGTGCTAGGCCGGCTAATGCAGTAGTAAATCACTGGAGGATAATATGTTGAGAGTTGCTGCCAAACAATCGTGAAGATTGTGACTTAAGAAGATCATTTTAGCCTATAATGATGAAAAAACTGTAGCGGGATAAAAGAAACTTTTAATAAATATTCCGTGAAGCACTCCAGACGACATTGATGGTCGGGGATACAATCCCTGTCTGTCTTTTTTGCGCACCATCTTATACAAATCCATGTTGCGCTCATGTTTTTATTTGTGGGGTGTTTGTATTCGAAAATTATAGTCCAGGGGTTTCCAAACTGTGGTCCACAGACAAATATCAGGTAGTCCACGGACCAAAGTAAGAAATAAGAAAATAAATCAGCTGAGAAATTGCAAATGTGAAGTAAAATACAGTAAGTCTTGGCACTGAACTATGAAATCAAACCGATACCAGTCCTAAACATTTAATAAAAAATTAGCACGTAATTGTAGGTACATATCATCCTAGAATTTGACGATTTTCCTGTCGCAGCTATGGTGGTCCAAAGAAAATCATAAAATAATCTAGTGGTTCACGTACTAAAAAGTTTGGGAACCCCTGGTATACTGCCATAAAATAACTGCATCACCCTGTTGTGCCTTACTCCTCATGTTTTTTCCCTTTGCAGATATTGTATATATTGTATACTTGGGGGTGCTTTTTTGGTACACTACGTACTTTGCATTGAAGTGTCTGAATTACAATAATGTACATTTTAAAAATATGAAGAACCAGTGAGTGAGGAGCTATTGGCACTCCCCACAAGACAAAAAGTAGAGAATGTCACCGGCACATGCTCCTTAATAGCTTAAATCTTGGCTCTGGAGTCAAATATTTTTTGCACTCCAGCTCGCAACCAATGAGGTAAAACGCGGGACAAGGTGGGCGTCGGGTGATGAACAGTCTGGTTCCATGCCAGATAGCTGTCTGTGACCACGTAATTATTAATAATTATCTGCACCACAGCATATCATAAATTAATTGCGTTTCTACTGACACGACTAGCCTGGCTGCACTTGCCTGTTGATATATTCAAAATGGCTTTAAATTAATTCATAGACTAGTTCGTGGCAGGAAATTTATGAGGGTTTGCGGTTTCAAAGCTTTTCTACTCGTTTTCTTGGTGCTTCCGTCATTACTATACGGTTCTTTATGCTCTTTTCATCGCTGCATTTAAGAATTTACAATGCACCTGTAGCAATGTAATGCATGCCTACTATTGTACAATATCATGTACATATATCATATGTACATGCAATTGTGTTAATGCAAAATTTGTAATATTGTTCTTTCTGAAGTAGTTCATTGACACCTAGTCCAGTCAAATTGTACATTAAAAATGGGTCGTGCATGCAAAAGGTCATGTAGTTCTAATTTTTTAGTATGTTGTTAGGATCACAACCATTAGTAAAAAACCAAGTTTGCCCCCCTTAAAAAGTTGTGCGACCAGCGTAATGGCCGAAAAACTTCGAAATTTTCGGACATTTTTTGGTTTTTGGTTAAAATCTCCCAGAGTATGCGTTGGACCGAAAAAACCCCTATATGCAGTATTAAACTGCATTTAATTATCTACCATTTGAAACCAAAACCATATCCGTAGGGCAATTACTTTAGAAAATACATCATTTCGGAAACAGGCAAAATTTTCGGACATGTGGAAAATTTTCGGTTTTGCATTGTTTTTCTTCAAATAACGTCAAAAATACTCATCACACAAGAAGTTAATCTGTACTAATGTAAAGGTACTTTAATAAGCTTTCTTTTGATCCCAGATGGACACCTACAGCCCTATTCGTACTAATAAATTTCAGATAATCAGCGGAAACAGTGTAATGCAAACTGTTTCTTTCCCTTGCTCCTGCAGGTCTGCTCTAACTATAGAAGCTCCTCCTCCCGCATTCCGATCCCGTGATTCACACTATCAGCAGCACTCAATGCCTTTACCTTTTGGGTTTTCATAAGTGTTAATGTAAAATGAATTAAGACATAATACATAATTCATTGGAAATTCAGCCTTATTATGACTGAGTTAACAGAATGAACAATGAATTACTATAGCACTTACACTCTTGTTTACCTTACGACAGCAGTTCCACCTTAGCGACTAAGTCTAATGAAGAAACGTCAGCATTTCTATGCCAAGTATAATAATGCAATACTTTACTCAGTTTGTTCGTGTTGTGCAACGTGCAAGTAGTGAAAAACAATCAGTGGAATGTCTATTCCTGCGGGAGTTTGTTTTATTTGCCGGAGGTCTCTCGATGAAGGCCCTATTGCAATCGTAAAAAAACGGGGTGTTCAATCATTCATTGAAGCGAGTGTGAAGCGTGGTCTCACGGATATTCAAACTTTACTTCAAGGGCTCCATGAAGTCACAGTTCATGAGGCGTGCAGAAAGAGGTATGCAACCGAAAAAAATGTTGATATTTCAGTTCGTCGACGAGAACGGGATTCTGCTCCACAAGCATGCAGATCTTCAAGAGCATCAAGTGCAGTCCATTTCAACTTGCAAAATATTTGTTTTTTGTGTGGTGAAGATATCACTGATGATTTTATCAAGCTTCAACAGAAATTGCCCTATTCACGAAGGAATATTATCCATACTGTTGAGCAGCTGGGCGTCAGAAAAACAGTGCTGGATGCAGCCCAACGCCGTGGTGATGAATGGGGGAGAAGTATAGAAATGCGCCTTCGTGCAAGTGAAGACGACTTGGTAGCTGCTGACGCAAGATATCACAGTCTATGTTATAAAAAGCTATTTTCCATGCCGTCAATAACTGGAAAGAAGAGGGGGCATCGCCCAGCCAATGATATAGAAGAAGCAATGGAGGGTATATACGAATATCTGTTGGAAAACAGTGATGAATGCCAGTTCTCGTTAGATGATCTCTTAAAACTATGTGAAGGTGGTTACGTTCCTGACTCACGCACTGCAAAATCTCGCCTTATCAAACGTTTTGGCGATGACATCGTTATATCTGAGGCTGGCGCTAACAAGGGAGCAGTAGTCTGTTTCAAACACACGGGTCACAAAATTTTGTACGATAATTGGTATACTGCAAAACAGATTGATAAGCAACAAGAGCGATTGAGGGTGGTAAAGGCAGCGGCAGAGATAATATTAGAAGACATTCGCTCTCAAGTTTACGACACAAGTGACTATCCTCCATCCGATGAGTTTTTAAATAATCTTGATTCAGTTATCCCAGAGTCTGTGACTCTATTTTATGAAACAATTGTCCTAAAAAACAAGCGTGGTCTACAGGAATCATGGAAGAAGAAGTGTGTGTCATTTTCCCACGCTCTCATATCAGCTGTACGACCGCGATCTTTTGTGTCTCCTCTACTGATCGGTGTTGGGACCTACTTTTACAGAAAATTTGGTTCCAAGCATCTTGTGAACATGTGCTCCGCACTAGGGTTCTCCTGCTCTTATAATGATGTCGTGCAGCTTGAAAGTTCTGCAATATTGCGGCCTGAATCGTTACCATCCATCGAGGCAGGAGCTTTTGTGCAATTTGTTTTCGACAATGCAGATGTAAACGTAAACACTCTGGACGGGGAAAATACATTCCATGAAATGGGGGGCATTATGTGCGTAACGCCTTACACTGCTGTATTGCGGGACAAAAACATCCCACGCTTAAAGAAATATGTTCCCGCTGACAAAGTTACCTCTCAAAGTGACATAGAAATAAAACATTGCAATATAAGGAAAAATTCAGGGTTATCAACAATCGTGGTAAATGACCTAGAGGGAATTTATAAAGTGGACGGGGAAATATTGCCTTCAGCCTCAGACCTGTTTTGGTTGTTTGGAAAGTGGAGAAAACCTCTAAGTATGTCAGGATGGAATGGGTTTATGGAGCAAGTGACTGAAAAACTTGACTTTTCACGCTCCAAAATCCTTTTCCTTCCATTCATTCGAGCCCCCCCTACGGACTACGATACGGTATTCACTTCACTCATTGAAGCAAGTAGGCGAAGTAAAGCATGTTCTCAGAAATTCACCTTTGTTACTTTCGATCAGCCGCTATTCATGAAAGCAAGAGACATTGTTCAAAGTGGTCAACATCCGGAGCTAAGTTGTGTGATTGTGAGACTTGGTGGTTTCCACCTCCTTATGTCCTTCATGGGTTGCATCGGTTCGATAATGGCTGGTAGTGGATTGAAGGAGTTACTGACGACTATATACGCAGATCATAGTGTTGATAAAATGCTAAATGGCCATGCATATTCACGAGCAGTCCGAGCACACATTTTGACAAACCTTACATTGGCTGGCATTGTTTTGGATGAAGTGCATCTGACTGCTGAGGAGATCAACGAAATTGAAAACTTGTTGTGGATCAGTGAGAGGTCTCACATCATATCTGCAAAGGAAACTGAAATATTTCAAATCCTCAACGCAAAGTTCAAAAGTGCATTGGATAAAATTGAAAAAAACGGCCCAACCTCGCAGTTATGGGTCCAATACTTTAGGATGACTACTCTCCTTAAACTATTTATCCAGGCAGAACGGATGGGTGATTGGGACCTTCACTTGTATAGCGTCCATTTAATTATGCCTTTCTTTCATTCAGCTGGACATTATTTGTACGCAAAGAGCACCCATCTGTACCTACAGGACATGATGGCATTAGAAAAAGTGATGGATAAATCTGAATATGATATGTTCACAAATGGGTATTTTACTATCCGCCGATCAGACAAGTTTTGGTCTGGGCTATGGTCAGATTTAACAATTGAACAGAAGTTGATGAGGTCAATGAAGAGTTGCGGTGGATTAACCCAAGGGCGTGGAATCTCCAGCAGCGTGTTGGCAAGATGGACTGTAGGCATGGTATCCATGGTAAATATATGCGAGGAATTAGAGAGTTTCTGTCGCATTTCCTGTCCTACTGGAGAGCAGCATGTGGATATGAGACCTGCTCGCATCATCCGAGATAATAACGATGCTAAGAAACTTAGTAGTTGGTTCGCTCTTCACCCTCCATTCCCCACTACTGACAGGTTGCTGTCTCTCAGTAGTGGTTTAGTGGGAGGTCCAAACATTAATTGTCACATGGCCCAACAGCTTGGGACTGCTGGAGTTAAGCTCATAATTGGGAAAACGTTTGACTGCGTAGCGTTCAAAAGGAAAAACAAAGTAGCCACGCTAGCATCGACAACCTGTTCTGTTAAAGTTAACGACAAGAGACTAGTCATTGATCCACTTTCAATTTTTCAGCGTTTGTGTATAACAAAGCAGTCAGAAAAGGATTTAGAAGAGCATTTCAAGTATGAATTAGCCCCTTTCCCAACGTCCTTGTTTAATGAACAGGGGATGCGAAAAGGGACAAAATCCACATTCTATTCTGCCTTCACTCCTCTCTCGAGTCGCACGAAAATAGATGCCAATACCTACGTCGTTTTAGATGGTGGACATTTGTTACACAAAGTGGTGTGGCGACGTAAAACGTCAGTAGCAGACGTTGTCTCGGCCTACACTACCTACGTCAAAAATAACTTTGGAAAGAACGTCTCAATCGTTTTTGATGGCTACCCTGAAGACGCCACTAAAAGAAACACGAAAACAGCTGAGCGACTCCGTCGCTATTCTGTTCAGACAAGTTATGAATTATCGTTTGAGGAATCCACTGTAATTCAAATCCCTCAAGATAAAGTGTTGGGTAATGAGAAGAATAAGCGTCGTCTGATAGCACTTCTATGTAGCGTCTTTGAGCAGCAAGGAATAGAGGTGGCGGTTGCACAGGAAGACGCCGACCGAGAGATCATTGTCACGGCATTATCAAAAAGCCCTTCAAGCGAAAGAGTGGTCATTGTAGGAGAAGACGTGGACCTACTTGTCCTGCTGAATGGTTTATGTACTGGAGAGACAAACGTATACCTTCAAAAAAGTGACAATAGTGAAGAAGGCTTCTGTCACTATTCCACGACTTCCTACAACTTTCGAAGTTCCCGTCTTTCTCCACAGACGGTATTATTTACCCACGCTTTCACAGGGTGTGACACTACCTCAGCACCGTTTGCCATGGGAAAAAACAAATTTGCTAATATATTGGACCAAAAACTAGCTGAAATGACTGATGTCTTTCTACAATCCCAGTCCACCAAAGACGATGTGAAATTAGCCGGCATCAAGTGCTTCGTGGCTCTGTACGGGGGTGATATAGAAGCTGACATATTGAATCATCTTCGGTATAAGATATTCATCACCTCCGGTAACATTAACCTTGCGCGTCTACCTCCAACTGAGGATACTGCTGGGCTTCACGCTCTCAGGTGTTATTATCAAGTGCAGAAGTGGTTGGGGACAGACCTAAATCCAAAGGATTGGGGGTGGAAGTTAGACCACCATGGGCTTGCCCCAATTACCACAACTATGGATCCCGCTCCTCTCTTGCTCCTCCGGAAAATATCCTGCAAGTGTAAGAAGGGGTGCAGTGGTAGATGCAGCTGCCGTAAAACTGGACTTAAATGCTCCGTTCTGTGTCAAAACTGCGGTGGCAAATCATGCACCAATGCTACTACAATTGACCTTAACGATTCAGACGACGAGGAAGAAGATATGACATCCTCAATAGATGTAGGCAGCACTGATGGGACTCCTATTGTTGGGAACTCTCATGAACCGGGCCCGTCAAAAATGAAGAAAATGTGAATGTAAAAAAAAATTTGTTCAAGTACATTTAAAATATATAGGCCTACATAAGTAAAGTAATATTGTTTGTCTACTGCTATTTCTGGACGTGTAGTATCAAAATTCGCATTACACAGTTTCCGCTGATTATCTGAAATTTATTAGTACGAATAGGGCTATAGGTGTCTATCTCGTCTCAAATGAAAGCTTATTAAAGTATCTTTAAATTTGTATGAAGTAACTTTCTTGTGGAATGAGTATTTTTGACGTTATTTGAAGAAAAACAATGCAAAACCGAAAATTTTCCACATGTCCGAAAATTTTGCCTGTTTCCGAAATGCTGTATTTTCTAAAGTAATTGCCCTACGGATTTGGTTTTGGTTTCAAATGGTAGATAATTAAATGCAGTTTAATACTACATATAGGGGTTCTTTCGGTCCAACGCATATTTAGGGAGATTTTAACCAAAAACCAAAAAATGTCCGAAAATTTCGAAGTTTTTCGGCCATTACGCTGGTCGCACAACTTTTTAAGGGGGGCAAACTTGGTTTTTTACTAATGGTTGTGATCCTAACAACATACTAAAAAATTAGAACTACATGACCTTTTGCAAGCACTGATGTCTTATTTGACTGGACTAACCCCAATAAATCTCATCTTATTTTATCTATCAATGATACGGTACTTCATGTGAAATTTGATTTTGTACGAAACCGAGTACATTTTAGTGGGGGTCTCCCATTTGCTCCTATTTGTGACTGTCATTACAATTTTTTTTTTGCATTCTTAAAATTTCTAGGACTAAAATCATTAATAAGAAACATTAACGTGACCAACGATTTATTAGTCATTCAATAATACTGTATACGTATATCAGTAGGACTTAAAATTAAAAATTAAAAGGAGTACAAATTCTTAGTACAGTTAATCATTTAATTTACAATCGGTTTCTTTTATGCAACTCGTTGTCATGATACAATACACGTACATGGTAAACAATTACTAAAAACACAGTTTTTAGTATTTAACATTTTAAAAGGTAACACCAACTATTTCAAATGACCACGTTATTTAGTACAGTTTTGTTATTAGCAATCTCTTAATTCTCCATTTCTAAATGATTTAGTATTACTACTAAGAACAAAACTGTACTAAACAACGTTATTAAGTAGTTCTCTTTTGTTGCCTTTCTAAATGTTAAATACTAAAAACTGGATCCTGTGTTATTAAGAATTTGTTAAATATTCATACCAAGCACCAGGCTGGGGGTGCAAGGGACCAAAATTTGATCGGATGGTCAATGTATTTACTGCCTCACAGGTGAATTACTACGGATGTATCATTTATATATAAACAATTTTGTTCCAGCCCCCCCCCCAAAAAAAAAAACTGGGTACGGGCCTGCCATGCCGTACTGTATCTTGACAAGCTTGCATGAGTTTTGTTTATTTTCTTTCACTTGGTGATGACGTGAGCTAAATGTTATGATTATAGGCCTAACTTAAAGCTGTACTAATGCCATGAGTGATATTAATAAGTATTTCGAAGTTAATAAAGGAGACTATTAGGCCTATGTATATACCAGTAAGACTTATTTTAAATTCAATCTATTGATTTGATTTAAATATCAGAAATAACTCCTGCAATAAGGGCACTTCCTCACGTACATTACATTTCTACTTAGCAGCGGTAGACAAATAAAATATCTATAGGGTGAAATGTACACAGCTCACGGATTCCGCTCTGAAATACAACCCCATAAACATCAAATAAAATAAAAAAGACTTTAGAAGAGAATCGTTTAAGCCTTTTAAGAAAAACCATGGATATCATGGGTTATCGGAGAAAATAATAGAATGCGATGAAAATAGAATCAAATTTATCCCGCAGTCCCAGATTTAAAAGATTTTCGATATTTTTACAAGTTTTCAATATTGTTCATTTTATTGTACATTTACAAGATTAATACAGTCTATCTAATTTACCAGTTCTATTATAACAATTATTTTGCGTCCGTAAGAAGTTCGTGAAGTTCTTTGTATGTCATCTGTTGGCTAAATGTACCTTGCATAGCAATTTCCAATATTTATTACTAAATTGACTATAATTTTTTATCAGGCGTATGAATGTTGTAAAAGAAAGAAAAAGATAAAGGAAAATGTCTTTATTTTCCATATGGGCGAATTTTGGGCCTTTCCACCCAGTCTTACAACTAACCCATTACAATTAACCCATTATATTGCACCATTCAACACTTCCCAAGATACTATTGCACATACACCTTGTATTATTTTTTTTAATTTAAATTCTACGTAGAATTAAATGAGTACCTACTATATCTGTAAACTGGAAATTTAAAGCTACTTTTAAATACTCAATTTTTAATTGCAGCAAAGTGTAGGTCGTAAAAGGGCCGGGCCTTTCCGAATGCGCGTGGGAGGAACCTAAAAACCTTGAGTCTGACAATGACAGTTCGTAAATTATATGCTATGTAGAGTAAACTCATTGCGTAACATTCTAAATAATTTAATAGGTGCAAAATTAAATAGTAAATTCAAATGATTAAAATAACTAGATTAACTAACTATTTACCTATGGAACTTTCCCTTTCGACGATGGTACAGATCAGAGATATTTTATTGCAGTACTAGGTATACCCAGTACGGCACGCGCCAGGTTCATTTGAGTATAACGACCGACCTAGGTCAATTTGGAACTCACGATTCTGTCTGCACTGAATTCAGGTATACCTACCTCCTAACAGGAAAGAAATCAACCGTAGAAAACCTAGCAAGTGTTTTTCTGGGTAATCAATACCGCTTTAGCCACAAAATTGAAGCACCTGGGTCTACATACAGTAGCATTTTAAATATGTGTCATTACCACATTACTTACTCCCTGAGATTTGTAAAGATATTTTATGTATTCTTCTAATGTGAAACTATGGCGTTCTCCCAACACTTTAAAATTCGATATTCAGCCGAATTCATGAAAAGAAGAATTTTATATACTTCAGGAGTAAGAAGTAAAGTTGGTGTATTTCATACTCATAGCCAATTACTTTTAAATCTGAGCATTTGCTTCCGGACAGTGAGTAAAAGCTCCATAAGTACAGATGACGCTCTTGGAGCAAGCGAAAGGCTTGAAATTATGAAGACTGACCTCTTATTATAAAAATTTTATGAACGGAAACTCAAGCATAAGTTCCAATTATATGACACGTAAGCACCTGCTTATTTTTATGAATGATTGGTTACAGTACTATATGTTTACCGTACCTCGAAGTAGCAATGAAAATAACCTGTATGAAGCCTCTAAAATGTACACTAGATCTATGCAACTGCCATTGCAAGGAAAAGAAGCAAATGTTTAAAATTAATACAACTATTGTGATGTAATCTCTTCATAGAAAACGAAAAACAATAGAAGTAAGAAAGGCTCTATCAATTGTTCACAATAAGGACGAAATAGCATCTTTTGGTGACCAGTGAAACTTAAGATTGTAAGGAAAAATTAGAGCTTGAATGTTCAATGTATAAATCAATTTAATCAAATTAATTCAATGTATAAATCCTCTAAAATGTACACTAGATCTATGCAACTGCCATTGCAAGGAAGAGAAGCAAATGTTTAAAATTAATACAACTATTGTGAAGTAATCTCTTCATAGAAAACGAAAAACAATAGAAGTGAGAAAGGTTTTGTCAATTGTTCACAATAAGGACGAAATAGCATCTTTTGGTGACCAGTGGAACTTAAGATTGTAAGGAAAAATTGGAGCTTGAGTGTTCAATGGATGTGTCTGAAACAGGCGAGAAAAACTCAACAAGGGCAGCCGGAAATGAGAAGAAGCCCATAGCAGAATGGGAAATTTAGACGAAATAGTATTGTACCGCGAAATTCTTTTATTCGTCTCCTTTCTTCGCTTTTCTCTAGTGAGACAATGTGAATCTGTCGGACCCCTTTCCACCTCACCCCACGCCATCGTGCACACCCTCTTACATTCCATACCTATATTCCATTTTATTGGAAAAATGTTTCTAATGTGTGATATCGGAAAATTGTTTCTGGAAAAATTGCGGTTACCAGAGTGTCACAGCTACATTTTTATTCTTTTCCCGTCTTGAATTTTGTACTCGTGCGAGATGGAGTGAAGAAAACGGTACGTGTTTTTCTGGGAATTTTGTTGCTTGATATTCAAAAGCAGTTCAAATATAAATTAGTATCTAAATCGTCGTCATAATATGCCCTTCGTTCTTTCCAGCGTATCGTCTCCCGTCTGCTATTTGAAATAGAATATACAGTACGTAGTACGTAGCTGTTGTCTATGTACAGTTCATATGAAAGATATTTTTGTAACTATATGTAACCCTTTGCGATATTTATCTTCTTCTGATTCGTTGTCTGCAAACTTTCTGCGCATCATCTTCCAGCTCTCTTGGTTCTGCGCCTTCTTCTTCAGCTCTTAGTACGTTCGAGTTCTTGCATCCTGCTTCAGTTGATCCATGAATTTCTTCTTCAGCCCTCTTGGCATGGCCAGAAAATGTAGCAAGTGTGGGACTCGAACTAGCAACCTTACGGGTGAACGTCGGAGTAGGTACCACTACTATACATGTCCTTATGTGTATGAAATAGACACCCAGAGGTCCACTCACGATGTGGATGGTGTGACGATTTGAATAACACTTTAAACTCATTGACTTCAACATTGTTAATAACGTTAGTATGTGAAATGCAATAGCAAGATTAGTTTCTTAAAAAGAACACCGGGTATTTCCCTAAAAAGTCAGTAGAATTTCGTATTTATTCCCATGACAGCCGCACAATCAACTAGGGGCACCCAAATAATTCATGTTATTCCGCAGTGTACCTTTGAAATTTTTAAATTGGGACGAAACTTATTCTGTTTGTCTGTTTATAGGAGACAAGTCTCCTCCGGCACTTATCCTTGTTACATTTCTTTGTATTTTGTAGAAGTACCCGAGAATAATCTCTGGAATCCTTTTATTCGGAATACGGATGATTTTTGTATATGTACCCTATAGTAATTTAAATGGCCTCCAAGTGCCAGGTGCCCCCCCCCGTTATTAGCTTTACTAATAAGTCTTCGTATGTTAAATCTTAATTCCCCCCCCCCCCCCGTTAAACCCTACTATTGCACGCCTATATTTAAAGAGAGGTTCAATAAGTCAATGCTAGTAAATGTAAATGCTTGGTGTTATTTCAGTTAAATTTAGTCTGTAAAATCAAAATACTTAAACCCCCTTATATCAGGCCCATAATGGTTTCTCCTGGGGAGACCCCCGGGCCCCCTTGCTTACAGTAATATATGAATCTCTGCATGTAAAAATGCGTAAGCCCCACTATTCCGCGCTTATTATTTCCCAAAAAATCCCTGCTACTAGGATTCCCCCCTTTTTTTTTGCAAACCCTCGGGGGGGGGGGGGCTGTACATAAGTTTACATACATAAAATCCACCCCCCCTTCTCCCGAAGTGGAATCCTGCATACGTACCTGGGTACTGTGACTTGTTAGTTATGATTTTTTTTATTAATAATGGTGAACGAATGGGTTCCAAAGTAAAGACTTCACTGTTTTGAATTTTTGATCAAGATTCACAACGTGGTGAGGCACTGCATATACGTACTCGTAAGCCATGACAGCCGTCAGAAATAAGGAAGTCTGAGACTGACAGAATCTTGATTACCTTAATTCTTATCATTCTGATGTAAACAGTGCGCCTTCTATTTTGGAACTTTATAATTTCCCTGCTAGGATAATATCGGTATGCACGAATAAACTGAGAAATTGCATTATACAACAGATTAGTCCGGAAGGCATCATGCGCAATGTTCAGCCTTTCTCAAAGTACTCGAATATCTACCGACCTTCGGGCACAGTGGAAAGTGGTCTAGTTGCGGCGGTGCCGGGCGTGGCGAGGTTTGCTAACAATAAGGTACCTACTTCTATCAATTATAATCGAGCTCTGGATGTGGACTCCTTGAACTTGCGGCTTGCAATCTTAACCCGTACAATAAAAAATGCACTTGAAGTATTTTATTTCGTATGATTGAAATTGCTTATACTTACGAAGATAATATTGTAATGATGAAGGCTGAAATGAGACATATTGACATATTGTATGTAGAAAGAAGAAAGAAAGAATTGACTTTATTTTCCATATGGGCGAATTTTGGGCCTTTCGGCCCACTCTTACAATTAACAGTAGCATTGTGTAGATAGGAAATCTGCTTCTTTCTATTCCTTCTGCATGGCTCTACAGCAGTTGTTGGGCTCAACAACATTGCCCTAAACTTCAAATATTTCGACGACCCTCCACCATCTATATACTCCCAACTCGCCGAGGTCGCTTTCCAAATTAGTTCTTCCAGCGGTTGCGTGGACGTCCGTGCATTCTTCATCCCGCCATGCTTGCTTTGCACATTTTGTTCGGCATGTGATCCTCTTACCACTGGAATCGTCGCATTGACTGCTACAAAAAATTTATTAAAAAGTTAAAGAATATTCATTAAAATATCACATCCCCCAATGTACGAGTAGAATAGATTTTAAAAGTTTTTTGTCTCTTCTGCATATTAGCAATTTCAAGTGACTAACTGCATTTTGCGTACATGCTCATAAAGTTTCATTTCAAAAGTGGTTATATCCATTGCATTAGCTTTTTAGCCAACCCTCCCCCCTTCCCCCGAATTAACACAGTAGAATACCCACTTACAGTCTAGAAATGAATAATCAATCAATCACGCATTTGAAAGATATAAAATAAGCAATTAGCACTGAAGAATGAAAAATTGTGAGATAGGAAAAGTTGTTTGGTGATGGTAGCGGGGGGGGGGGGGGGGGTAGTGTATGAGGCAGTGGATAAAGGAGTGTTTGAAGAGCTGGGCTCCAGTCCATCCCTGTCACCTAATGATGAATCGGTCCATCGATCATGGGGTAGATTGCTGTGGAGCTTCGCTTACGTCACCAGGTGCTGGCAGTGTGTTGTACTGGGATAATCAAGTACCGTACATTCTGGCGTACTGTTGAATGGCTGGGGTGCGGAATGCATGAGTAAGGGTTGTGCGTTTGAGAAAGGTACCGAGAAATGCTACTAACTTCCCCAAATTGTTAAGAGACCAGCTTTTAGAGAACGCTTTCTACACACTCACTGACGGACTATACCCCACTTAAGCCGTGCTTGATAACTACTACCGTTAGAAACTGCACACCATCCAGGGGTGGCCAAAATGTAACGAACCAGTGGCGGATCTAGATCTCAACCCACTGCAAATGACAAGCGAACTAACCTTACTCCGTCGGTTCTTCCCAATCTGAAAAGATATTGCCACATACATCGGGATGAAAGTCTATGTTAAACATTAATAATATCTATGCTGATTCGGGTGTTAGGGTAGTTTGAGGTTTGTAATTATTGCTCTGGTCGATAAACAACATTAGGCTAGCGGGATTATCATAGCAAGAGTAATATGAAAACTTTAATTCTCGCTGTCTTCATAATTTTGTAAACAGAGGAGCATTCTTACATTTCGCGATTAATGAGAGGTCTTCTAATGAAAAATGGTATCAAGCAAGGCCTAAAGCCTGAGTATAGCAGCTAGAATGACATTGACAGAACTGCCTGATTTTAACGATTTTATTTTTTACTTACTTGATTGTATTTAATGTAACAGAATAATATAGGCTATTTATTTATATTGCCGTATTGTAATATCGTAGTTAGGGGGGGGGAGAGAGAGAGACTTTTCTGTACAACACATAACTCACTTAACGTAATGGTGGAGATACAAAACTCGTAGCTAAAGAGTAAAACCGATAAATCTATATGGAAGTAGTAATGGGAATATTTGTAGCTGCCAAATTGGAGCAAAGTATGCTGAAGTGTTAAATGTTCACTTTCAATATGGAATAAAACAAATACGATTTAAGGGAGAACGTTCCAAATTTTTTGTAAACAAAAGCTGACCTAAGTTAATTTTACAAATTGAATTAATATCGTGTTCCACAAATTAGGATAGTTTTTCGAAGAAATCATAAAAAAAATACTAACTTTCGCAGTAAATGTATTTTCTCACCAAAAAATCCAACTCTACGTCGTCAAGCCTACGTATCCGTGGCCTTCCCGCAAATCTTTTCCCTGGGGGCACCATGAACAATTTCGCTCTTGTTGCCCTATTGTCTGGTATTCGTTTCACGTGCCCTAGCCACCTGATACGGGCTCCCCTGATTTCGGCTACTATCGTAGGTTCTCGGTATATCAGGTAGAGCTCGGTACCCCCCTCAAGCTTTTCCTCCGTCTCTCCCCCTAATTTTTTTGCATTTTCCAACACCTTTTGGACAATCTCACGCTCCCTAATTTCAAGTAGCTCCCCCGAGTCGTAACCGCATGCCTCACACACATAGGTTACGACTGATCGGATTATCGGTCGATATATTATTTCCTTGGATCTTCTCGATACAGTTATTGAATTGAGTATATGGCGTGTGCTGTTATAACATCGTTATTGAGTTTCCTTCAATGAATTTAAACTTGTATATTAACATTGTAAACTTAAAAAAATACTTTATTAGTAATTTAGCCAACACAATATGTAAAATATATATATAAAATAGTCTACTCTCTATTTAAATTGTTGTACTGTAGGTATCTTTTAACCAGGATCTAATTGTGTGAAACCTAAGTAATTCCAAATAATGCCATACAAACATCAATGAATGACTGGTATCTGTACTTGTTTAAGCCATGCTTTCACCATTGTGTCAATGGTATGCTTGTTCCAGCTTGTCCACTATCGCTTGTAGCTGGTGTAGTTTGACATCGAGGACACATACGAGTTTCTCAATAGCCAAAAATCCATCGGGAAACAATATAAATAATGTCTGAAATCCAAGGGGACATTGGCAGTGGACAGGGGACCTATGGGCTACTGTAAGTAGGCAATAGGTTCTTCAAGACATTATATTATATATTATTATTATATTTATATTATATATATTTATATATTTTTATTATATATATGTGTCGCCTGAAATCAAACCCCGTTCCCTCCTTTAAATTCATCTAAAAAAATTATAAATAAAGCTGACAATAAACATTTACTTCAAATATTTCAGAATTCTTCATAGATCTCTTCTCAAATAACTTTGTGCCCATCGAACCTATAGAGACTACAAGTTTAATTGTATTTTTTTATTTTTTATTCTACTCAATTTTATACTTGTTGGATATAAGTGAAAATAATAATAATATTAAATTATGTGTTGTACTTAACTTTTGACCCCAGCGTGACATGTCATTTTTGTACTTAGTGCTGGGGATTTATGCTTCGATTTTTATTGATTGTTCGATTATATATATACTTTTTTTTTTTTTTTTTTATAAATTGGGGTACAGGTGTTACCTGTGTGCACTTAAGCCTATTGGCCTATTGTGCCCCCTACAACAAAGTATCTACATCACTTGTACATCACTTTCTCGAGGCCTATCTCCCTCACGAGAGCCAGGATCTTGAGGGGATTCAGAAGTGGTAGGGCTTTTACATGTAACTGCAAGCTTTCCGAGCATGCTGCTCTTCTTCGTGCGATTGCATCGCATCGCATCGCAGGTCCTCCGCACCTTCATTGCAGAATCTGCATGACTATAGCTGTCTCCCTAAGAGACTCCAGATATTTAACCCCAGGACCAAAGACGCTAAGGCCTGTTCTTGGTTTGGTACTTCCTAGCCTAGAGCCATCAGTAAACCACTTGATTGTGTGACTATTGAGAATTCCTGCTGATTCGCAGCATTCTTTCATTGTCCCTAATATAGTTTCGAATTCCCTACTAAAACAGTATTTTGGATGGATTCTATCGCTTGGCATATCCAGGCAGTGGTCAGACGTAGTCAGAGAGGCTGAGTCTCTCTTAATTGCCCTTCCACTCCTAGTGATGCCATTTCTGCTGAAGCTTCCACTGTAACATGGAGGGGTGGGAAGTCCAGTACTATCTCCATTGCTGCAGTGGGACAGGATTACATAGCCCCTGTAAAGCATCATGTTAGAGAATACGGGCTTCTGAATGTAGCCATAATTTGGATTATTCAGAGAAAAATTCTCATGTGGTTTGATTTTGCCATGTCATGAAGCCATGACCAATGGTATGGTTACAGCAGGAAAAGACAGGCAGTATATATATATACTTACTTACTTACTTACAATGAGTCATTTTTCATGGCAGACTCAAATTCCGACAGAACTGTTTTTGATTCCAAGGTACAATATTGAAGCCAAATTTAATAGGGAAAAGACTGGTTTTGAGTCCAATCAAAGTTCAGATAACCAGCCAATCAAAGAAATGGCGCCAAAATCTAAAAATTTCAAAATTTGGGGAGAACTGCTATTGATTTCAGGCGACTCATGTAATATAACGTCAATGAATGAAAACAAGCGGTAAATAATTGACCCTTTCACAAATTTTATAGCTTGTGATACTTTAAACCGGCAACCTATGAGCACGTCCCAGTAGTAAACAATAAAAGCCCTTATTTACAACAGCGTTTCAACAGAGAGAAAGAGGAAATGGCGTACAGCGTGATTAACAGTTCAATATCCCATTTTACGATGGGTCCGCTGGGAAAATCTAAGTTATAATTCAATAAATCTGAAAACAGGAGAAAGAGAAAGGTGGGAAGACGGTTGTTGGGTGAAAGTTTGGGAAGCATGCTGGCCGGTGCTGAGCTGGTCAGCAGTGCGTGCTTTTCAACTATCCCGAATCATGGGAAAGCAATGGGTGAAATTCGACGGGAATTGAGAATTCTTACGTGCGTCATGGTTTCAAGGGGGGTTTAGGTTTGTCTCGCGGCTTATTTCCACGAGATAGTTGTTTCGGAAAATATTTAGCAGTCTGGGTCCATCCACGTGTTTAGCGACATTGAGGGCTTACTTTTGATACCGTTACAGTATTTCTGCGTTATTTGCTTCCCATGAGTTTTAGCGTTCGAAATGCGTTTACTTTGAAAATTGTAGTCAATTTAACTTATTTCCAGTGCGGTGGCTTATTAGGAACCAAATAAGGACACCCCCCCCCATTTCTACATATTTGAATTTCTCATAAAATTTTGACCACTATAAATGAGTACCGCACCAGTAGAAGAAACCAGGAATTTAATACATTTTATAACTTAGTACGAAGTCAAGCAGCGTTTGGCCACTGGTTATGAAAAATGCAAGGTTAGATTAGGTATACGCCTTCAAAAACGGTGGTGAGTGGTAACATCAGTAAAATCACGGTATACATTGACTGGAACATAACGTGTAAGTGTTACGCGAGCAAGAGTCATCTTACAAATGATGTATGCGATGTGAGCTTTCATATGTATCAGCATTTGCAAGATGCCTGTTGATCGCGTTCTATATGGTATATGGAGGGATGGAGTTTTGGAAAACGGAATCAGTCCATTTGAAATCTATCTTTATAAAAATCAAACCACTTTCCCGCGTGAGTATAGGTGTATGTATGTATGTATGTATGTATGTGGACACTTTTTTGACTCGCCATAACTCGGGACCCACTGGCACTAGAAACTTGCGGATACACTCAAAATTTAGAGAAAAATCGGGACATGGTTTTCGTGTAGGGCCGAACCTTAAAAATTGAACCTGATCAGGTACAGGAGCGATAATCGGTTCGAAAAATCCCATAAGAAAGCATTGGAGGGTTCAACGCAATGTTTTAGCCTGACATTTGGGCCTACCTTAACTTAAATTACATCACTGTCTTCGTCCATTCTTCCTCTTTCAGGCCATGCTATACATGATGTGATTGGGCAAGTGGTTCGACTTTGGGGGGTGGAAACGTGAGGGGGTGCGCCCAAATTTTCCGATTTTCAGCGAAAATAGGCCTTTTTCGACCGCGTTTTTGGGGGTGTTAATATCAATTCGAAAACTTGAAACTTCTTTAGTCCTTTTCCACCTTTCTTAGTCTTTTCAGACATGTATTCAGGTTTACTATACGCCTCTTCGTTTGGGCTCAGGTGAGTTGGTAAGCAGTCCCTGTTTTGACGAAATACCGGTTTAAAGGGTACATTTCCAAATACATCCATAGAGTAAAAACATTCCACAGCCAGCTGTTTTCAACCGAAATTATTTTTTAATGTCTCATTAGAAGCAGTATGAAATAAGCTTTAAAACGAGTACACATACATAATTTCAATACCACCCCTTCACCCCTTAAACACGAGTGGAACACAAAATTGTTAGAAAATCAGGCGAAAAAATTCATTTCCAGCATTTCTATTTATAATTGCATGGGCGGGTGTTAAGCAATTTTTTGGGCAGATGTAAAAGGCCTATCTTGATTTAATTTATAACTATGTCTTCGTATATTCTTCCTCTTTTAACCCATGTTCAATTTATTGTTGAGCGATGAGAGGTTAGGCTTCGGCAGGCGAAGAAGTTGGGGTGTGCGCTTATTGATAAAGGAGTC
Organism: Psococerastis gibbosa; assembly: GCA_963971405.1. NCBI lineage: Eukaryota > Metazoa > Arthropoda > Insecta > Psocodea > Psocidae > Psococerastis > Psococerastis gibbosa. Next base: position 41,994,317 of record OZ020485.1, read on the forward strand.
ATGGCGTCGCGTCGCGGGGGCGTGGCCTAATCAATTCGCGAACCATAATTACTACGCAATAATGAGACATGAACCTGCAGAGACTTTGAATTAAATTATTAACTTTTATTTTTACCTTTTTACGCCTCTTCGTTTGGGCTCAGGTGAGTTGGTAAGCAGTCCCTGTTTTGACGAAATACCGGTTTAAAGGGTACATTTCCAAATACATCCATAGAGTAAAAAAATTTCAACCGAAATTAATTTTTAATGTCTCATTAGAAGCAGTATGAATTAAGCTTTAAAACGAGTATAAATACATAATTTCAAAATCACCCCTTCACCCCTTAAACACGAGTGGAACACAAAATTGTTAAAAAATCAGGCGAAAAAATTAATTTCCAGCAATCCCATTTAAATTGCATGGGTGGGTTTAAAGCAATATTTTGGGCAGATGTGGAAGGCCTATGTTAATTTAAATTATATCAGTGTCTTTGTCCGCTCTTCTTCTTTTAGGTCATGCCAAATTTGTCGTGATCAAGCAAGAGGTTCGGCTTTGGGGGGTGGAAACGTGACGGGGTGCGCCCAAATTTTTCGATTTTCAGCGAAAATAGGCTTTTTCGGCCGCGTTTTCGGAGGTCTTGATATCATTTTGAAAACTTTAAACTACTTTAGTTCTCTTCCTCCTGTCTTACTCTTTCCAGAGATATATTCAGTTTAACTATCCGCCTCTTCGTTCGGGCTCAAGTGATTTGGTAAGCCATAGCCATCAGCGTTTTGACGGAATACAGGTCTAAAGTGTACCTTTGAAATTACATGCATAGAGTAACAGGATTCCACAGCCTGACCTCTTCCACCAAAATGATTTGTTAATGTCTCATTAGAAGCAGTATAAATTAACCAATTTTCATAGTTGTTAACTGCTTCGTTTGGGTTTGGGGGCATTCACATAAGTCATGCGAGCCCCGAAGGGGCGAGCTGCGTAATGCCAAATGGAACCACGTTAATGCGAGGCCCCGCAGGGGCGAGCTGCCGCCCGCGGCAGGCGCAAGGGGGGCGGGGCCGCGAAGCGGTCCCAAGCTCCGCTTGTAGGTTATACAAACAAATGCTGCAAACATCTTGGAGAGATCGTGTTCCTTATGCCGAGGTCCTGAGGCGAATGAATAAGGAAGCCGAGTTGCTATTGACGGTTAAAAAACGGAAAGTAATATACTTCAGCCATGTGATGAGGAATGAAAAATATTGCCTTCTGCGTGTTGTAATCCAAGGGAAGACGGAAGGGCATGTAGGACATGTCAGGGCATGTAGAGTAGTGGTACGGACTCTGACTTTCACCCGAAAGGTTGTTGGTTCGAGTCCTACACTTCCTACATTTTCTGGCCATGCTTCGGAGGGCGTGCAAAGCAGGCGGTCCCGGGCCTTCCTAGTTGAGTGTAAGAGAGGGCTTTATAGCCCTAACTCCACTAGGTTGGCTTAGTAATAGAACAAAAAAAGTCCTTATTTATTTAAGGGCTGAAGGCAGCAGTCTCCAAGGTCGAAATTGCCATTATGAACGTCAATCTTCGCTAGAATAGTCTTTGCTAATGAAGAAGAACTAGAAGACAAAGATTGCGTAACACTTGCACAACAGTATATTTCAGTCAACCTACCGTGATTTTTTAAGTTAATGATGAAGAAGATTGCGTAATACATGCACATCAGCCCGTTTCATTCTACTTACCGTGATTTTTCTGTTGTGACGTATGGCTGCGACTTACGAGCAGCATAATTTTACGATAAAATATTATTTTATAAATTTCATTTCTCTTTTTCAGGTAAGGGAACGATATTGAAGAAGAAATTACTATCAGTTAATGAATTATTTGGTAAGTGTTCAACTAATTGAGGAGGCTGTATACGAACATGGCCAACTCAAAGTTTTAGAATTTTTCAGGAGAGCGGATTTTCTGTTGAAAATTGCATTAATATATATATATTAATATATAATTATATATATATATATGTATATATATATATAATAGCTAACCCTGGACTTCTCAGCGCTTCTGTGCGCAATCTGGCTGCTTTTGCCACTTTATTTTACAGGTGGACATTAAAATTTTCTGCAAACCCCATTTTGTGTAAAAATGGAGTTGGCCACGTTTGTAACCAAGCTCCTCAATTAAGTAATTAAGTATAGCCTATATATAATTGAACAATCAATAAAAATCGAAGCATAAATCACCAGCACTAAGTACAAAATTGACTTGTCACGCTGGGGTCAAAAGTAAAGTACAATTCATTTTTTTTTTGTTTTTTTTTTGGCTGCTTGTTATAATGAATAGTTTTAAATTCTGTTTGTACAATATATTATTGTATTTTAATTAAATGTGGTGGAGATGATGATGTTACCCTGGGCAGCTGAAGTGACCCCGGCAGACAGGTGAAATGTGCCGAAATCCCTCTCACTCGCTAGGGAGAAACCCCAATTATGGCATAGATATGCCCAAAGGCGAAGCATCTACTGAAAAGAGTTGAGGGGATTGTGGTCCCAGGAAGAGAAGAAGAAGACCAAAGATGACGTTGCCGAGAAAGATCCAGGTAGAAACGGCCCGACTCACACTTACAAACCAGGACCCCCTAAATAGGGGCCCCTCGTAGGGGAAGAGGCGGGGAAAAGTAAAAGTACTTCAATTACAGATGACCAATCTACCAAAATATTTCCTGAGACCTCGCAACATTAGCCGAAAACAATATTCCCAGTGGAAACTCGAAACAGATTCACCAGGGTGGTAGGCTGGTAGCCGAACGTTCTACTATTGGACTGACCGGGCTATCAAACTCATCTGTTGCTATCCCCAGTATGCATTGTTAGCGGGGGCAAGTGGACAGGTTTTTATGTGGGGAGGGGAGGGGGCTGCAATCCTATAGTATACAATACAATACAATATATTTTTCCGTTAAATTATACAATACAAGTAAAGTACAAAATAAAATCGTCACAAGTTGTCACATGTTTTAAACTTGTAAAAGATCACACGTCTGGAAAGTTGAATTACAAAATATCTAGTGTAAAGCCAATAAATCAATAAATTGGGGAGGGGGCAGCCCTTGAATACGTGCCTGGCTTTAGCGCTATAACCCTATAAAATTTTAGTCTAAGGACTGGTGGAGGATACCCTTTGTTCACCAACTCTGCTAGTCTGTCAGTTTTCTCCGCGGCAACAAACTAATTCCTTGGTCAATTCCAATTTTTATTATTTTAACTTAAATTAACAGGTTTCATTCATGAAGTAACCGAATTATTGAGCTATATAAAATATGCGGAATATTTAAAGGAAAGCTATAAAAAAAAACTAAAAGACAGCAGCGGAAATTAGCAAATTTAAAGCCTTTCCTCAACGAGACTTGGACAAGTCAATTAAGTGGAGGTGGCAGCAGGCAAGGGGTTGCTGCCGGGGGCAATCCAGGATCACATAGCAGCAGCTCATTTTGAAAGGTTTAAAAACGCCAAAACCTAGCTGTGAAAAGGTTTAAAGCCCATCAAGCGGCATATAAACACAAATCAACAGTCTGAATTACTTTTTGCTCGCTCGCTCAGTACGGGACAACCCTTTTAAATATGATGTTGTCCCTTCCTTACGCTTTCAAGCCCAGTAGTATTATTTACTGTAATTGCGCAACAGACCTTTTATTCCGGAGTATTGACTGTATTGTTTCCTAGTCGAAATAGTTTTACTCTGCTCCAGTCGGAAATGCGCCTCAGGTGACGTTTCAATTTTGCGAAAGTCAGATTGCTTTTTGTCTTAATGTCAACTTTACATTGGTTTTCCCTTACGAACATATTAAGCCGAGTTTATATCATACAAATATTTCATTTTTATTGTGAATACATGTGCGAAGATACAAGTGTTTTATTTGGTGTGGTTGTGGGACGTTCTATAGCCTAGGTACACCTCTGTAATCATAGCGAAAAACTCGCTGATAAACTTACTTCATTGGAATGCCCAGTGCCATGTATTGTTACACAGTTATTGTATAGTAGGAAGCAAGGCCGTAGCCAGGATTTTGTTGGGGGAGGGGGGTGGGGGGTCTGTGGTGACTGGTATCCCTGTGGTGGAACAATTTTGCGGACCTGCGAAACATAATGTTAAAATTATGACGGTTTATATTGCACAATACAGACATAATTATATTGGCATTATCTTATCCCAAAGATATAAAAAAAAATTACATACAATATAGTAGAAATATAGGAATGAAAAAGTGGATTTTACGTATTTTAACAGCAGTAAAGTTTGGAATTTACAGAAGATTTTTTCCCAAATTTCGGGGGGGGGGGGGGCTTACGACTACGGTCATGGATGAAGCGTATACTAATAAATCGTCAACAGTGACATTTTATAGGGATAGGCACTATATGACAATGGTATCAAGTAACTTAAATTAAGGTTGATTGTTGATGCTTTGAAGCATGCTATACGTTTCAGTGGCAGTGATTAAGTCTCTCTCAAAGGTTCGCCCCCCGCTTTTGATCTCTTCCCCCCCCCCCTTTCTTTAACCCTCGCATACCTACCGGTTTCACATTCCTACCCTTTTCCTCCGCAAGATTAAATCTCTCTAGAGGTTTTCTTATTTTCTCTCGGGTCAACTAAGTGAGGAATGAGTGTTATAAGGTTTACTTTTGTTGAGTTCGGGAAAATTTACTTCCCTTTGGTAACTTACCAGTATCCTTTTAATTTAATGAATTAATTAATAATAAAAATGGAACTATAATGCAAGGCTAATTAAGAATTTAATTTAGTAATTCCATTCACTCTAAGCTCTAAGCTAAGTTAGTTCTTCTAACTTTAAATGGTTATTTTTTTTTAAATCGGATCATATGATATGGTGACTAGATTTGTTGAAGATATTTTTATTATATTATTAGGTTCGGTTCACACAGACGTCTGGGTCCCCAGGGATCTAATGTAAAATTTTCCATTGGAACAAAACCTGCCCAATCCGCAGATTACTACTGTACAGCAGCAGATTGTTGTAGCTGCGATACGCCAGCGACAATATACGATGCATACTTATATATATGTAAGCCAACAAAAATCTGCAGTATACTGTTCCCATGGATTGTTCCCAAATTTCTCAGTGGATCACTGGCAACCAAATCGTCCGTACTACTATACAACCTCCCTTGTAAATTCTATGGTAAAATTCAATAAGAACAACAATATCCAACGCTCACTCTGCTGTCGACGGTTTCTGAAACTTACATCTTACTGCGCCATAAAAGGGTTGAAGTGTAATCAAGTTAGGACTGAAAGCACTCTCCCTGCTGCCACGTCGTAAACACCAGTCAGCAATGAAGGGCCATGTGCGTTTTTCGTCCAGGTTCCTTTTTATAATGATGGCGACGTGTCATCACACCTTTATCTCATCGTGAGTGAGAAGTAATGGTCGTTGCTGAAATTCATTTAAGACCTCGCCATTTTTGTAACATAACATCCTCTGTTTGCCTCATGTTTTTCAAGTTTTTAATCTTGAGCTGTGTATACAACTTATATAGAGAATGTCATATTTTCAGTGCGGTGTGTCATCCGACAATAATGTTAATTTAAAATGCAATGTTTTCAAATTACATCACATCATTTCTGTTTAGATGTACAATAGTATTACTACAAAAGACACGATCGCTGGCCGTCACGAAACAGTCATACACGGTACCAAAAATTCCAATTAATACAAGAATTACTTAGACTCAAAAGACAGGTGTTTCCGCTCGTACTCGGTGTACGGGGAAGGGTTGTGCTCTTGATGGAGAGAAGGAACCACACAGGTTGGATTCAAAAACTCGTCTCATATATTTTACAATTACATGGGCAGACGCCCCAATTAAAGTACTGTGAGCCGATTGGTCCCCCACTCCAGTGCAACCCCAACCACTACGTCAGTGGAGAAGGCAGTGGCGGATTAAGGCCCACCACATTCACTAATCTGGTTCAAATTATATGACTTTGTATGTTAGGCCAATTCCTGCTGGAAGTTGGCCTTAACAACAGGTATGTAGGCTATATTCTATTCGAGCGTGAAAAATGCGTCAATTTGTTCAAACATATAAGTAGGTATTCAAAGAAATATTTTTACATTGACGTGGGTTCTAATAGCTATTTTACATGTAGAAATGTAGGCTTACTACAATGATATCTTTTATTATTATTATTCGTTCCTTACATTTTTATCTTGTCCAAATAATGTTTGCCGATTCTTACATCGAGTCTCTCGATTTATTCTTCCCATTATTTTCAAAAGAAATGAAATTTGAAAATCAGTTACCTCATTTTATTCAATTTGAAGTGTCATCCTTGGCATTTCAAAAAATGATATTGTGTAGCATATAATACTGCAATAGAATTTCCGTATCAATTGTTAACTTTACAAAATTTGCTTTCGTTCATTATAAAATAAAAATGTACACTTATTATACTTTGTAAAGAAATTTTATTTTTAACGGGACAATTTGCCGGCGTAGCTGCACAAGAAGTATCTGCTTAACTTGATAAATACACTTTGAAGTACAATTATTGTACCTTTCCTTTCAAAGAATAATAATAATGGGGTCGGGAATAATGGGAGAAATATCGTACCTATGCTGTATACTTTAAACAAATAATTTAATATTTAATAATAATTTAATAATTTAAAGGTAAAGGTTATTATTATTGATGTAACGATAATAAACCCTTTGTCTGATGACGTTTCAAGCATAAACTCACGAAAAGGTAAAGAGCATTTGCTGAGGAAATGTCACTGAGGTCATTAATGTCGTTAAAGTCACCAAATAGACATTCTATTGTGTTGTTATTTATTGAGAGCCAAGCTTAAATAGTTTGAATTTAAGTGTATAACTGCGAATTGCAATATTGACATTTGTTCTATTACTAAGCCAACCTAGCGGCTTTATATCCCTCTCTTACACTCAACTATACATACCCTCCGAAGCATGGCCAGAAAATGTAGCAAGTGTGGGACTCGAACCAACAACCTTTCGGGTGAAAGTCGGAGTCTGTACCACTACTCAGCAGTCAGCATGTCCTACAATGCACGTAAGTTATATTGTTGCAAATTGGAACTTTATGCACATTGTGCTTTATACTGTGAGTTCAAATAATTGCGAGTGTAATGCTTGTAAATATTTATTTATGTTTAAGAAAAAAGAAAACACGCATCATTTTAAAAGAAAGAAAGAAAGAAAATTGTCTTTATTATCCATACGGGCGAATTTTGGGCCTTTCGGCTGACTCTTACAATTAACCCAATATAATTATATTGTCTGACAGTCTGAAAAAGTAAACATTTGAAAACAAAAAAGAAGACATTTGAATTCAAACGTGACGAGATTCTTAAGTCTCTTATACTGCGTCGAGAACATCATGTTCATACCACCTTATTTGCTCGCGGCTTCCTATAGATTTCAAAGAAGCTTTTAATACATTTCAAGGATTTGTATGTTGATTGTAATGCGCCATTGCCCGCCTTACATTCACGCTCCGCCACTGGTGAATTCGTAATTTATTATTTTCCAATTACATTTGCTAGATACAAAAAGAAAATTATCGGCAATCTAAATATATTGTTCTGTAACTATTGTGCTTACACAATTATTGTGTAATCACCTATGTTCAAAATCTCTATATTTTTTATTATATAATACTGAAAATTATTTCGTACGATAACTCTTATGGCCTGTATTATCCGGTAATACCCCATAGAAATACCAGAATAGTTGGGATCAAGATATCTCATTAAGTTCAAACATTATCTTCTCAACTAATAATACTGAAGAAATAGTTGCAAGGCAAATGGGGTTAGGCAGATCCTAAGACGAAATTCTGACAAACTTTCCCTCGCCAACGCCCCCTCCCCCCCCCCCCCACATCCACACCCCACCCTTACTTGGCACGATGACCCAGAACCCCTGGAGCGCCAACAAAAACTTTTCTAATTTGAGCTGAGTAATTATTTATTTTTTGTCTTGGACGTCATGGCTGATCTGTCTTCTATAATTTTGGAGATCAACAAATGTATAAGACTGAGTAGAGATGTTGTTTTTTTTTATTGGTGAACATTTAATTTTCTGATGGTCTAGTTTTGGGCTAGAACTTACTGTTGCTCAGGTTTCAGTGCCTGTTTGTTAACAGTTTCCATTGCTAGTCCATAATAACTTAAGTGCTTTGCGACCCACTGGCCATTCCTAATCCAATAGCTCCTTATATTAATGGATTTATGTATAATATGTACGTTATCAATGCATTGTGGCGCCACTTTAGATTTTTTTATATTTTCATTCGGATGGCAAAACCAGAAGGATTTAAACAAATTAAAAAATTGCTATTGCACAAGAGTGTCTAATGAAATATTGGCAACTAGGATGGGATAGCCTATTATTATGGCCGACATTTAAATTAAAATTATATTTACCTCTCTCAATAAAGAGAGAACTTCCAGAATACTCATCTGTTCCTCTATTTTTATATGTATATTAGATTAAATTACATAGTGAAACGTCAAGGCAGACAATAGTCGTAAATTAACAAACGTATTATGAGGGAGGAACAAGCGAAAAAGTGCGCGAAGACTCAACGGAAGCATTAAGCTCTAAATGTATCCTTGCTTTTGTTTGTCCGATTATTCTCTCTGCTTTTCTATTTCTTATATACAGTTTTATGTATATATAACAGTATAATTTATACTCCTTTCTAAAGATTTAACAGAAGAAGGCGTTCTTCGCGGCAACAAGGTCTCTTAAAATTTATGATGGTAGCGTAGGAACGAAAACTGTAAGGGTGATATGTCTATTATTGCATGAATCGCAAGAAGGAGAATAAAATAAAATTTCAGTGATGTCGAATATATTAACTTATTTTAGACTTCAACCGTATAAAGATTATCAAGAAAACAATGGAAATATAAAATAATTTTTTTTGGAAGAAACCCTGGTGATTATACCTTCTGTAAAAAGTGTTTAGAGATAGAAATAGGAATATTTCGATGAAAAAAAACACTAATTTGGCTAATAGGTACCTGTTCAAAACATTCCGATCTCAGCTCAGTGTTCCACATAATAGCATAGCATAGCCCTCCAAGATAAATACCCCTGTTGACATTAAATAAACTGGGGTTTAGGTTTTTATATGACAGGACAATAATAATTGGCAGGCAAAACAGTTAAAAACACCCAACTGACTCAAATATAATAAATAAATCACTTGTACAAAAATAAGACATGCTGCTATGCAAAACCTAATTTATATAAACTTCTGATGAAAGACGTCTCCAGCAGGTAGGAGGGGTTACTGCTGAAAGCGAAAAGTGAGTGTAAAAATTTCAAAAGACACTTGACGGCATCTACGGGGTTCTTCATATTAAATCTCTCTTCAAAAGAGCCTTGTTCCTCTAATTAAACCCTTCATTATTTCTAACTTTCATCCAAAAATTTTACCTAAATCGCTCTTTGACCTTTTTTATAGAGAGTTTTTATTTTGGTCATACGCTTTAAATTCACTGATGCGAATGTGAAGTTCTTTATTAACTGCCCCGAGGGCCAACGATAGTATAAAATGTTCAATGTCTAAGGTCAAAAGTATGTTTCAGGTAAGAGAATGGGTAAGTTCTTGTTGTGAACATATCTGAAAGGTTTCAACCATTTCCTAAACAGCTGCGGTAACTCATATTTCTTACATTTTTGCTTTCCAATTTCTACGTAGTATAAGGAAAGCTTTGTGACGGTCCAAATTTTCAATTCCGAGATTTCCACGGAATTACACGTTTTGAGGTACCAGGAACCCAAAAAAAGTGGTTTTTACGAAATGTCAGTCTGTCTGTCTGTCGCTCTGTCTGTCTGTTCATCGATTTCCGGGCAAACTACTCAGTCGATTATGATGAAATTCAGCGTGTAGGTTTATAAAAATCATACCACTCCAAAATGTTCTCGGCATGGTTTGGTTTGCATGAAAGTCAGGTTTTTCTGAGGTTACAAGCGATGGTCGTATTACGGAGGCTTTTGATGAGAGGGCCTTGCAGCACGTTAAGGCATCGATTTATATCGGAAGGATCAAAATAACAAAGCTTCTGAACATATTGTACCGTCTATACTACAATTGATCGAATTTAATGGCATGAGAAGTTCACCATAACTTCTAAACTGTATAAGATACAATATTTATGTCTCTGCAGCCTGCTGCTACTGCTGCTAGCGAACATGATTATTTTATTTTTCGAAGAATCAGACTTTTATTTATTTTGCATGAGAACTGTCTTGGTCATTGCTCTACTGTTTAGTTGTCAGCAGTATGCATGTAAGATTGTGCTCGGCCACCCGGCAAATTTTCCTCTGACGATGGAGTTGCCAGGTGTCCAGTTTTTCACCGGAAAGTCTGGTTTTTTGTACCTCTGTCCGGTGAAAAAATAAATGTGTGACCGGACAAAAGTGGTTTTTACGAAATGTCTGTCTGTCTGTCTGCGGCAAATTACTCTGTCGATTTTGATGAAATTTAGCTTGTAGGTTTACAAAAATCATACCTCGGGGCCATTTTTTTTATTTTGGGCTAACTCAATTTGGGGTTTTACTCTCAATAAACTCCCAAAAAACGTCTAAAAAAAATTATTTCTCAACTGCATTGCGCGCCCTGCCATTATTGCTGTGTCGTAAAGTGTTGGTCTGACCTATCTAGAATTTATCTCACCTCCAGTGACGTCAAGTGGACAACCCCCCCCCCCCCCCCCCCCCCGAGGTATCGGAATTTTAACCATAGCAAAATTATTTGCCATGAAATTCTCATTTTCTCTATCAACTAATTTTGATCAATTGGAAAGCAAGTTCGAGTAAACTCGGATCGGTTCATTATCTCAGCTTCTGACTCTATTTTGTTTTTCATGACGTCATCCATATGTTTCGGAGGAACATCCTTAAGTTCTTCGTACTTTTGACTGAGGAAGTATATACTGGCCTGGACAGTCGCAAATTTCCGCTTTGATGGAGCACATCATGTCGTACAGGTCATCGTTTGTCCTCGTTTTGGATTTGGAGCCGTCCATTATTGAGTCTTTTTCTTGGTTACGACCCCTTAGTTTTGGACCCATCTGACACCCGGAATAAGACAATAAGTAATATAAATAACGTATAGCAAGGCAGATGTGCAGATTCAATTAAATTTGCAACTCGCAAAAACACGTCCACACACAACGAGGTTACAACAAAGACTGAAGTTAATAATTTGAGTAGTGGGAAAAACTTGTCTTAAGGTTCAATTTTGTTTGCCTCGGCTTTCCCTAACCCAAAGCGCTTAATTGAATGATGGAACGATTATATAGTCAAGACCTGTTGTATGTAAAGTAATATAACACAGTAGTAATGCCAGGGTCTGCAATGAATTGGGGCATGGATTAGCAATCATTTTTCCATTTTCCAGAAAATAATTTTTTTTTCAATACTGGGGCTTTGCCTGAAAAAGTAATTTCTTCAGTTTTGTTACTCTATTAATTACCTGAAACATTTCTAAAGCTGGAAAGCATCGATACGAAGGTTCCGCAGATAACCTATTTTTTATTTATTTGTCATGAAAATTGAACTTTTCTTCTATTTTTTTTTTACTCCCAGAACCAAACTATCAAGGGGCAAGTGACCTATTGGGGTTTGTTTACATTAATAACTAATATACAATGTTTGTGAATTTAAAAAGAACAGTTCGAACCATTTTTGAAAATTTTAGCTTTTTTTTGTTATTAGATGGTAAGCTCCCAAAATTGAGGTAACCGAAAATAATTTTTTTTTTTAAACCTAAAGTTAATATAAATCCACCGAGTAGTTTGCCCACAAATCGTCAGACAGACATGTCGTACAAAAAAAAAAAAATTTTCCTGGTACCTCAAAACGTGTAAATCCACTGAAATGTCAAAATCTAAAATCATCTTAATAAATTAACACCGATATTAGGTTTAATTTCCCCCCCCCCCCCCCCATTGTTGCTGCACACGGACTGCAGCATGTTATAATTGTAATTGTAAATACTTTTGATGAAAATAATAAAGTTATGTTATGTTTTGTCATCTATTAAAAAAAATTCTCCCTGGGAGGCAAGGCCGTAGCCAGAGGGGGGTCCAGGGGGTCCGAACCCCTCTCAAAATATTGTATACACTAGATAGAATGGAGTTTTAAGTATGGCGCCCATTCCACCGACCGGCTAGGGCTATTTACAAAAACGGTGACGTGGTAGCAGACATTCACTCTTAGGTGGCGATTCCACCGACCTCGCATTGCAGAATGCAAATGACATTGACGGAAATTAGAATTTTTCTTTTTATTGAAATCTATTAAAATTTTTGTACTTAACATATCCCATGACGCCATTTTTTAATTTTAGTTTGTTTGTTTGTGATTTTACTGTATGATCATTGATCAATTTCAACTGTGGCATAGAGGAAAATAAACATTTCCATCAATTCTGCAATGCGAGGTTGGTGGAAACCCCGCCCAAGTCTTGAATGTCTGCTACCACGTCACTGTTTTTGTAAATAGCCCTAGCCGGTTGGTGGAATGGGCACCTAAATTGAGGTTACCTCACCTAATGTGTCGTCAGATGGACCCCTCCCGAAACAAATTTCTGGCTAAGACCTTGCTGGGAGAATATATCCCCTCCTCTTTCTGTGACTTAACAATAATGAAACAATAATTTTTGAGACTCTTTCTTGGCAGTCATCACGTTTTAGAGGAACTCGCTCGCGATGTCTTTAATACAAAATGATTTACAGTAAACGTGGCAAAGTGGTTTCCAAGCCATTTCACAGAAACCTCGTTCTAACTCGAATTAAATGAGGCGATACGAAAGCTAAGTGTAGGAGATGCAAGGGACAAGGACGGTTAATAAAATGTTTATTGTGATATCCCCCATTACGCGATTATCCGCAAACCTATTCTTTTCACTTAGTTTGATCATTTTCGTTATTTAAATTAAAATGCCTAGGTTAGTTTGCAAATTATACATTATCATTAACATCTGAGCTTTCAATTACAGTACCTACCCTTATACTTTTCAAAGTGTGTGTAGGCTACCGAGTAGTCTCAGCCGTTCTTTCCGAAAAATACGAATTTACTACCGTCATGTAAATACACGGAAATATTGTCTTCTTGTGTTTATACTTTTGAAAATACCTTTAAAGCTTCCATTTTGTTTATATTATTGATATGATTTTATTTTAATTTTTTTTTTCTCTCTATTTATTTAATGTTTTTGTCAGGATGTCTGAAGTCTTGCAAGACCAATTGGTCTGTCTGCAAGTTCTTCACTAAATGTACTTGTATCTTTTTGAGACGTCTGTAGGCCATGTCTAGTATTCTGTTATTTTAATTTAAATTAAAAATTTATTCGATTTTACTATGGAGCCATGACTTTACTTGTTGTTTTATTTCCCTGTATTTTTTCAGATCTTTTATTGTATTTGGTATATCATTGAAAATGTGAGGTATCATGTATTTTAATGTCTTTCTTCCGTAGTTGTTCGTTATGGTGGGTGTGAGCTGTCTTGATTCGGTTATAGATCTTGTTTCTATGTCATGTGTTACTGGTTGTTTGTATTCTGTTTTATAAAAGTACTTAATGATGGTAATGTATTTGTAAAGAGCCGTCACTGTTAGTACGTCATATTTATATTTAATTTTGATGAAGCTTGGAACAAAAATTTACCATACTAACATCTTGATCAAGTTTCTACCCACATAGCCTACCATAAACAAGATTTAAAATACACTACCTCCTATAAAAAACATGAAATCATCAACAATAATTAATCTGGTATACAGTTGTACCGCACAGCACTATACTACCTGTACTATACATTACTGGGGAACCAGCGCTTCCATTAGAGAAAGGACTGAATGATGGTCTTGTGTCAATGTGAATTTCAGTTTTTCCATGACCTGAAACATTGAAAATAAAAAATGTAGATGATCCCGAACGCCAGAAAGGTTGTCTGCAATATAAACGTAGTTTGGTTGGGTTTCATTTCCTCGAGCTTTGAAGGGTCGGAAAAATTGTGAAATTAAAATTTGTCGAGCAGAACCAACATATCATTTCACAATGTATGCTGGGGGGGGAGTTATAGCTGGAGCCTAATTCAACAACACTTTGATCAATACTGAAGCCTACGCATCTTTCGACAAATCGCCGTTGTCAGAAAGCTAAAATATAAATATGTATCTGCATATTTCATAGAAAACAATTATTCATTGAAAAAAAAATATTCAGGGGCTATTATAGCTGTCCTACGTAATCCTAAGTAACCTCTCAAACCTTAAAAACCTCAATATTTTTAAGTTGTGACTTAATCTGCTTAAAGTTGGCTACAGACTACATTTGTTCCGTCAGCTACATGCAGTATATCTACAGTGGACCATCTTAATTCTTAAGACAACCGTCAACTTCTCTAATTTTATACCAACGATTACTGAAGCTATCTTTCCTGTTGGGAAATAAATGAATAATGACTTTTGTTCTATTACAAAAGCCATCCTAGCGGAGTCAGGGTTATAAGGCCGCTTTACATACCCTCCGAAGCATGGCTAGGAAATATAGCAATAGTGGGACTCGAAGTTTCGAACCAACAGCCTTTCTTGGAATCCGCACGACTCTACAATACTGCAATACATACCCTGACTATGTTCAAATGCACTAGACTACTTAACAACTCGTTCTGTTATTCTTTCCGCTCCCGTCACCAATTAAATCATAAAGCTTAGAAGTTAAACAAACTTTGATGTCCTTTAATGACAAACCACGCAAGAGAGCATAAGCAAACACTCGACAGCAACTTTGTACCGTTAATTTTATGATAGCGTATCCGTGATGAAGGAATTGGTTCTGGGTACTCACTCTGCTCATCTGTTACATTTCATTCAACCTCAAGAATAGTCAAGGAAGCAACAATTGCAACTGCAGACCTCACTTCTCCCCGAAATTAGAATAGGGACAGGTTAGCTTGGAAAGCTCTGACACAAGAGTGAAGCGATTACATAAGCATGAAGAGCTTGAAATTGGGTCAGACTGGAGCTAAAGATCCCCCTGAGACGGGGCACTTTCCCCAATAATACTGGAGCTTACATAGGCATTCCATCTGACATCTGTCAAATCGATCCAGGTAACAGCTCCAACTTAATCCGTGGCTTAACCACTCCACCAAAATAATTAACAATCCTCCAAGATATGGGGATTGGAATGAAGCTGACAGTATCATCAGTTATTGCTCAGAGTGACATTTCAAAAATGCAAAGGCGTCAGCAGCTGAATTTCGAAGAAGAAATTTCCATTGCTCAATATTTTAATAGCGGGTATAATATATTATTATTTTTTTATTTACCTATATGTACATTTAAAACGCCACTGTTCATATATTGATCGATTTTATAGCGTATGCTATTAAGAGTGTATATCCCCATATAAGTTCCCCAAATTCCATTGTTTTGGCAAACTTTTTATTTTATTTAATTCATTAAACAAGATATTAAAGATTTGTATCATTAAAGTTGCAGAAGACTAGGCATACATCATGCGACATGCATCATACTATGTAATAGGGTATTTTTAATTTTTGGTACCGTAGCTTTTGCATAAAAATGATTAAGGGCTAAAATTTCACGTAAACTAGATGCCATAAAAATCTACAAAACCAAAAATTAATAATATCCTATTATATGATGCATAATGTAGTCTTCTATACAACTAAAATTAACCAATATTTTAATAACATGCTTAGTTAATTAAATACAAAATAAGAAGTACGGTATTGCATATCTGATATCGGGCTGCCAATATCCTACGGGACGGGACGTACACTCTTAAGATACATGCTTTTTAATTATTATAAATATATTATCTTCTTGGGTTGATGTTCATTGGAAACCTGGCCAAAGGGATTTCGTAATTTTGTGTTTAGAAAATTCGATACCTACTCAGCTTGCAATAAACTTATTTTAGTCAGAGGAACGATATTTGTAACTTATCGAGGGCAGGATAATATCAAATAACAGTCAGCGCATAAATATTTGGTCTTTATGGTAGAGACCTAATGGGTCCTGTCCAATTTCAAAATGGCATGTAATGAGTTTTGTATATATTTAAATTGCAGCTACCAATTAATTTTTTTTACTGCCTACGTTATCTTAAAATACATTTTCATTGTCTATGTTGGTACTCTTCGATATAAATGCTTATGTCCTTTTTACTGTACCTCCAGGTTATAAGGCGCAACGTGATTTATTACTAGTGGGCGTATCCAAAAATATTTTTTGAGAATAATTGGTTCAGAAGATCTTTTTCTTATAATATATTTTAGAAATATGCCTACTGTACACACGTATGCATTTCCAGCATTATATTATATTATATTATATTAATAAATGTTAGCGCAATGTTTTTTGTGTCCAGAGAAAATTTCAGAGGAAACAAAAATGGCCACCAGGTACGGCGAATAACACTTAAACGTTCCTCGGCATTTTTTTTTTTTTTAATTGCGCCCATGTTTAAACTATACTCTACTGGTCTAACACAAGACCCTCACAAAAGATATCGCCCGATTTAAGACTCAAACCGCGAAATAGGTATAATTTCTTTTTTTTCATAACCGAGGGTGAATTATGAAGTTGATGTACTTTTTATGGAGCAGCCAGCTTTATTTCGTCTTGTAAACACATTTTCACTTTTTTTTCTTTCCTTTTGAATCAATGGACCCGTTCGCTCATCCACAGCCATTTTACATTTTCCATCAAGCGGCTTTGCATAAAACTCTCTTCTTTCACCAGTCTGTGTTGCAAAGAATATTTTCTGTAATAATGTACCTCTCAATTTTCAGAACCTATTCAGATTTCCTCATTCGTTGTTTGAAACTCTCTCGCAAAATATTTTACAAAAGGGTGTTGCGTGTGATTGTGAATATTTTGTCACGAGGAATTTTCAAAAATCCTGATTCTTCGTGAGGTTTAGGCGGACATGAACATTTTTTTGTGAACTTATTTCATTAGTGAAATCTAATAATGCATAGGGTCTACTACAAGTAACTAGTGGAGCCGGCGAGCTTAGTATAACCTAATTCCACGTTCGGTTTGTTTACTTTTTGAGTTTCTTAATAAACGTGCAATGTCGAAACTATTTTAAGTTAATGTATGTTGTATATTTATATATTTTTTTGCTCAGAAACCAATAGGGGCGTCCCCGGAAGACCTTAACAAAATTCCATTGCAATCTCATCAGTGCGTGTCAAAGCGTTTGACTACCTGTGAATCCGGAATATTTGGAATATTCTTGCTTTCCTATTTGTACGTTAGAATAAGGAAAGTATAGTAGGCTAATGGTGGAAATAATCGTTTACACTGTTTGAGGTCCCGATAACTAAAACTAGTGGGTCTTACGATATGTGAGTACGGAAACACTGCAATTGTGACAATGTTAGTACAAGTGGAATTATTACGGTACATACAGTATGATATTATAAAGCATGTTGCAATTGGCTTTCCTCCTAATACTATTTACTGATTCATGGAATACAGGTTACACTTCTGGTTAATAATATTACACCTGGTTAGCATTCTGTTGAGACCAAGTTCTTGTAGAAAGTTGCGTCTGTACAAAGTCATACAAAACAGACAAAAAATGAAAGTGTTTAAATTTTCTACCTGACGATCTTGTCAAGCAGGAGCCGGTCCCAATATTTGGCAGTGGGCCGAGAAGGCCAGGAAGACAAATAAATGGATCCCTTAAGGAAAGCGTTCAATTTCGGGGAAAATGAAAATCGAGGGGCGAAACTTGTCGCTAATACTTGCCAGACCCCGAATTAGGCTGGCATGGGGCCTAAGGATAAAGAATGGTGCCTCCCATTTTGGACCGCCATTCTTCAATGTCTGTGGAAAAACAAATTATTGAAAACAACAGCGGCAGCTTAATATGGCCAAAGTCCAACGTCCAACGTCAACAGAAGTTTAGGAACTTTTGCCGTATTTTATGTTTTGTGTAGCCGCGCGGAACAAGAAATAGCCTTTTGTATGCTCTGTGTATACAGTATAGGTAAAGTCATTGAATAGTCAATATATTTACATCTATAAATTATATCTAGAGACACATATAGAATCGTAGAGTACATAGACGCAAAACAGGATTTAAACTTGAGGATTCTACATATTTTCCACATCGTATGGAAGTTAAATTATCTTGTACCCAGGTTTAAAGGCTTTCTCCAGCAATCACGCAAATACGCAAGAAATAGCGTAGCAGCTGTGCAAATGGGTAGAAGCGGCGTAGGTAGTTTACTGTAAAGTAGATATTTGATTCCCTGACCCTCCCCAGAAAAAATCCTACACACGTTCCTGGTCTGTAGCTTGCTTTATTACAAGCACTCCCGTGGTTCTGGGAGCTGTTTGATGTTACAGTTACATGTTCACAAATTGTCAAAAAGTAATAATGAGGAGACCATTGCTCCCTAATTTGACCCTATACCCTTCGCTAATAACATTTTGAGACCTTCAATGTAACGCTCTGGATAGATTTTATTTTCGTCTTTACAAAGGTACCTAAATAATGAATGTTTACACATGGGAGTGCAATCATTGATAAAGAGAATACTTAGTTTAAAAAATATTTACTTATTTATATTACATTACATTATTACATTTATTTACCATATATATATGTATATGGTGATCAAAGCTAACCTGCATAAAAGACGAAGATGCGAAAATACTAAAGAAAATAACCTTAAGCTGATCATTGTGGTATCCCTTTGCGGGCCTGGCCAACTCACTTATTTAGGCGCCCATTCCATATACGTCAATCGTTAATGAAAAATTGAAAAATGACGTTTTAGCAGACATTAAAGACATACTAAAAATTCGGCTACCACGTCAATTTACGTCATTTTCACGTCATTTTTCAATTTTTCATTGCCGATTGACGTATGTGGAAAGGGCGCCTTACTAGATGGTGAGAGGGCTCACCTTTTCTATTTTTATATTTACGATATATAGTTTTTTGTATAGTTGAGAATAGTTGTGCATCCCTCTAACATGAACCTCATTCATTTATTGATTGGGGAATATTCCAGTGGTCCCTAATTCCTCGAATGTCCAGTCCCCGAAATTCCTCTTAAAATCTTGACCTGTCTAAGCGAAAACCACCGGTAAAAAGGGCGTACCAATGGGCAATGGCGTATTGATGGATTTGAAATTTAGATAAATCATTCAACAAATTACGAAGCACTGAAAAATCGGAATTTGATAGACGTGGGCTCGGTTGCGGACATACCGTACACAAGTGCTTGTCGATAAATGACATTTTCATTGAGTCCGTCTCACCCCCCCCCCCCCCCCCCCTATCTACGTAGTCCCCTCTTCCTCAATCCGGAATACACGGGTCCCCATGGGGTTTCCCTGTGTTTCTCCTCACCATTGTATTCTACAGTAGCTTCCCACATCCTCACACAGGATTTTCCTGTGTTTCCACAGTATAGCTGTATTTATTTCTTCGCGCTTTAATACACAACTTTTGGTTCCAGTTTCCATTGGAAATACTTTTGCATAAAGCAATATTGTTAGATGTTTGATTTTCTATGGCTATAAAATCAGTTCCATCAGTGGAGACATCTATATTTTCCCTTGTATTATTTATTATATGAGCTCAAGATATGTCTACAGTGAAAAATACATGAGTTTTGATAGGTTTTGTGTTTAATTATAATTATAATAAAGCCTTTATTGAAAAATTTTTAGATGCAGCGAGATTAGAGCTCTCTCTTATACCTAACTGTACATATCAACGATAGTTTAATTGAAATATTTGTATTTACTGTAATACACCATTCATCCGAAAATCAGCCACATTTTCACGATATTCACGATAACATTCACACTATATCAATTTCGCTACCATCCACGTTCATTTTCTCACACATTTACAGCCATGTGTTTATTGTGTTTATTTATTTTTTGAAACTGCAAAATGTCCAACTGGCCCCTATAAGGATTTGTGGTGCATTATGGTGTGTTTCAATCAGATTATTTTTTGGAGACCTCAGACCTCCAGTAGTACCTGTAGAAGTCAGGAGGCAGCGATGCGGACTCCGTCTTTCACTCGAACGGTTGCTGGTTGGATTCCCACAATTGCTGCATTTTCTGGCCATGCTTCGGAGGGCATATACAGTGGGCGGTTTCTTTCTAGTAGTGTGTATGAGAGGGCCATATAGCCCCAACTCCGCTTGGTTGATAAAGGAGTAGAATCAAGGCTGATAGACAGATAGATGGACAATATGTTTATTTAAAAAAAGAATAAATAGGTACATCGTGAATTACAAAGCTGTGCCCCCTCAAACCGAAGTGGTGATGCTACTGCTTCGTCATGTAGGTAGGTCACCGTAGGTGAAAGTTTTTTTAATTATATTCCGCTAGGTAGGCTTAGTAAGAGTGCAAGATGTCATTATTTATTAATTAATTATTTTATTTGCCATTTGTGTTTTCCGCACATACATGTATGTTATGAAATAAATTCTAGTAAAATTATAGGCTATACTGTACACCGCAAACTGCATTTGGTTCAATAGTGTCCACCCGAAACAATTCCGGATAGGTTTTTGTTACAAACAAGGGCCGACCCCTTCCAAATTTGGAACACAACAGCTCAATAGCGCGACCGAGCATTGTTTCTATAGATGGGGTTAAAGTGGACCGGAAAACAATCGTCTCTCAGTCAGCTATTTTCCAAAATGGCTTCTAACCATTCATTGTACCCCGTTGTACTGGTTTTCACGACAACACAGCTGAGGTTGAATAGAAATCATGCGCGAGTGCATGGAGCAGAGCATACAAAACCTACACTTTTGTTCGTCGTATCAATCGGGCTGAAAGCTGCGGCAAACTACAATAAATCGCGCTCTGCCTCAACATGGCAAAATTGTGCCGCAAACAACCTTTTTTAGGCTCATCCTCATCACTATAGGTGACCTATTCCAAAGCAACTACCTATGTCAATGATACAGGAGGATTAATATCAGAAACTATATCAATTAATGGTGCATTCGAAGTACGAACGATAAAGTGCAAAGCAGCACTATTCACAAGTAAGCTCCTTACCAGATACCAAAGGCACGTTCTCGGTACGTCCAAATTGTTATTTATGTCAGCGTTTCTCAACCGGTGTGCCGCAAAGGATCTGTAGGTGAGCCGCAAAAAGAGACGAACATTTCATTTTTACTACAATTTTTAATGGATATGTACATTTGAAAAACATTTTCTTGTTTGTTAATATTTGTTTTACCACTAACAAGGAGTTTTTAATTTGTTTAACCTATGATATAAACATACCATGTATTACTATTTTCTAGTTTTGCCTAATTGAATGCAATGAAATGATAATAACATAGTGTGCCGTTAGTGAATTTGATTGTGCGTTAGTGTACCCTGAGGTAAAAAAGGTTGAGAAACGCTGGTCTATGTGATCTCGGAGGGTAAACCAAATCAAATAATGAACTTGATTAAGATGGACATATTATAATATAAAATATGTACTTATATACCTTAATCGCATCTTACAGCTCTCTCTCTCTCTCTCTCACTCACACACTCTATCACGCACACTCTCTCTCTCTCTTCTTCTCAATCTTCTGAAGTCGTTTCATCCGGGAATTGCCCTCTTAGTCGCCGTTACAAGTCTTTTATCACTTCAGGGAGTCTACCCATCCATGGTCTAAAAGACATGTAACTAACACTCTGATTGGCTAATAATGACGCACAATTGATGACAACAGGCCATAGGTATTTGAGTATGTATTTATTTGTTAATAAAGAAACGCAGTGTGCAATTAATTAATATCAATATCGTGGCCCTTATAACGATTACAAAACAAAAACAGGCATACACTGGTATATACACACGTGTATTAGCTGTCCAGAGTGAATCATTAATTATGCAATTGAGGAAAATGGTCAGCACAACACATTTAGTTGAAGAAAGGTAAACAGATGACTTGATCCAGCAAATAACGCAACTTGGAGTAGCTGGGAGTTTGGAGTAAAGGGAAGAAAGAAGAAAGATAATACAATCCAATCTAACAGGAGAAGCAAAAGTCCGACAAGGAGGAGCAACGGCAGCCTATGCTAAAAACCGCAAGGTGTGGAGAAGAATCCCCTGAAGATTGCCGTGTTGCTGACCCCTCCTGGGGATGATGCAATAAAGCGAGGGAAAATAAAGAAGAGAGTGTTACCATAAAGATAGAAGTGGCAAGATAACGGGAGGTGCCTGACACGATACGTACTTGATAGTTACAAGCAAATGGTAGCGAATTTTACCGGAAAGGTAGGTTTTTCGAGACAAGTGTGATTAAATTTTTGTTTTGTTTGTCTTAACGCGTTGGTCTAAAATACCTATATGTACATTAGGAAGAAGTAATATTTCAAGATAAGTCTCTAAAACTACTAAAGTATTAATTGGTGTAGACTCGTAACACAGTAAGTGCAGTGGACTGTATAAATTTATTAAGAGAGAGGGTGCTGGAAGAAAATAATGTTGGACACTTGTAAAGACTTTAAATATCTGGGTTTCTTCTTCGGTATAGCTGAATCAGTGCTGACCGCCAATGATCACATCTTGAGACAATACCTAATAAGTGGCACAGTCTTGCTTACTCGGAGATAATACGAAAAGACATGAATTAGTATAAATATATAGAGAATTTGAAATAATTAGGTGTTTCTTTAGAAATTGAATACTTGTCAGGTATCCCGAACAATTATCAGTTGGGTCTGTTTATTTTTAATTAAGATAACTCTATCGTAGTCTAACACGCACAATAAGCTGATGTACATGCTATAAGTTTTAATTTCAGCCAATTGTCAAAGGCCAACAGTAAGTTAATCCTTGTTGTAATCAGCCAGCATTGCAAAGGCTTCCATCTCTTTTATTTTCCAGCCATACGGGCTATCTCAAAGTACAATCTCGTGATTAATTACTGTCACGCCCTTACAATTTTACTATCTACAATTTCCATTTCTCCTATCTTCCGAACTCTTTTGTACTTCTCAATGTCTCTATTTCCTAGTCTTTGAGCAAGTAATCGTCATGGTTATAATGGAACGAATTTCATCAAGTAAATGACCATGGTTTTCAGTTTAGTTGTGCCCTTTGTCTTAAATTCTCCCACCACCCTTTTCCATGCTTCCTACCGACACTCTTAGCTTAGTAATTGTTTCTTTTCCAGGAAACTCGTTATTCTTGTAACATAAAGCTTTCCAAAAGCGATTATTTCCTAACTTTAGAAAATGAATATCATTGATATCATAGAAGGGGTCGTAAGACTAATTAACGCGCTATTATTCTATCTATGAATGCAATATTTTTGTTTTTGCAATAAATTTTGGGGCGAAAATTGGGACCTAGAATTGTAAATAAATAAATAAACAATGACTTTTTGTTCTATTACTATAAGCGCAACCTAGCGAAGTTATAGGGCTACAAAGCCCTCACTTACACTCAACTACGAAGGCTCGGGACCGCCTGCTTTACATGCCCTCCGAAGCATGGTCAGAAAATCTATTGTATAATATAACAAGTTGAATTGACTGCTTATTTTACATTTTCATGTAAAAATTTCAGAAATTGTTATTAATAGTAATATTACGATAGGTTGATTTGCCACCCTCCCACGTTTCGGCACAGTTTCGTAATTTTCTTTTTTAACTATTTTTTTTTATAAATACCCGGATTTTCTTTTTTAGCTATTTTTTTGATAAATACCCGGATTTTCTATATCTATCCACCTTCATCGAGAAATTAATTAATTTCAGCATAAACACCGTCCACTCTTTGTTTAAAATTGAATTCCGACACTATACATTCGTAATTCCAATGCAGGCTACTTACTTTTCAATGATTTCGGGGCATGGAAGTCCTTATTTGATGGATCGTGTGATTACGGTACAATTTAATTTAGAATTGGCTTAGGCCGTAGTCAGAAAGGGTCTAGAGGGTCCGGACTCCCCCCCCCCCTGGAATATTTCTAGCGTAAACTAGATAGAATATAGTTTTAAATATATTGGGGTTACCTCACATCCAGTGACGTCAGATGCCCCCCTGAAAAACATTTCTGGCTGCGGCCCTGCAATTGACCATCGGTTTGGCAATAGAAAACGTTTTGTTTTATAATGTGAGCGTTGAAAAAGACCTGTCTCTGCCCGCATGGTTGGAAATAAAAAGCTACGAATGAATTAAAAATAACGGCTTGGAGTACACCCATGTAAACCTCTTGAAAATTACATGCTCGCAGATAATCAAACCGTTGGTTACACTCGGAGTTCTAAGCAAGGAGGTTTTATGTAGATAAAGCCTGTGAAGCCATACTGAAAAGATCAAAGATTAATCCCTATCCGAGCTTTTTATAAGTTACAGAAAATGTAAGTGTTTGTTGAAAGGCATGGATTTACATTTGAATTCTTTATTTTTCGTGGGCTTTGAGGTTGAGCTTTGGGTTTGAGCGTGTGGTATTTGGTCTATTGGCTAAATCGCCGTTGGGGATCTTTCCAAAATGTCTGCCTTCGATGCCAGGGACCTAAACATCAATAACTCTTTGATTTCTTGCCTCGAACTGAAATTTCTGTTTAACGTACAATAGGAACATGTTTTTAGGTATAAAAAGATATAGAAATCGCGATAGTGGCGTAAGTAATACCTTATTTTCGTTTTTTTTTACAATAGCCCACAAGGGAGCTTTCCTTGGCCATCTGGCAATTTAATTTCAGAATACGAGGATTTTATTATTGCCATACTGTGATGTATCGTATGTAGAATTTTGATAATATACATAATTGTACGCGGCATACAATATTAATATAATATAATATTGTATATAATATATATTATACAACAATTAGAGGTACATAGTACCTTTTTAACATAGAATATTGGAATATCCATAAAGCGCGGTATCTCTTAAAGTACCTAGCTAACCAACATGCAAGGCTAGACTTAAGTAGATATACTACTACTCGTTGTCACTAGTGTCGTGGAGGCTAAAGGCGGGACGGATTTGGTGCAGTGGTTTACATACCACCCCTACAAGGTGGAGACTCAGGTTCAAATGCCGATTCCATTTCATTGGGCAATCTATTAAGGTGGCGCGATATGGTTCATCTAAGCTCATTGTATCGGTATGAATTAAAGGCCAATGTTTTCATTCAATTTATTTTCAATTTTATACACGTGTCATGTCATGTGTGTAGGCTATACTAATACGGTGTGGCTTGGATACAGTTTGTTTGGCAGAAATGCTACCGTTGGCGCAACATTAAAAAACTAAAGCTGTGTGTCAAAATGCAAAATGGGAGCTACACCGTACGAGTATCCATTTACAAGAGAGAAAAAGTTAAATACACAAACGTTTAAGTCTCATTTACTTTAATGCTCTGAAAATTAAAAACAATATTATTTTCGCTTCTCCCGAGGTGCTTGCTTACGCTATACGAGTACAGTAGTATCTTTTTTCTGATTTTCTACTCATTTTTAGCTGAGTAGGTTTGCCCAGCGGGCGTTACTTTTTTATGTTTTATGGAATGAGCTAGCTATTAAAAAATTTAATCTTCTTAAATGAATCCACGGATATAAAATCGAACGAGGCATTTAAACCCTGGTTGAAACGCTCTTTCAGCACAATAAAAGTATCTCATGTATTGTAGGTGTTTTAAATGCATTATCATTACGAATATCATTTCACTGTCTATGAAATGCAACACGAAATATAGGGTAGGTACCTGGCTTATGCTACTATGTTTTTAATTTTCATAGAAATTTTGAAATATTCCGTTATTCCGTGCATTGATAATTTAAGATACGAATTGGAGTGTATGTTCTTATTGTTTAGGCGGATATTCCGCCGACGTCAATAGTGATGGTAATGGTGGTATTGACGTGGCAGCAGACATTTTTAGACTGTCTTTAATGTCTGCTACCACGTCAATCACGTCAATACCACCATTACTATCACTATTGACGTCGGAGGAATAACCGCATGACATCTCCTTCTACAAATTGAGTGGCGCATAAAAGGGGGGCTTAGGGGCCCCTCCCACATTGGGAAAATGAAGGACGAAATTAACTAATGTGAGTTAACCGAAATTAGAGGCTTTAGAAAAAAACCTCGGCATGGCGGGATTTGAACCCACAATCTACCCCTATATCCGGGCATCGTCTTAACCACTGGATCACAAGCCCGACAAGTACAGTGGATGCCTTCTAAAGTTTCTACTTTTTTTTCTATGCAAACAATTTAATGAATGTATCCGTTTAACCTCTTCAATCGCCTCACTAAGTAACCTAATAGGTACTTGTGTCGAGTTACGACACGTCTCCGATTGCAAAGTGTTTAGAGACACTCACAAGTATAAGCACGCTATCATCTTGCCCCCGAAGTTGTTTATATGCTCTTTATTAACAAGATTCGATTTGCTAGACAGGTTAGCACAGCTACATAACTATTTAATGGAACAGGTCTGTGAGCTCACTTTATTGAATTAAGGCAATTTTCAATACAATATTTTATATTATGATTATATGGTATCTCACACTGGCATTAAGTTTGGTTAAAAAGGTCACCTCCTCGTTATAACCGAAATTAGAGCATTTAGAAAAAAACATAGTTCTTGGTGTAGTTTTTTTTATAAACCCTCTAATTTCAATTATAACGGAGGGATTACCTCTTCAAGTTAGTTTAATGTCAGTGTCATATACCATATAAAACTGCAATATACTAGTGTGGGTAGTTGTAATACATAACTTGCCATATCTAATAAATGTTCGGGTTACCAGAGAGTGGTAAGAGGTTTGATTGGCCCACGGCAAGAAGTTAATAATTCTGTCTTGCCACCCCCCCCCCCAATTGTATAGCCTTACATATATCCGCCAGTAGTGGGCATTATACCTTTAGTGTGAAATAGTAAAAATGACCGCGCTAGCCTTTATAATTTATTTACCAATCAATCTGAACGGTTCCAGTACATGAAGTCTATCATTAATATAAGCTTATCAAGCACGTATTGCAATAAGCAAGTCTTGAAATTGCCGCCTGAGCTTTCCATTGGAGTTTGTGGCAGCAGTGTCAGCACCATCCGCCTTCATTTACTGCGCGCTATTGGCTTATTGAAAGCACCATATTGTTCAGGCAACACTCCTAACATATTCAAAGGGAAATTACTCTCCTCTCCAAACATAACGTCTAGAGTGAGATTTATGTATCAATAGAATGACGATGGGAAGCAGGGTTCTTAGTGTGGTTGACGCAAGTTACCAATCTTCAGCCAAGGGATCGGCGAAACCGCCAATTAAGCTAGTGTTAGAAGCAATGTGATTTCGGAGCTTTGTGAGCTGTGTTGCTTATTGGATTGCGTTCAATAGGCCATTGTGCTGATTGACTGCTAAGCTGCAATAACATCTGGGAAACCATTTCCGTTACAATCCTACTGCTGTGTGTAGCCAACGCCCTCAGTTAATGCAGCCCCAAAGCTCTTTAATTATTGTGTAAGCAAATCAATCCACTATGTTCTCCATAGTGTTAGCGCAGCGCTCTATATTGACTGCAACGAAGCGAGAAGTATCGGGTGATGTTGGGTCTACTATTTATTGCTTTCCAATTTATACGTAGTATAAGGAAAGCTTTGTGATGGTCCAAATTTTTGATTCCGAGATTTCAACGGATTTACACGTTTTGAGGTCCCAGGAACCCAAAAAAGCGGTTTTGACGAAATGTCTGTCTGTCTGTCTGTTCATCGATTTCCAGGCAAACTACTCCGCCGATTTTGATGAAATTATGCATATAGGTTTACAAAAATTATACCTCGAGTCTTATTTTTTTTATTTTGGGCCAACTCAATTTGGGGGGGTTTTATTTTCAAAAAACTCCAAAAAAACTTCTAAAAAAATTATTTCTCAAAAACTGCTCCAACGATTTCTTTTAAATTCTCATATATTGTAGTCGTTATTAATGTTGACAAAATGCGGGGGGTCGCTTGCCCCTTGATAGTTTACTTCTGGGGGTAAAAAAATAAAAATAACTCAATTTTCATGAAAAATGACTAAAAAATATATTTTCTGTGTAACCTTTCTATCGATGATTTCTACCTTCAGGTATGTTTTAGATGTTCAATAGGGTAACAAAAACGGCTAGGTTGCATTCCCAAAAAATATTTGCTTCTGTGCACATTTTTTTTTGGAGAAATTATGGAAAATTCACGCTGCAATACATTACGTGCCATGTGTGTGTCATTGTTACTACTGTTACAATGTATTGGTCTGTTCGTTCCAGAATTTGCAATTAAGTTTTAAGGGGGTTTCTACTATATTAAGGTGGACCCCCCCCCCCTCTCGAGGGATCTTAAATTCAACCATAGGGAAATTATCTCCTATGAAATTACACATTTCTACTAATTTATAAATTGGAAAGCATGTTCAAGTGAACTCGGACCGGTTCTTTTTATTTTTAATTAAATTTAAACGCGTTTGGAATCAGTGGCGTAACGATAGGATGAAATTTCGCGGGAAATATTTGTTTGTTTCCAAACCCTGCTTTCAGCATTTTTGCTTTAAGCAACCCTGTCAGCATTGCCGGGGGAGTGAGTCTGTTCCTTATCTTGAGGCACCCTAAGGGCAGACTCCTTCACCTCAGGGAAAAGGGGAGTTGACGGACAGGGTGGACCTCCTGATTATAGTGGATTTTGAAATTTTGATTGGCAACAGTTTTTGAAATCCTTCCTTCGCCCTCACTATCCTAACAGTGACCTATGTGTCAGGAAATTGGACGCCAACCGCTTTTGTTCAGAGCAAAACTTAGAAATGTCAGCCATTGAATTAACCGATTTGTCAACCCTGGTTGTTTCTCTGTATAGGTCACCTAATGGATCTTTTCCAATTTTTTTAAGCAACTTAGACTCATTCCTCTCATCACAAAGTGGTAAGCACAAGACTATAATCCTAGGTGGGGATTTTAACGTACACTTTAACACTTGCAGTAGACACGAGATTGATCTCACAAATTTATGCCGAAGTTATAATCTTTTTTTGACGAATCGTGAGCCGACAAGACTGGATAATTGCATAGACAACATTTTTACAAATCATACAGAGTTCACTGTTTCTGTATCTGATCCTACTGTTGCAGACCATAAAGCTGTGGAAATGTCATTAAACTTCTTTAAACCAGAGTTACGCGTTCCTTCTTGGTGTGCCAATTACATATCTACAACCAGGAAAGTAGACGAAAATAATTTTCATATTCTTATCTCGCGACTCAATGAAATAAACTGGGATATTGTAATAGAAAATGCTCATCCAACTGCTGTTAGTAAGTTCACTTCTTTTTTCAATGTATTAACCGACATTTTTAATAAAACCTTCCCCCAAAAACACATACACACGCCTCAGTTAGTCACAAAGAAAAATCATAAGCCGCCAAAAAATCCATGGTATACCCAAGACCTCAGAAATATTAAGGAATATCTGCTAACGTTGAACTATAGGTTTAAAGAGACCCCAGATACTGATTCCAAATCAGCGTTATATAGAAAATACCTGCGAGTTAAAAGTATTTATAAATACAAATTAACGCAGGCTAAGAAAAATTATAACGTAGAAACAATAAACAAAGCCGCAAACCCATGTAAAGCCATGTGGGCCCTTGTTAACGCCCAGGCCAAAAAGCGACAGACTCCATTATGTCCTATCAGCCCTGATGAACTAAATAACTATTTCTCTGAGGCGGCAGATAAAATAATAAACAGCCTCCCACCCAGTAATACGGACCCTGTACTTGGAGTTACCAGTACAGATGTATCTTTTTCCACTTGGGCACCTGTAAGTTGTCAGGATGTAATCAAAATAGTAAATGGCCTAAAGACGTCTCAGAGTGCAGACGCATATGGGTTTTCGTCGCTAATACTTAAAAGTATCATTGATACTATTGCCACGCCTCTTACTACTCTATTAAATATCAGTCTGAAAGAGGGAATCTTCCCTGATGAGCTTAAGATTTCCAGAACCGTGCCCATACATAAGAAAGGAGATGTATACTCTCCAGGAAACTATAGACCGATATCAATTGTGCCAGTTATCGGTAAAGTACTAGAAAAAATTATGTGTATCCAATTAGTGAACTACTTTGAAAAAAATGAATTGTTCAATGAAAGTCAACATGGTTTCAGGAGAGGTAAATCCACTTTCAGTGCTGCTTTAGAAATGGTTCAGGAGGCTCTAGACTGCTTCGAGGCAGGCGACTCCTTGGGCCTATCTTTCTGCGACCTAAGCAAAGCATTTGACTGTGTATATCATCCAATATTATTAGGTAAACTACAACGCTATGGTGTACGCAACGTAGTACTAACAATACTGACGTCTTATCTAGAAAACAGAACTCAGTTAGTAACCGTTGCGGGAGCACCTTCCACTCTTAAGTCTGTTAGACATGGGGTTCCTCAGGGCTCTGTCCTGGGTCCTCTACTATTCCTCGTAATGATAAATGATCTTAAAAACAGCACTATACTCTTTGCGGATGACACCACACTGAAGAAAAGAGCCTCGTCCCCTGAAGGTGCTGTTGCTGAAGGACGACCCTTCTAGAAAAAACAGCTGATTGGTTCATTAATAATAAGTTCCAACTAAATGCAGACAAAACCCAGCATCTTGTTTTGACACTAAGGCATATCCAGACAACAACAGAGCGGTTAAGTTCCTGGGCTTTCATTTAGATCCAACTTTAAGTTGGAATATCCATATTGATCAAATATGTAAAAAGTTATGTCGTATTACATACCTCTTCAGAAAGTTGAGGAATCAAGTTACTTCAACTCATCTTCTGAATACATATTATGGATTATTCCACTCCCATATAAATTATGGTATTTTACTCTGGGGGCACGCTCCTGCTGCAAAGGATATACTCCTACTACAGAAGCGTGTGTTGCGAATAATAACTAACAGCAGATCTAGAGAGCCTTGTAGGCCTATTTTTTCCACCCTGGGTATTCTTACAATATATGCACAATATGTACTCAATAGCCTTATATATATAAAGGAAAATCTAGTTAACTTCAGCAACAGATGTGATGTTCATAATTACCCCACTAGAACAGCTCATCACCTACAAATCCCTAAGTGCAGATTAACAAAAACAAAGAGTAGTTTCCCAAATTTGGCCATTAAGTTATACAACTCTCTACCGAGGTCAATCCAGACAGAAAATCTGCCCCAATTTGGAAAAACTGTTGAGTACATATTAAAAACACATCCCATATATTCCATAAATGAATTTTATGAACTAGTTTGGAGTTAGGTATAGGCCTATGCACTGATAACGAAACCCTCGTGGTAAATTATTAATGTAATATTTATTATTAATGTAATATTAATGTAATATTTATTATTAATGTAATATTATTGTGATAGTAATGTAGGCTAATATTATTGTGATAGTCATTTTTTTTGTACTTCAATTTTTGACGATGTGAATCCAGCTATGTCCTGGCACTTAAACTGATTATACTGATTATACTGATATTTTTGAAAAATCTACGATCGATATTTCACGAGACACATATGCGAAAAAGGCTTTCTCCATTCTGATTGTCAGAGTGGCATTCAGAGAGGGAAAGCCACTCAACTTGTAGAATTCAGTGGATTGCCAATCCATTAGAGTCATTACAAGGCTCTTGAATCAAACTCATGGTGCTTCTATAATAATATTTTTACGGTACGGTATTCATCAGAAAAATGTTGAACAGCAGCAGAGGCATGGAAGTTAAAAATAGATTGGTTATTAGTGGATTCCATCAAATTTGCAAAGTCCTCTGAGGTTTGTTCTGCCCACCAGCGTCAGCATCAGTATCAATGCAACATGGAATTGACCACAGAACGCCTGGCTTATAAACCGGACTATATTACTGTATGTAACACTGTATACCTTGCCCTGAGCACGACTGCATTTGCTGTTTGAATGTGTCCACGGGGTGCTGTGATTTGTCGAAAATTACTAGCAGCCAGCAGGTACAAGGTCCAGAAATTAAAAAAAGTATCCTTAGCGGTAGTGAATGTCTCTTCTCTTATAGATAGAAGATAGCCCTCTCTTCTTCGTTTCAAAGGGGAGGGGATTGCCGATCACCTATTCAGCTGCACTGGCATTGAGGTAGAAAACCGAACTGAGACACAGGAGGGATTGGCCCAGATCTACTACACGGCACGCCGTCAAATGGACTACCAGCCAAGGACGGGCGTTAGCTGAAGAAGAAGAAGAAGATAGAACTCTAGTTAAATCCGAACAGACGTGTCTGCAACCACGCATTAATCCGTTCTAAAGCTTCGGCAATTCATGGAAAATGATTATCTGTAACATTTCCAGTGAATTCTTGTCGATAGGATTCAGAGAATATTCAACGAAATTGCCGGTGTTGACAAAACTAATTTTATCACCACCTTTGCCCCAATTTCATTGGCCAATGAATGAGCAAGGTCACAGAAACAAACTGACCAATCAGTAGTCCAAGGGAGTCACGACAATCGCGCGGTCCAGCCGCGGCACGACGTCGTGCGCCTCGCTCCGCTGCCCCCGCGTATGCCACACAATGGCGTAATGTCCAAAACTGCTGGCAATTTGGCGCAACGGTTCTTCATAATTATAATTGGAGTCCTTTCACTACTTTCTTCTTCTATTACCATCGTGACATCTGATCCGCATCTGTCAAGGACAGCTGTTTTACTATAACTTATTTGGTTCGAATGAAGAGTTTTTTATGATGATAATGATGATGGTGATTATTGCTTTCCAATTTATACGTAGTATAAGGAAAGCTTTGTGACGGTCGAAATTTTCGATTCCGAGATTACAACGGATTTACACGTTTTAAGGTGCCAGGAACCCAAAAAAGTGGTTTTTACGAAATGTCTGTCTGTCTGTCTGTCTGTCTGTGCGTCGATTTCCGGGCAAACTACTCGGTCGATTTTGATGAAATTTGGCAAGTATATTTACAAAAATCATACCTCGGAACTATTTTTTTTATTTCTGGCTAACTCAATTTGGGGGGTTTTTATTTTCAAAAAAACGTCTAAAAAAATTATTTCTCAAAAACGGCTCCAACGATTTCTTTTAAATTCACATATTTTGTAGTTGTTGTTAATGTTGATAAAATGCGGGGGGTCGCTTGCCCCTTGATAGTTTGCTTCTGGGGGT
Source organism: Psococerastis gibbosa (assembly GCA_963971405.1). Lineage (NCBI taxonomy): Eukaryota > Metazoa > Arthropoda > Insecta > Psocodea > Psocidae > Psococerastis > Psococerastis gibbosa. The sequence goes on from OZ020485.1 coordinate 42,027,548, forward strand.
AAAAAAATAAAAATGACTAAATTTTAATGAAAAAAGACTAAAAAATAATTTTTCTGCGAAACCTTTCTATCGATGATTTCTAACTTCAAGCATGTTTTAGGTGTTAAAATGAGTAATGAAACCGGATAGTTTGGTTTCCAAAAAACTATTGGGTTTCGTGCAAATTTTTTTTTTTTTTTTTTTTTAAATGAAAGCAAATTCACGCTCAAATGCATTGCGTGACCTGCCATTATTGCTGTGTGGTAATGTGTAGGCCTGACCTATCTAGAATTTAAGTCACCTTCAGGTGGTGGACGACCCCCCCCCCCTCCCCCCGTGATATCCGAAATGTAACCATAGGAAAATTATTTACCATGAAAATAATCATTTTCTCTCTCTACTAATCGATAAATTGGAAAGCTTGTTCGAGTAAACTCGGACCGGTTCTTTTGATGAGTTTCGCTTCCACTGACTTCTGACATATACTCATAGTTTTGCTTAGAAATAGGGCTTGAAAGAGGAGTGCAGTAGGTTATCAAACGCAGAAACGGTGCAGGATTTACCTATGGGCAATGTTGGCACGTGCACACAGGCCCCTAAACAAAACAGGCCCCCCAAACATCGACATATTTACAAAAATATATATTTTTTTTTTAAATACTTGCCATTAGTAAAACATAATTTAGTTTCAAATAAGAAAGAAATGCAAACGAAATTGGAGGGAAAATAAAACATTTGCCTAAAAGAAGAAGCAAATTCTCCACCTGGGGTGATTTTACAGGAACCCTGGCCTCGCTGGACATCTTGCAGCCAAAAACACTTCAATGATCTAGCGATCCTTCACGAGATCAGAAGCATTTTGAGACAAATTAACTTCTCTGGCGTATTAGAAGAGTTTGAAAGGAATAGTAAAGTAAATTTGTACATAAGTTTTTCATTTTATGTAACAAATGTAAAAACAAAACAACAGCTTAGGCCCCAAATATTATGCCCAGAGACCCCATCAAATGTAAACCCGGCACTGCTGGCTATTTTATTATAATTGATTAGAATGAAGATTTTTATGTTGTTCATGATTATGATGGTGATGATAATTTTGATGAGTTTCAAAAGAATTGGCGCGAAAATAAAACATTGCCAAAGGCGGGGTTTCCACCGACCTCGCATTGCAGAATGCAAGTGGCATTGACGGAAATGTTTGTTTACCCTATGCCATAGTTAAAATTAATCAATGATCATAGAGTAGAATCACAAACAAACAAAAATTAAAAAATGGCGTCATGGGATATGTTAAGTACAAACATTTTAATAGATTTCTATAAAAAGAAAAACAAACATTTCCGTCAATGTCATTTGCAATCCGCAATGCGAGGTCGGTGGAAACCCCGCCTAAGTCTTGAATGTCTCTTACCACGTCACCGTATTTGTATTTAGCCCTAGCCGGTCGGTGGAAACCGCGCCTGAGCAAAAGCAAATTCTCCACCTCGGATGATTTTACAGCTTCCTCTGAGTTCTGACAGCATTCTGTAATTTAAAGGAGTTTTTAATTAAGGGTAATTGTTTCTACTGTATTCAGTGTATTGTGCTTGTATCACGCTTTTGTGCAGGCATGGGCAAACTTTTTAATGGGAGGACCACATGAAAGAACAATAATTATCGAGGTGGGCCGAAAAAATGGAACCAAACACATATAAATGATTTTTGATTTTGACATCACTCACAACTTATACGCTACAACATTTAAAAAAAGTATTATTATTATTATTATTATTATTATTATTTTTAGTAGTGTATGAAGGCGTATGAGACTGATGAAACTGTGAATGAGATTCTAAAAGTTGTTCATTAATCTGGTTCAAACTATGATGAGATGGTTCGCGGTAGAGAAGCCAAATGGTCGCCAGTCAATCGGTTTCTAACGCTGTTCTTTCAGAGTTTTATAGTAGAAAACAGCTGTTCACAAGGAAGATGCACAAACATCGCAAATCTTCTGAGCGTGAGGTTCCAGGTTCTGGAAGCTTTAGTTTGGCAGGGCTTTCTAGAACTCAACTTTAGAAACATTGAGACATTTTTGATTCAATTTGGTTTTACATTGCAACTCAGTCAGTTTGAGCTGCAATGATGGTTTGACTGATCCACAGTCCACATTAAATGGCATGCTAAAAATGATAGGTCCTGTAAAATGACATTGAAGTAATGAAATCTTCGTTCATATAATAAAAATAGTGCCTGTTGTGTAAGTTTTGTAGAGTCCTATTGTGTTATTGTGAAATAATGGTCTAGCTACCAAGTCCTCTTAAACTTGAAAATATTCATTCAGTTACTGTACTGTACCGTACTCGTGTCCCTATATTATACAAACACAAAGCCAAATTCCCAATACATGTTTTTTGGATGGATGGACAGATATTCCGTGAGTAGTCAAGAAGGATATGCAATATATATATATTACAAAGACTTTGCCTTCAGGCAATAGGTAATTAATGTCATATTTCATAATTTACAAATAATCACTACATCAACATAATTAATTAATTAATTAGTATTAATAGGATAGAGACTATTTATATATACACGCGAGGCAAAACCTCTCACTATCTAGTGAGTTGCCTCCAGTTAAATTTAGGGTTTTTCGCACGTTTTTGTCTTTTATGTAAGATTGGGTTAAATGACGTAGTCAGAGTAAAGTTAAGTAAAGTAAAGGAGATGCTGGCCATGTATTTTGATCGATAATGGCCATCAACACTTTTTACACAATTTATGAACCTAGACCAACTTACCCATTGGTCCCTTGTCCAATACCAACGACCCCATGGGTTTCTGTCATTATTTATTTTATATTGTTCCTGTATGGATTTTTGGCCATTGGCAGACTGGTATGCGACCTCGATGTCAACCTACACCAGCTACAAGCAATAATGGACAAGCTGAGACAAGCTTACACGTGCAATGGAACAAGCGAATGCATGACTTAACCAAGTACATATACGAGTCAAAAATAATAATGTGATACCTACTTAGGCGGCTATTCCACTTGTCACTATTCCGTCATTTGTGAATCAATAATTGATGATATATTTTCTTACTCTATATAAAAAACAAAAATCTCATCAATTATTGATTCACAAATGACGGAATAGTGACAAGTGGAATAGCCGCCTAAGTAGGTATCACATTATTATTTTTGACTCGTATATGTACTTGGTTAAGTCATGCATTCGCTTGTTCCATTGCACGTGTAAGCTTGTCTCAGCTTGTCCATTATTGCTTGTAGCTGGTGTAGGTTGACATCGAGGTCGCATACCAGTCTGCCAATGGCCAAAAATCCATACAGGAACAATATAAAATAAATAATGACAGAAATCATCAATTATTGAAGAACAAATGACGGATTATTGACAAGTGGAATAGCCGCCTTAAGCAAAAGTTTGTAGTCGTCATTGTGGTTCAAAATTTGGAGCACATTGTTTTGTTTGTTGATGTTGTAGTTGGAAAAGAATAGTCAATAGAGAACGTAATGTTTTTCTTATAGTTACATTTTTTTATTTTCTTATTACATACATAGCGTAGCATAGAGGAAAAGCGGGGTGTTCTACAAAATGATACCATTTACATGGGAAGAAGAAAACAAACCACCGCCCTGCCGCGTAAAGCGGAGTGTGCGACTGACTGTGCGCTTGCATGAAATCTCCATACACCTAATCGGCCAGAGCCCAGAGCTGAAAGGAGGGACTTTTATATTGTAGCCTAAGTGTAGCGTAAACTGGAAAATAATTTTTGTATATCAAAAACTTAATTAACCTGTGAAATGCTCGAAAAATTCTCGTCAAACTGATTAAAACTACTCCATACAGCTCCTATATAGTATACTGCTCAATATAGGTAGACATAAAAACAGTGACCAAATAACAAAAATTGCCGGAGAGCCAAATTTTAGTAAATACCTTGGGTTTTCCATTATATATAAAATGTCAAAAATATAGCTTCCTTCTTCATCCTCTTTCCTCTTAGTGCCGCGTGCGCAGCTTGAGGGGGTCACCCCGGACCCATTTTTTGAACTCGCCCCGATCGGACGCTAACACCTTGAGCTCGGCCACTGTTTTCCCTCTTGCCCCGGCAAGTGGTTAAATTCTTTCCTCAAGGGTTGTCCTCGGTCTGCCGATGGGTCTTTCACCTTGCGTCGTTGCTTCCGTCAACCTCCGGGTGGTCCTATATTCTCGTCCATTCTATAACATGCAACATGACATAAATTACGGAATGAGGTGAGCTGAGAAAAAAAACGGTAAAGGAAAATGATGCAATGAAATGAAATGGCTCTTATTTTCATCGCGAGGAAAGCCTTATTTGAAACATCATTCAGAAGAAGTAATCCCTTTATGTTGCCATATTCGCCTTAAATGGTGGCAGTTATGCTTTACGCCGGTGCGATGTTTGCTGTGGGATTAAAGGGCAGCGCGGCCAACACTTTGCTGGACAACCTGGACAATTTTTGCCGCTTTCAGGTCCTGTAGTGTAGTGGTACAGACTCCGACTTTCACCCGAAAGGTTGTTGGTTCGAATCCCACACTGGCTACATTTTCTGGCCATGTTTCGGAAGGCATGTAAAACAGGCGATCCCGGGTCATCCTAGTTAAGTCTAAGAGGGGCTGTAAAAGCCCTAACTCCGCTAGGTTGGCTTAGTAGTAGAACAACAAAAAGTCAAGGTTTTTTTTTCTTACTAATATATGTACCAGGTTTGTTATTTTCCAGACTTCAACTTCGAATAAAGTCATGTTTGTCACTTCAGTTAAGGGCAACTGGATTTGGTACGTTTGTTGCTTGCTTCGGTTTGCTTACATTACACAGTACTCCCTCTCTCAACGTATTCAAATCCAAATATTACAAGTTTCTCCTTAGTCAGCAAACCACTGTCACCAGCTGATCAAGGAAAATGCTGTATGTGAATATATATGAGAAAATTAGAGAGGATGGTAGCGAATTTGAGTTATTGTGACTGTCATTATGAATAGAAGGTATGATTGATATTCGGTTTGGATGTAGTTTTGTATCTACAAATATTTTAGATAAACTATTTTAGTTCATATGTATACACTAGGGTGGAAAAGAGGGCCCTTCGCCCTAATCCCACTGTATATATATTTATTTACTGTTTCAAAATTATTATATAATTTATTAATATATATTTATAATTTATTATTATTATTATTTTATAGTAAGAAAAATAATATCATAATATCTTGTTTTAGCAGCACTGTATAAGTCCTTTGTCCCAATCGAGCTTTAGCCTGGGGATCATTATGTCTATTGTATTTTGTAAATATATGCTCCTTGTCCAGGGGATACTGGGAAAGGAAAAAAAAATGTTTACTAGATGCATGGTGCATTGACTGACTACCTTAATGAGACGCGATCAGCCCAGGGGGACTTTTGGCCGCTCTGACAACTTCCCTCCATCTTTGTCGATCCTCAGCAGCCGCTGTCCAAACTGCTGCCTCGACGCTAACTCGATGGAGGTCCTCCTGGAACTGGTCCGCCCATCTTCGCCTAGGTCTTCCTCCGAGGGGGATTGCTTCCCACACGGCCTTTGGGGGTCTGTAGTCCGTCATCCGATGCACATGTCCTAACCATTGTATAGCCTTTTTGCTCTAAGATCGTCAATGACGCTGAGGGCATTGTACTAATTATTAAAATTATTAACATTAAAAAAATATATAATTATATATATATATTTGTAATAGTTTTACATTATTTAATAACGCAACGCTAAGTGGAAACATCTAGCGGCTAATCCTTTCACCACTGAGAAATGAAACCACAGACTTCAACGACTTTTGGGTGGGCACCGACCATAGCGTCATGGTGGCAGAAACTAGGAGTCTCTTACCTTCGACACGAAAAACTAAACTATATAATAAACATAATGTTGGCGCTTCCATTGGTTAATGTTTAATTGTTCAATTTAAATTGTTTACTTTATGCGATGCTGTGTGTTATGCTGACAATGAGTTTTATTTTGTTTTAGCTTGCATACCTTTTGTTTTATCTGTTTTCAATCGCACTTGACGATGGCGTGAGCCGAAACCGGTTGTGAATTTTTAATTTAATTTAATTCGTAAAACTATACAAAGTTAATTTTAACAATGAGAAATTATATAATAAAAAAAATCACAACCAGTTTTGGCTCACGTAGTATCAACAATAATCAACAACACCTTTTTATACGGTGTATGAAATCACCCTCTGCCATTTGAATGGACTTAATCTTTATAACTTAAGTATTAACTCAAACAAAAAATATTTTAGATACACTTTAAATTAAATAGTTTTTTTTCTAATGCCTGCTTTTTTCGTGGTTATTTATACTCGTACCTTGTCTGCATAAAAGTTAAATCAATTAAATTCACTCCTATACACAAGAGAGTAGAAATGCATCATGCCAAATAATGGAACGGATACTTTTAAATACGGTATAGTAATTTAATCCTCTTTCCCCAGGCTCATCCACACAATCTAATCAATATCTAATAATTTCTAAAATGAGGCATGAGCAGAAACCCGTCCCGCATTTTTAATTGGATTATTGATTTGATACCGAATAATATAGCAAGTCTATACGTACTTACAATAGTCTAAAATTCTTTGAGACATAAAATGCACTATGTACCTACCGTTAGAAAGTCCAGAGTACAATCTTAAAGCTATATGATTACATTAAACATTGCCAACAATTGTAGGGATACGAATGACGCCAACATGTGTTGAAATCCAAAAGTTGGCAACATCTATCGGGCGACAAAATTTAATCAATTGATAACATTTTGTTGGCGACATTTTTTTCAACCAGTTTCTTGCAGAAAGTCAACAGTGGAAGAGCTTGCTGGGTATTGTCGCGATTACACCAAACATTGCGAACAATCGTCTAAAAGCTATGATTACATTAAACATTGCCAACAATTGTAGGGATACGAATGACGCCAACATGTGTTGAAATCCAAAAGTTGGCAACATCTATCGGGCGACAAAATTTAATCAATTGATAACATTTTGTTGGCGACATTTTTTTCAACCAGTTTCTTGCAGAAAGTCAACAGTGGAAGAGCTTGCTGGGTATTGTCGCGATTACACCAAACATTGCGAACAATTGTCGGGATACGAATCACGCCAACGTGACGTGTTGAGATAGAAAGGTTGGCAACATCTGTTGGGCGACAAAATTTAATAATTTGATAACATTTGTTGGTGACATTTTCTCCCGCTAGTTCCGTGTAGAATGTCAATAGTGGTAGTATAGATCTTGCTGTAGTAGCAGCAGCTTTTGTCATTATTGACAACACGAGGAGACATTACATTGACATTGAGGCGTTGGGAGAGGCCTTTTGGTCTGAACTTCCTTGGGCATCCTCATCACTCTAAGTCATTCTACACGAAGTTTTAAGATTTTTGTTTTTAAATAAGGGGTCTCCGCCGTGTAAACGCGACTTAACACATCATACTACAATAATATGCTATATACTCCCTAATGTATTACCCACCACTGGTTGTAAGAAGTAAATATGAATCAAAAGTATATTAGACAGCGAGGTTATATTGTATACCATAATGGAAAGAAGCACGCCCTCCCTACATGATAAACTTAGCTTGTCACTAATTTTCTTGAGACGTGACACCTTACCCCCTCCCTTGTACGGTCAGTTGCTCATTTATCATTTTTCTCCCCCCTCCTTGATTTATCACTTGTTGTCTTAACGTTTCCTGAGGGCTATTTAGCTGAGAGCTATCTAGTTAATGGTTTCAGAGGCATCTTTTTTATTTTCCTTTTGTGGTTTATCCCTTTTCTTTGCACCGAAAATAAATGTTTTGGAGCTAGGTTGACTACTTGAATCCTTGTTATTTATTTATTTATTATTTAAGGACTTTTATGGACCCAGGCCTACTTATAGTGAGTGACCCATAGGTCCCTTGTCCAATGCCAACGACCCCATGGATTTCGGACGTTATTTGTATTGTTTCTGTATTAATTTTGGCCATTGGCAAACTGGTATACGTTCTCCATGTCAACCTACACCGGCTATACAAGCGATAATGGACAAGCTGAAGCAAGCTTACCATTGACGCAATGAAACAGGCGAATGCATGACTTAACCAAGTACAGATACGAGTCACTTGAATCCTTACGCAAGGCTGTTGAAATAGACCGGGCGCTGGATGATAATTCTGTAAATAGTTTTCAACTCTGAAAAGCTCACAGCTATTTGGTTCTGGTTTTTGCCAGGGGGTTTGTTGGTCCAATTATTTTTTATACCCCATCCCCTTAGATATCAAGTAAATGGACTAAACAAATATTTTGGAACCATTTTATATTTTATTTTATTGTTTTAGTGACAATATCCAATCATTAATATGGTTCCAAAATATGAGTTTAGTCCATTTACTTGATATCTAAGGGGATGGGGCATAAAAAATAATTGGTCCAACAAACCCCCTCGCAAAATCCAGATCCGCAACCTGTAAGCATTTCTGAGTTCAAAACTACAGAGTTCGGTCCTCATATTTTGCACACTCAACTTCCTTCAGTGTCTACACTGAAATAGAAAATTCATTCTCACGTATTAGGTAGCGCGGACTCCAATAACCGGGGAGAGGCTGTCTCATGCCGGTCTTGTTATATTTCTCGGTCTTCGAGTTAGTCGGGTTGCCCAAGTTTCCACCAGTTAGGGTCGGAAGGCTAAGAAGGCGAAAGCTGTTGGTAAAAAAATTATACTAGAGCTAGCCGAATTTTATAAGTAATTTTTTTTTCTACTTTCGCTTAATCGAATTTGGTTTTAAATATTAAATACCGTTGTCACTTAAGTAAAGATTTCCGAAACGTTATATGGCATGATAAATTATGTGATGTGATAAATAAACCCTTTTAGCTGTTCAGTTCTTATTAAAAAAAATGTGTTTTTTTTAGGTAAGAATCAGGCAGCATTAATTAAGGAGCTTTACCTACATAAGTACCTGTCAATGTAATTGGTAAGTAGAATAATTTGAGTTCTGTGTTCAGCTCGTCATATCAAACTCACCCGCTTTTTTTTCGTTTATTTTTCTACATGGTCGCATTTTTTGCAACTATTGCACTTCTATGTACCTGTTTAAAAGCAAATTAACTCGCCCGGCACTATCCGCTTTTTGTGTGCACCAAGTCAAATTTTTCATGAGTTTCACACGTGACTCATAAATGGGATCTGATCAAAATTAAGAAATGTTCCCCTTCATTTTTATATATATGTAGTATATGGCCGTGGCTAACACCAATTGGTTACAGTTATTTTTTTGTAAAGCAAGTTCAATAGCTAGTGATGGCTGCATAATGTGCATTAAGGTAATAGAGGAATAATAGTTCTGGCTTATAACATCTCATTTACGGCTCTGCAATTAATATTTAAAGAGAAATATGATAATGCGCAAAAAAACCGAAAGCGGTTGGGGGCTCTCTTTGCCCGCCATTTAACTATCGGGAAGGCTTTTCACCTGAAACAAACTTCTGCTAGCAATATAATGTTATAATTCAGCAGCTTAGGCCTACAGTAACTATATTATTTAATACCTTTATTAATAATTTTCGGTATCTCTAAGTCGTAAAAACGACAACCCGGCATATTCAATATTTATAAGTAATCTTGTATCGTGCATGCAGCCATGCTTATAGCGTTTACCAAGGAGCATGAGATGCCATAGGCGGGTATTCCACATGCGTCAATCGTCAATGAAAAATTGAAAAATGACGTAACAATGACGTGGTAGCAGAATTTTTAGTATGTCTTTAATGTCTGCTAAAACGTCATTTTTCAATTTTTCATTGACGATTGACGTATGTGGAATACCCGCCATAGCCATACCACCATAATACTATCTTTCAGTCTAAGCTTTTAAAGGTCTGTGTGTTGGAAAAAATTTCATAAACAACCATATTATGAAGGTCCCGAATGCTCAGCAAGACTTTATGGAAACGCTGCAAAACAATGGGTGTGCCAATGCGAAATCACTCGGCAACAGATGGTCCGGTTAAGACGTCTAGACGTGATTTAACGAACCGTGACGGCCTGCTGTTCCCAGAGCACCTAAACAGAAGCGGCAGGTTCGTGAAAACGAGGCCAGAGTGCACCTGTGGCCTACTCTCACGGCCAGTGTGCCTACTTTTTGAACCTGTCTTCTCCGGTGATTCCCATCCATTCATATACAGTAGCTACTCGTATATTACAGGTACAGGTGCAGTATTATCAGTATGCCATAAGATTTGGCGCCCAAGACTGGAACATCTGAGATGTACAATTGCTACTGACGGCTGGGCTCCAGAAGTCCGACCCGTGGCCGTGGCGAGATTCGCTGAAGCAGTGGGTCTCGACTAGTTTGACTGGGGGACCTATGGGCCCAAACTGCGGCCTGGGTCCCGACTACTACTACAAATTATCAGTATGCTGATAATTGTGTAAATTTTCGGACGGGGAACTGTAATTAGGCCTATTATATATTTTAGCCGTGCTATACAATTTTCTACATCATTTCTACATCTACTTACGAATTTACTAATGTCCAATGAATTGATTGTATGAGACTGCCTTTCTTAGCTTTAAAAAATGGAAAGGTTGTAATAAGTAATGTGTTATCCAATGCCTCTTTCAGCATTTCTTCTATAAGCAACCCTATGTCAGTCTGGCGGGGGGAGTGAGTCTATTTATTAATTTGAGTAACCCTAAGGGCTGACTCCTTCACGTCAAGGAGAAGGGAGTCGACCGACAGGGTGGACCTCCTGATTATATTTTGAATACCGATTCTGAACGACTTGCGGGGATCATAGTGAAGTCATACGATTAATTCAGAGGTGACCAAGACTCGACACACACTTACAATGAATGATAACATCTGCACGTTATCACGTCCACCATGTTCCCCTGCCATCGCTGTGCACTCTACCAAGTTTGCTACAGTTTGGAACAGGCTCTGTTCAGGTGGAATTATAACTAATTTAGGACTTAGCTTATTTAGTTATTTTAATTCACTTACATAAAAAGTGGAAATATAATGGAATTAATCTTCTGCTTCACTTCAAATTTCAATGATTAAATAAATATTGACTTTTTTTTGTTCTATTACTAAGCCAACCTAGCGGAGTTAGGGCTATAACTAGGAAGACCCGGGACCGCCTGCTATTCACGCCTCTGAAGCATGGCCAGAAAATTTAGCAAGTGTGAGACTCGAACCAGCAACCTTTCTGGTGAAAGTCGGAGTCTGTACCACTACTCTACATGTCCTGACAATGACAAGCTCCCTAAGACCATGGCCTTGTAACTCCTACACCTAGAATATAATAGATTACTATCTGTATTGATTAAAATAACTTCTAACTATATAACATAAATTCAACGTACTTAACACGACAAAATTTAAGCTGCAGCCCGAAATTTCTTGGTTTTACACTATAGATAGAATTGAACTCTCCGCAGTGACGTGTGACATTTCCCTACAAATTTTGGGATCGCAGCCCCCCCCCCCCGAAACAATCCTGTTTACAAACCTGGGTTATTAAAATGGCTTAAATTCCGCTAAATTGTAGCAGGTATAGGTGTTTATACCTTATGACTTAGGTAGGTATTTGAACAATTTGAGTTAGCCTACTGGCACTTTGTGGGCAATCCCCAACGCAATTAGGCAAATTATTAGTCCTGACCCAATTGATTGATATTGTTGCGTTTTATAATATTGTGTTGGTACAGGCCATGCCCCCCCCCCCCCAAAAAAAAAAAATTGATTTGAAAATAATAATAATGTATGAGTTTTAGCTAAGACTACCTACTTAAATTACTACGGATGTATAATTTATGAAAAATTTTGTTCTTGTACCCCCTCCCGCAAATAAAATCCTGGGTACGGGCCTGTGTTGGTATCTTGTTTGTTCAGTTACACTTTCTGTTAAAAGAAACCAACCAAAGAATAGTAACTTGGTCGCAACTGAACCAGGCACTTTTTATTTATGATATCTCCACCAGATCTGAATCTATGAATGCTTCGCTATCTTGATGAAATGAGACTTCAAAACGTGCAAGTCTCAGTTACAGTTAACATTTCTATTTACCGGGTGTAATTCATAGACCGAAACTGAACGTTACCTCTAGACGTCGACATTTCGCAGGTGCACCATCATTTCTCGCAAAATGAACATGTCAGCAACTCAGCATGTTTGAGCAGTAATAGAGAGTAAACTCAACCATTAAATCTCCAGCTGACGCATTCACCACGTGTTCAGACTATTAAACCATTTCTAAATGAAATCCTCACGCCCCCGCGTCTGGGAAAAGCTTGCTAAACATGACCCAGTGTGCACTCACACAAGGTACAATATAATATCATAAAATTGGCTATGAGCACCATGTGCCTGGGCCTTATGTCACACAAAAACGTGAGGACGGTTGCTGGCAATGTGCCATGCCTGAATATTGAAACTGTCCCAGCTTCAATACACATATTGTGATGTAAGAATACCGCTACACTATATTGTTAATAAGCACACCATTAAGCGCCTTTCCATCAACTTCCAGAAAACTTCATTTCGAGAGCCATGTGATGAGGAACGAAAAGAATCACCTTCTGCATGCAACAATCCAAGGAAAGATAGAAGGACTGAGGGCTCCCGGCAGAAGAAGAACATCCTGGTTGAAAAACCAGGGGCAGTGGTTTGGCAAGAGCACGACTTCCCTTTTCAGAGCAGCAGTCTCCCAGGTCTAAATTGCCATGATGATCGCCTTTCTCTGATAGAAGAGACATTTGAAGAAGGCCGCAGGCCTGGTGGAAAAGGTTTCCTTTTTGTTTGGTCTTTGTCGACCTTTTAATTGTTTCTTATTTCACTTTTACCTTTACGTCGCCTCGTGAAGGAAGGTCGGCGGAACAGTAGACGACTCTGTTAAGACCGTCTTCTTTGTTTATTGCGAGAGTCCTCATGTCGTGTTCGATTGTCATCTTTGGTCTTTCCCGAGGGTGATGTCCTGGGTATGTCATGTTTTGGATATGCTTTAATACAGACGTTTCATCTGAACACGTTTTACCAGCAGAGTCTTCTCTCTCTTTCCCTCACTTTCCGAGTGAAAAAAGGCATAATCTATCAAGCAAACTGCACATGGATGATTGATTGGGAAAGTGCTGTAACCTGGTGGTTGGCTGTTAAACCAAGCATATTGGATGAAACTTATTGTGGCCGTTGAAAGTAAGAGTGCAAACAAAGATGACTTTAAAAGTGGGATGAGAGGTAAGGCGGAAGGAGGCCACATAGGCCGGGCCCGTTAGTTGAACTCTATACCGGATCAGATGGAGCCTGTGCGCGCCTAATCAGGTTCAAGGTATAGCCGTGGGTGGGGCACATCTGTGCTACTCAAATTGCTACTTTCTTCCCATTATAGGGAGCCATAAACCTTTTTCTTCTCAGTAGACTCCGAAGACACAATTATAATACATTAGCATTATTATTTTTATTATTATTGTAAATAGTCGCTTAAAAACCACTTGTACAATATAAACATTTTGTTGATGTGCCACTCTCCCACAAATCGGCTTGAGGGGGCACAGCTTTGTAATTTATGTTCACCTATTTTTTAAATAAATACACGGATCTATCTATATTCTTTGTTTTTAAAACTTAATGCTTTCACTTTTACCGTAAGAAGACAATTCTGGTTAAATATAGTCAGGTGAAATTATCATGTGAGCTACTTGAAACTGTGAACTGAGGTCAAAGTATGAAATTATACAGTAAACACCGCAGATGCATGCTTACTGCACAATAAAACTATCGTACACTTTGCCAAAAGAGTTAAATTAACTTAGGTAAGATCAAATTACAATTGCATCTACCAGTAGAATGTAGCAAAAGAAACGGAGTACAAGAACCGAAAAATTCAAAAGAATTGCAAGGTTTCAAGATTTCCGATAAACTGGGCATGCACAAGAACAAGCCATTTTGGAAAGATGCCACAAAGCCAACGTGCACCGATCGTAAAAATAAAAAGGTCCCATAGACCTATTTCAGAAAAAGCGCGTTCCAACCTTTGTGTTTATGACTCAAAGGGTTTGATTAAATCGCATCGGCATTAGTAAAAACACTATGGTATTTTGGAGCTAGTGACGAACCAAGTGTTAACCTGGTAAAATAATCGTCATTAGCTTCCAGGTTCATCATGGAATAATATATACTATACCTGCTCAAATTAGGAAGACATTTACCATAAAATTGCACTTAAGTAATACAAAATACGAAAACATACTTATAATTACATAATTATATTGTATAGTACTTGTACGACTCGTACTTGCGGTTAAGTCATGCTTTCGCCTGTTTCATTGCGTGAATGGCGAGCTTGTCTCAGCTTGTCCATTATCGCTTGTAGCCGGTGTAGGTTGACATCGAGAACGTATACCAGTTGTTTGCCAATGGCCAAAAATTCATACGGAAACAATACAAATAAATAGGAAAGTAATAATGTCCGAAATCCACGGGGTCGTTGGCATTGGACAAGGAAGCTATGGGCCACTATAAATGGGCCTGGGTCGGGCCATAAAAATTCCTTCTAAATAAAAATACTCATTCATTGTACATGTACAGAATAACGGTATTATGGTAGGCCTACGTAGAGTAAATTAAGTAGAAAATGAAAAAAATCGACATACCATGTGGAAATTACGATTGCTGGATAAAATTGCATGCAAATGTATTATTGCTTTTATTGTATACAAAAAGGATAGTATGAAAGAACGTGATGAATGAGTACTGAACATAATTAGCAAATATAAAAACAAATGGAGCAGAGAGTTGCTTTCAGCCATTAGGCGTTGATGAGGGGCAAAGAGGTACGCATTTTCTTAGACAGTGCCCTGGAAATTTTGTTATGAAAATCAAAGGAGCATGTTTTTTCTTCACGTTAAAATTTCAAAGCTCCTTTAATTTGTTGCCACTCCGAAAAATCTGGCAAGCGAATTTTCTTTACTTTTCTGCTTGTTATACTAAGGCAGTCGCTTCTCCAGTACATTGCCTGACTTACCTATGGGCATAGAACCCCTACTCAAAACAGGCGCCCACAAACATCGACATATTTACAAAAAGTATATTTTGAAATGTTTGCAATAAGTAAAACATAATTTAGTGTCAAAAGTAAAGAAATTGAAGAAATTAAAACAAAATTCGTGGGAAAATAAAAAATTTAATTTTGTACTGTGCTAGAAAGGCTAGGAAAGTAAATTTGTAAGTTTTTCATTTAATGTAATAAATGTAAAAAATGCCTCCATTCAATTGTTTGAAGTTCATTAGCTTAAATCCAGTATACGGTACAGGGAAATTGTTAAAGAAAGAAAAGGTTAAGATAAGGTTAAATTGTTAAGAAAATACTTCAACCACCTTTGGGTGTGCACCGACTATGGTGTCAGGCTCGCAGAATACTTTCTTCTTTTTCTTCTGGCTTACAGCCGTTGTTGGGCTCGACAACACTTCTCCAGCCGTCTCGGTTTTGTACAAAGCTCCACTATCTATGAGCTGCCAACTCGCGAAGGTCAGTTTCCAACTCATCCTTCCAGCGTTTTTGAGGAGCTGGCAAAATACTGGGTCCAGAAACTAGGAGTCACTACCTCGGACACGAAAAATTAAAGGAAAATGTTGTCTGGGCCAATAACATACTCGTACGTGGCGAAACTAGAAATTAGATTCCATTTATCATTAGGATTTTTCGATTTGTCAAATTTGCCCACTGTTTTAAATTGTATTAGACAAAATTTCCAAACTTTTAAGACTCTTTTAAAGCTCTATAGTTTGATGACCTATCACTGTATTCTTCATCGCTGAAACTTCAGTCGCGTGTGATCGCAGTTAAGCCCCGATGGCAACGAAACTTTAATTGAAAAGTCAGAAGCTCTTTACAACTTGTGATCCTTTGCAGATCCATGTCCTTTTCAGCCTTTTTCTGATCAGTCAAAGTCAATGGTCTTGTGTTCAAGGATGTCCTTATAGATTGTACAGGAACCCACTTTAATTTCCTCCTTTTCCTTAAATTGGAGGAGAAGATAAAATAGCATTAAACGTAGTTTATAAAAAGGCAATAACCCTATAATGTTGATTTTATCAAATAGAACCAACCTCGCGGTTGCTATAACGCTCCATTGTCCAGTGGCGTACTTGTAGCCCAACGATATTTTTGGAGGGGGGCTAGACCTGCAGACTATTGCGGCGATTTGGGATTAACACAACACCGGGGTTTATATTATCAATCAATCAATTATAATATGCACATTGCATTAAAATTACTATCGCTGGTAGGCCGTACGCGATCGTGTAGGCTATATCGAATAAAAATAATATTCTGCTAAAATAAAAATTAGGTGAAAATTATGAAATTTATATTTATTTACTACGTGAATTATGTGGTACACACGATAATCTGTATTCTACGTAAGATTTTGTTTCAACCATTTTTTTTTTTTACTTTTTTTCGGAATATAATATTGTTAATTATAATTTTGCTTTATTTCATGTGGTATAGTGTTTAGTTCCTATATATGGGCATTGTCTAGACGTTTAGATGATTATACCGGGGTTTATTTTATAATACCGCATTAGTAAGGTGTCACGAATGTGACGGTGTTCAAATATACCTTAAGGTGTTATTGATTCAATTATTTTAAACAAAAAAATGGAAAATGCGTGGGAAATTCAAGTTAATAAATTGTTGGAATAGAATACAAGAGAATGGTTGCATTGTTTAATAATTGAAGGAAATACTAGGAATTTTCGAATATATTAAGAATTTTAACTAATGTGTCTACATCTAAGAGAGAAAACATTGAAAACTCATCAAAAAGAGAGCTGAGGATCAATTTATCAATTTCCCGCGCACTTTGCACTCATTTGTTTAAAACAATTAAATCTATAGCTGACACCTTGGAGTTTAATTTAACACCGTCACATGACACCTTACTAATGCGGTGTTAAAAAATAAACCCCGGTATTATATAAGCCACGGTGTTAATCCCAAATCGCCATAATAGGGCTGCTGAAGAGCCTCTAGCTATCATCTTCTTGCTGGGAGCTGAGACGATAGCAAAACGCTTACCACTCACCGAACATCTATCACATATGGCAAACTATGCATTACAACAACTGACATTCCGTAATTTCGTCTTACATTTTCCCATTTCGGGGGAGGGGGGGGGGGTCGTTTCTCTGTCATGACTTTGTCGCACAGATGCTGTATACCATACAAATAAGGCTTTCTTCTGTTGTTGTTGTTGTTTTTGTTGTTGTTGTTGTTGTTGTTGTTGTTGTTTTAATTTAGGTACAGATGGAACAATATTTTTGGCAGTGACAAATTTTAAACTGGGTCAGATCCTGTGAGACAGGATCCTGTTGCCAAGAGATGCAGCCTCTCGGGGGACACTTCTTCCTTTTTTGATCCCCCACTGTAAAGTCTGAGCTCTTTAGTTGGAAGGCTCATGCGAGATTGAGCTCTTTTCATTTTTACTTAGTTAATGTTACATAGTGACATACTGTACGTATATTTTACTATAGAGGTTATTATTTTAAAAGACTTTTTATGGACCCAGGCCTTCTTATAGTGGCCCATAGGTCCCTTGTTCAATGCCAACGACACCAATGGATTTTGGACATTATTTGTATTGTTTCCGTATGATTTTTTGGCCATTGGCAAACTGGTATACGTTCTCCATGTCAACCTACATCAGCTACAGTGATAACGGACAAGCTGAGGCAAGCTTACCACTAACGCGATGATGTCAGGTGAAGGCATGACTTATCGAAGTACTGATACGAGATACTGCAGAGCAGTGTAATATTGTATGTTGTAAAATCATATTATGATATATGCTATTTTACTAGGGTATACCCCAGACGAATTACTATGTATATCTGTGGTATTACCAACCTATTAGTCTGCTCCCTACACACACACATACTTCTTCTTAAAGCTACATAGCCTTATTCTCTTTAAGCACACGAGTAATTTAATTTCATGATACTGTAGTACTTTTTTTACTCATCTCTATACGATCTTTAGCAGTACTATTATAACTTAGATGTTGCATGTGCTGTAAGTTGTTTTTTTGTCTTTTAAAAAAGGTTGATCGCGTACAAACGATTTAATGAATCCATCCGATTAGCCTTCTCAATCTTCAATCACCTCACTTAGGCGCCCATTCCACCGACCGGCTAGGGCTATTTACAAAAACAGTGACGTGGTAGCAGACATTCAAGACTTAGGCGGGGTTTCCACCGACCTCGCATTGCAGAATTGACGGAAATGTTTATTTTCCTCTATGCCATAGTTAAAATCAATGATCATACAGTAAAATCACAAACAAACAAACTTAAATTAAAAAATGGCGTCATGGGATATGTTAAGTACAAACATTTTAATAGATTTCTATAAAAATAAAAATTCTAATTTCCGTCAATGTCATTTGCATTCTGCAATGCGAGGTCGGTGGAAACGCCACCTACCTCTTGAATGTCTGCTACCACGTCACCGTTTTTGTAAATAGCCCTAGCCGGTCGGTGGAATGGGCGCCTTAGTAACCTAATAGGTACTTGTGTCGAGTTACAACACGTATCGCAAGGTGTGTTGAGAGAGTTGTAGTACAAGCACGCTACCACCTCGCCACCAAAGTCGCAAAAGATTCGTAAAAAATTCACAAAATAAAATTTTGAGATTAAATCATGGATGTATACAGGGGGGGTATACAGGGTATATATGGGGGTAGCTGCCCCCCGCCAAAAAAAATTTTTGGTAAATCCGTTGTAAATTAATTTGCTCGGATTTAATCGATCCTACATAATATGTAATTCCTATTTTGACCCACAACTACCCCCCCCCCACCCCAATGGGCTGGATCCATCCCTGGATTGAATATGGGCTGTATTAGTAAATCCACCCTCAAAATGAATGTGACAGTAAGAAAATGAATGTGGATATTCGCAAGTTTGAATTATATAGTGTGACTGTTGTCCCGAATAGAAGGTATGACTGACATTAATGTAATAGTTTATTATAGAGGTATGCAAATATTTCAATTAAACTATCGCGTTGATATGTACTGTTAGGGGTGGGCCCTGATCTCACTGTATTTATATTTATTTATTTTTGAATAGTGACTTTATTACTAGTATTATTATTATTGTTGCATCATCTACAGCGTTTACTGTGCGAGCCCCCGACAAGTTGATTAACTTGGGGGCCCACAGGTTATTTGTATTATAAGGGTATAATTGTTATTTTACAAATATATTCCTTCGGGGAGTACCGGCCGAAGAAGAATAAAAAGAAGAAAAGAAGTTTAATGGTTAGTGGCAATTAGCCTTAGCATAATATCTATTATTTATAATCTCTCAGTTTCAACTAAAAGTAAAAATATTTTATTTTGAAA
The DNA here is from genome assembly GCA_963971405.1 of Psococerastis gibbosa. NCBI lineage: Eukaryota > Metazoa > Arthropoda > Insecta > Psocodea > Psocidae > Psococerastis > Psococerastis gibbosa. Next base: position 42,046,979 of record OZ020485.1, read on the forward strand.
AATACATTTATTGAGGGAGAGCGAGAGGACCGAAATTGGGATACATTTCATGATCCAAGCTCAGACACCCGGATGCAGCTCACAATAAGGCGAGGTCTCAAGAAATTTCTCCGCTGCCGACCCCCCCCCCTCCTCCTGAAATATATAATATATAAAATATATATATAAATATATATTATATAAATATAATACTATGAGCCGACGGTTACTTATGCCTTCGTACTGCTAGAACGGGATATTCCGATCTTGTACGAGCGGTGAATATGATTCATTCGTAATATGGGCAAAGAGAAACTAGCGAACTTAATATTAAGATAGTGAACTTGATTATGTAACGCTATCTTAGCGTCACCCCAGATTACCATACTAATTACTGGGGTCTTCAATTTACCATCAAGGTGACAACCTTAGCGACACTTATCGTTTGTCGGGATTATCTGAATGGAATTACGTTGACTTCTATTGCGCATGTACCTGTAAAAAGCTCGAGCCATTGTTCTTCATGAGCCAATCAGACGCCTTACTCGGCGTTTTTGCTTTCCAATTTATACGCAGTATAAGGAAAGCTTTGTGATGGTCGAAATTTTCGATTCCGAGATTTCACGGATTTACACGTTTTGAGGTCCCTGGAACCCAAAAAATTGGTTTTTACGAAATGTCTGTCGGTCTGTCGGTCTGTTGGTCTGTCTATTCATCGATTTCCGGGCAAACTACTCGGTGGATTTGGGTGGAATTAGGCATGTAGGTTTACAAAAATCATACCTCGGGACTGTTTTTTTTTGGGGGGGGCTAACTCAATTTGGGGGGGTTTTATTCTCAAAAAACTCCAAAAAAACGTCTAAAACATTTATTTCTCGAAAACGGCTCCAACGATTTCTTTTAAATTCTCATATATTGTAGTCGTTATTAATGTTGACAAAATGCGGGGGGTCGCTTGCCCCTTGATAGTTTGCTTCTGGGGGTAAAAAAATAAAAATAACTAAATTTGAATGAAAAATGACAAAAAAATAATTTTTCTGCGAAACCTTTCTATCAATGATTTCTACCTTCAGGCATGTTTTAGGTATTAAATTGAGTAACGAAACCGGATAGGTTGCTTTCACAAAAAAATATTTGGTTTTGCCCAAAAAATTATTTTTTGAAAAAATGATAGAGAATTCGCGCTCAAATGCATTGCATGCCCTGCCATTATTGCTGTGTGGTAATTAATGTGTTTGTCTGACCTATCTAGAATTTACGTGACGTCAGGTGGACAACCCCCCCCCCTCCCCTCGAGATATCGGAAATTTAACCACTGTAAAATTATTTACCATGAAATTACTCATATTCTCTATCTACTAATGTTGATAAATTGGAAAGCATGTTCGAGTCAATTCGGACCGGTTCTTTATATAAAGTCGAATTTCTTATAATATAGACCATAGAGCCATCATGATTGAGTATTAGAATTGGAAGAAATTCTCCTCTACATTTTAATACAAAGTACATACATACATAGCCGGCACTAATGCCGTTTGGCAGGAGTTACTTTGCATTTTTTTGCGCCACTTATTACGCCTACATTTCTCGAACTTCTGCTCATTGTCCGGAATCAAATCAAATCAAAACGAAATTGGTCATGAATATGAAAGAAAGCACATGCTCCCACCTTTTTTCTTTTTTTCTTAAAACTTCTTTCTATGAATTCGACTGTTTTGTGGTTACTATCATAGAAATACATTAACTGGAGCGGTGGGAGCCATAATATGACTTACGAAGCACCCGTTAACCATAAGCCAACTATCAGAGATAAGTACCAACGCATATTACTGCATAGCAGAACGAATACCTGTACCCGGTCAAAAACTCTGTACTTAGCTTGTGCAGGCTACACTTATCACTGGTTTCCCCGCCAAATTGCGTACTTATCTTGTGCAGGCTACACTAGCAGCCATATTGATAACGGTCTCCAACCACGGGATGGTTACTATGTATGTATGTAAACAAAATGTGACAATCATCTAATGTATCAACAGTAGAAACATCAATTTGATAGTGGAGCACTTTGTAAACATACGGCTAGTGTTTCATATTTTGGTCCGAAAGTTACCATAAAGACGAGTACTTTCTATTCTATACCTTGGTAGATAATAGTCGTCGATGATAGGATTTAAAAGCTGACTGACTTCGTGTCAGCGACACCTGATTGCTTGTAGCTAAATGCACTTGACTCTGATGTGCTGATGGAATGTATATTGTAGGAAACCAATCCCATTAGGGGTACATCTGTGAGGCAAGCAACTTGTTTCGCTTGCAACCATAAACTACTGTACAACAAATCTGTCAAGTAAGAAACTTTGTTGAAAAGTTGAAGTACACATGAGTTCATCTGGTTCATTTACTGCAATTGCCTAAGATACTATTTAATCAGCAGCTTGACATACCACGTCTTCTTGCAAAACTTATTTAGATTTTATGTGGCTTCAAGCACTCTGCAACGTATTGATACACTGTACTATATTACTGTACTTTATGTCTGGACTTGGCAGGATGGCCGCTTGCCGGGGCATCGTTTTCCCACCAAGTCCAGATTTTTCTAGGTCCTATAATTTTGATTATAACGAGGAGGTTGCTTCTTCAAGCTAAGCTAGTTCAATGTAAGCATTATATACTATATATATACCTATATAATACTGCAATAAAATTAAATTTTTTATGAGACTTATTCTTTTTTTTCACTTTGATGATAGCGATTGTAAACATCCTATTTAGGGGGATTTTTATGTTTTCTTTGATATTTTGTTATTATTATTATTGTTTTTGTATAGGTGTAACTAGTGTAAATACATAAGTAATACATACGTATATAAATATATATATATAATGCTCCAAATTGACGCAATAGTATTTTGATGGCTGTGACTCGAGTAGAAATTAAAATTATTTATACATACGGCAGCTGCCAAGTTTCCAGTGACAGAGCAACTTACGCTAATTCAATATCCCGTGCTGAAAATTCGATTTTGCGAACTTTTATTATCCCTTTTATAAAAGCTCTTAATAAAATGCACAGTAAGAGAATCATCCATGGCCCAGAAGAGAGAGAGGGAAAGAAACGTTGTGCTAAGTCTTACAGCTTCAGACTTATGGTACTGAGCTCCCCAAGTAAATGACATTGGGGGTTTCGGGACGCGATTAAAAACCTTTCAAGAATTTTAATGGGGCTCGCTCGTAAAAGAGAGCAACAAGAGGGTGGCTTTTGCGGGGGAGGTTTACAAGTTATTAAGGTCGTAGTGATTGGTAGCCTTTGGACGTGTCTAAGTACGTACTATACTAAATCAACCGTTTTCAAATCAAGACGAATGTCGTTATTGGGGTGGGACGTGGCAAGGATTCAAAATGGCTTCAAGTTTTTATGAAAGTAGAATGAGGAGGGTTGTTTGGTTTCAGTTCTGTACGTTATAATTTCGGTAATTTCTAATTTGGTACTATAATTCATGTTTTATTTTCAACTTCTTTATAATTATTTCTTTATAACGGAGAAATATACTACCCGACCACGATAGGATTACATTTGGAACATTTGGTTTTTTTGGAAACTTGGCTAAGTGGAACACCGAGTTCATTCGACTTTTGTAAGTGTTCCAAATGTCATCCTATGGTCAGTAGCAGGGCCGTAGTCAGAAATTATTTTCGGGGGGGGGGTCCCTCTGATGTCACCGGAGGTAAGGTAACTTCAATACATTTAAAACACCATTCTATCTAGTGTACGCTGCAAATATTTTGGACCCCAGACCCCCTAGACGGAGAACCCCCCCCCCCTCCCCCCCTCTGGCTATGACCATGTCAGGTAATACTGTCTGTATATTACTCCTGTTCAATTCCGAACTGAAGTTACATGATTTTAGTTAGTTTCGAGATATTCACAGTGGTGGACCGAGGATGAATTGCCACAGGTGCAACTTTCCGTTTTGACGTTTTTGCGACTAATACATAGGTGGTTATATTCAACTTAACGAACTTAAAGAATAAATAAAGCTACGTTAGTGTGCAAGCTTTCGTTAGGGTAGAGGTTTGTTTTGTAAAACATCATGTAAATTGATTTTTGAAAGACGATGAGTTTAGTAAATAAATACATTTACGGAAGAATTTAGGGGGGTAATTCACAATTTTATATTAATTACATGTTGCATAAAAAATGATCTGCGTTACTTTTCTAGCAAAAAGGTAGCTACGGTACTTAAGTTGTGCGAATCCATCGTTACATAAAAACCTATTTTTGTGAAAAAATGTAACCCTAGGGTACAAAACCACTAAACCTTGCATCATGAGCAAACGAGTACATCACTCCTACAGAATGACTCGGAAGCCAACAATAAACGGGACCTTTCTGCAATTTTATCATGAAGTACCTAAAAAGGAAAGGAATCAGATTAGGGGGAATGTCTGGAAAGCATTTGGAGTGAGTTACTGCTCGAAAGAAAACCGGAAGATCCCCAAATCAGAAGAATGTAGAACTCGAGCACAAGTTACTGACAATAGACAAATGAACACCATTCAGCACGTTTGTCTTTTTCAGCCCCCCTTCCTGTGTTTGCTTATGGAAAAGGACACGAAGCTTTTTTTGGGGGAATCTATCGTCTTGTAGTAAACATGTAATAATTTTATTCAAAAATTAAGTAATAGCATATCTTTAGCCCCTTTGGGGTCACTTTCGGAACAAAATATGAAACTACCCGTATGTGTAAATCGTGCGTTCGTAGATTCGAGTCTTGCCTATTTCAGATTTTTTTTTGATTCCCGATTTTCGTATATAATAAAAAACGTGCACTATTCTGAAAAACAGTTTTGATGTGGATTTGGAGAATTGATTTAGTTTGGCTCCTACCATGCATGGTAAAGTTTGGAGAGTGAAATTCAAAAGGGGACACTCCTTTATTGTTGGTATTTGCTGATAAACTGCATGCCCCTTCGTGACATATTAATTGAAACACTGCACCGGCCCTAGCCTGGGAACACAGTTGAGCTGGTTAATTCCTCGTAAATTTTACAATTAATTTAATTTAATTTACATAATTTAAATTTAATTTTATATTTTAGTGATATAATTTATAATTTTATGTAAAATTGTATTGTTGTACCGTATAGAATTGGAATAGATTTACTATGTAATGAGGAACCAGTAGAATCCGGGCTGATGGGCCGTGGTCGAATTTAAAGTGAACTTCCAGATGTTGACGAAACGTTTGGAAGTTCACTTTCAATTCGACCACGGCCCATCAACCCGGATTCTACTGGTTCTTCATTTGACTCCGGCCGTGAAAGCCTTTGCAGTTACATAGATTTATTATGTATTTATTATTTATCTGTTCAGAGCTGTGGAGTGGAAGACATTATGAAGCATTTAAACTTAAGGCATTTTTTATTTATTTCTAACCCCCCCCCCCCTCCCCGAAATTCAGTAAGTCTGTTGTAAGTCACTGTATATAATTTAATTGTTGCTAAATCCGTTTATTCTATTTTGACCCCCCCCCCCTCCCCGAAAAAAATTGACTTGATCCGTCCCTGGCTATTAGAAGGGTTTTTTTCACCCAAACTGTCCTGGAACCGCTTTCCAGCATTACTTCAGTGTAGTCGTGGCTTCTTCTGCTGTAAAAGTTGGTCTTTCCTCTTACATCTTACGGCTTAAGATGAGCCATACCAACTCGTTCCCAGCCCACCTAGCCGCCCCTGACTAAGTCATTTTCCGCACTATGTTCACATTTATTTCCGATCTTGGTTTCAAATGCCCTTCTCTCTATATTCTCAAAAATAACGTCATGATATACTCATAGCAGCACACCTTTTACTTTTGAAAATCGAAGGAGAAGATACTCCAATCCAATTAAAATCCTGACCTATTCGGCTTTGATCATATAATGAGAAAAAATCGAAAACTAAGGCTCAGCAAAAGTATAAAAGTTACTTGGGAACTCCTTTCCCATCATTCAGTTTCCAAGTTTGTTTCCAGTAGTCTCATCAGCTTCTTGGTAATAACACCCCCCCCCCCTTTACACCCCTTTTCTTTTCCTTACTTTTATTCCTTGTCAGAGCTAACTTCAACACCAATTAATTAATTGATTATTTTGTCTCTCGTTTAAAATTTTCTTTCTTGTTTCCTTTTTTTTTTAATTCTCTGTGCCTCTTAGCAAGGTCAAAAGGTTCTATAAAGTTCCGCTATTTTGTCTTACTGTGTTTATTTTATTTGGCTCACTGTATCAAATTTTGATGTCAGTACTGTGTACGTTCTACCCTTTGTATAATTAGCTTACATTTCAAATATTTACGAAATTGCAATTAAAGTGCACACTTGATTAATTTTTGTTTTTATACAATTCTAGTGGACCCGGTTCTCCTCCGTTCTGTTTGCTTACTAAATGTTTAATGTCGAAACTATTTTAAGCATTTTAGCTAGATGCCAATGGGTTTAAGTGAAATATTTTTTTGCATTTTGGAGTACACCACGCTGTTAGGTGCCCATTCCATTGACCGGCTAGGGCTATTTCCAACAACGGTGACGTGGTAGCAGACATTCAAGACTTAGGTGGCGTTTCCACCGACCTCGCATTGCAGAATTTATGGAAATGTCAATTTTCCTCTATGCCATAGTTAAAATTGATCAATGATCATACAGTAAAATCACAAACATACAAACTAAAATTAAAAAATGGCTTCATGGGATATGTTAATTACAAACATTTTAATAGATTTCTATAAAAAGAAAAACAAACATTTCCATCAATGTCATTTGCAATCTGCAATGCGAGATCGATGGATGCCCCGCCTAAGTCTTAAATGTCTGCTACCACGTCACTGTTTTTGGAAATAGCCCTAGCCGGTCAATGGAATGGGCGCCTTAGGCTAGCTGCTCTTTAGTCTTTATCCTAGAAACCGACAGGAACATCGTGATCGGTCATTTTTATAATGTTTGGCAAACTGCTTTCAGGAGCGCACTGGACAAAGAGATCTTTTCTGTTTTTCAAGTGCTCACCATACTCCTCTTTGAAGCTTTATTTATAGTTTATAGTTAATAGAGTTACCAATTCTAACTGCTCCTGTGTGCAATGCATACAACTGGTGAGAAAAGCTATAGACGTTTAATTGTTTAAGATCGGAACAGAAAATTAAAAAATATCGTTATATTCTTCTATATAGTCCAATTCCGAAATCCCGGGATTGCCGGGAGCAGCAAATGATCCGAAATTGCAACCTCAACCTCTCAATTGCAACGATTGCAACCTCTAGCTCTAAGGCCTGATTGATTGATTGATTTATAACACAATAAATGCAGCTTTATTCTATTCCCCGTACATCAAGTTTTGATTGCCCACCATGAAAATCATACATAATTAGAATTTCAGGCGATAGCCCTCAGGGCTCAAGGCGTAGCAAGTTGATTATATTATTAAGAACGGTCAGTCAGCAAGTGAAGCATATGTGCAAGTCATGGCTCTTTTAGGCTAATTAGTTCCCCTTCTGGTGCAGCTCACAAGCACTTAAACCACAAGACACGGTCAAATTTGTCATGTTGGGCCGTTGGCCACCATTAGGCAAAACCAGCTTTTGCACTGGCCAAGTCATCCTCATACGCAAATCGACTTATATTAAACGCCGTAAATTAATTAGGTACTACCCCAGTGTCACCCCTTGCCCCTTACTTACACCTTTGCCGCAAGATGGTTCTAGAACCTTTAAGGGGAGTCTGGGGGTCAATTTGTCATGTTGTCGACCGGTTAGGGAGGCTTGGGGGTCCCCGTGGGAATTTTTGAGAAAATAGTCATGAAATAGTGGGTTTTTATGCATTTTGATAAGAGTAGCAATCGGATTTAAAAGACGAAGAAAATAACTGTAAACAAGGGGGTAACTGTCTAAATGTATGAACTTCGATCTTTGTATCTTAATTCGGTAGGAAACCGTCGTCTGGGATGGAAAAGAGACATTTTAACTGTATAGAATTATAAGTGGACCACAATTTTTTTTTAATATGAAGCAAAGATACCCACAGCCAGGGACGGATCCAGCCCATTTTTTTGGGGGGGGGGGGGTGTAGCTGAGGGTCAAAATAGGAAAAACTTATGTAGGATCGACTAAATTAGAGCGTAATAACTTAATTTACAATAGATTTACAAAATTTTGGGGGGCAGCTACCCCCTACCCCCTCCCCCTGTATCCGTCCTTGCCCACAGCAACAACAGCAAAGCTCTCAATAGATTGAACTAAGCCCAAGTACACATTGCGTATTAAAGTTTTGCTGAAAATAGTTCGTAGCTCATGAAATTTGTGCATGGTTCTTCTTAATCTAGCCATTGTTAAACTGTACCTGACTCCGCCAAATTCTGGTTAATGATGACACCTATAGATACTTGATTGAATGAACTGTGCTAAGTTTAAATCAGTTATTAAGTTATTATTACAGTGAGCTTCAGCGGCTGTGCAGTTTACTGTATATTTTGATAAATTTGTTAGTATGTTAGTCGCTCCAATCTAGCTTCCTGCTTGGTCTCCTGGTGGTAGATTATGAAAACATCAAGCTAGGTCATACATTTGTTATTATTCTATATATAATGAGTACGATTGACTAATAATCAAATTATTTATTTGAATCGGTTTTCAGAGTTCAAAAACGAGCCATAAGATCAATTATGAAATATACAATAAGGCGTGCATGTAGATATGCCTTTAAAGAGCTAAATTTATTGACATTGCCGTCTCTGTATCCATTTCGAATTCTTTTATATGCAAAAGAGGTAGCTGAAAAAAACGAGCACTTATTAAATCTACTTACTTTACTTTTTCGTGTCCAAGCGCGTCCAAAACTGGGCGAAATTCATAGCCGCCACATTGGCCTCCCACAGGTCTTCAGGAGTGCAGCGGTGGGGGCAAAGGCTGCACAGGAACAGGTGTTCTAAATCTTGGCGCTGGCCGCATGCGCAGAGGGTGTCATTTTCATCGAGCTGACCCCATCTAGCCCTGTTGGTCTTCGTACGGGCCGCACCAGAGCGTATTTGGTTTAGGGTCGCCCATGTTCACCAGTCGAGATTGGTACCTGTCGTTTGAGGCGGCCGTAGAGGGTACCAGGCTGGAGGCTCCAGAGGGACATTGCTAAGGAAACCTCTCCTGGACTGGAGACGAAGCTCTTCCTGAGGCACGGCCTCCTGTTCAAACATCACGTGCCTCTCGTCAAACGATTGTTTGAATTTTTCATCGCATTCGACTGATTTTCTGCGGAGATTTGGTCTGTCGATATTAAATCTAGATAAACACACATATGACACCAGAAATAAAGTGAATCTAGCTGTAAATAGCCAAAAAACAACTTTGTATTCGAAAGCTCCCATTAACGTGGCTATATACTATTATAACAGGCTGCCAATTGCATTCAGGGCCTTATCTAGAAAAAAAATATAAAGTCCAGCTACACTCTTTTTTTGTAACACAATGTTTTTATTCAATTGAAGAGGCTGTAGATGAATTACGACACAAAGACACAAGTTTAAACAGTGAATGACATAATTTAATATATGGTTTTATTGTATTTTTTATTTTATTAATGTGTGAATCTTTGATTTTGAATGCTTGTGTGTGTGAATGTAACGCTGTTTTGCATTAGGTATGACTTCATGTTTCTCTTTTGATATACTGTATATCTTTGTACCTTATGTTAAAATAAAGTGACTATTTATTTATTATTTATTTAATTTATGTTTTGATATTTTGTTGTATATTGTAATCGCATCCCGGCAACACAAGTCCTATTGAGGAACTTAGTATCGGGATTACTATATGTATTTAATTAATGTAGGCAGCTGTTTTTGCAAATAAATATTCTATACTATTTTAAGTAAGAAGTAGCTTCAGCGGCTCTGCAGTGTACTGTATATTTTAATAAATTTGTTAGACGCTTCAACCAAGCTTCCTGCTCGGGCTCCTGGTGCTAGAATATGAAGAGATCAATCTAGACCTTACATTTGTTATTCTCGAAATGCAAGCAAGATATTGCTTAGTATTCCAGTGCTGCCAGCGTAAACACTGGCAGAGAGCCGTGAAATTTCTCATCATTGAGATTAACCGCTCTAACAGTTGGCTAGCTACCCTGTACTCTGCTAATTTGCTTTCAAGCTACAATATTCTGCTGATGATACTCGTATTTGAAGTCGCTGACTTGGCATCCTGACTCTTTGCAAACAAAATATATCCTGGAATGGAATTTTGAAAGTTCAATGAAATTATACAATTGTTTTGGGTAGCAAACCCTTCTAAAGGTTGGATAATGACATTTTTGGTTATGGTGCATACTTTGAACTTGTTTTAGTTTCAGACCCGTAATTATATAAGCATTAAGTAAAAGGCTTACGATACCGTAAGAAGAATCCTTAACAGTGGTTGGTTTGGCCACATAAATACAGACTCATATTAATTTTGTACCCCGGCCGCCATCTTAATTTATTTTATAGGTTATATGACAACAAACATACTACTGTAGTATTATTAGTGTTACAAGCCCCCCCCCCCCCCCCCGAGTAACTTAAGTTTCATGAATTGTACGGATCATAGCCTGCCAATCATAATAAGAAGAAATAAGACGAAATCACAGGATCGAAGTTACAAAATATGTGGGTCCCCATCGAATAAGTTGATTCTTAAGGATGACTTCGACCAACGGCCTTACCGACAGTAAAAACTAATATTTTATTTTTTTATTCTGCTGCCACGTTTTTACCCTGTCAGTTGTCACTAATAAAAAGCAATCTTAAATCATAAATTACTGTGAGCAAGATTTCCATACTGTGTAAACATTTGGGGCATTTGGCTTGTACTGTACGTTACATTATTTTAGGCCCCATGGTGACTTCCACGTGGAAGTATAAAGGAATATCAGACGACCGCATGCCGAACGAAAAGTAAACACCAATCATGATAAAGACAGGGACATCCACAAAACCGCTGGTGGGGCGAATTAAAAACGAACTCCGCGAGTTGGGAGTCCGTAGATGGTGGGAGGTCGTACAAAACCGAGATGACTGTAGGAGTGTTGTCGAGTAGGTCAAAGCCCAACAACAGCCGCTAGATAAAGAAAAGAAGAAGTGACTTCCTCGTGGAAATACTGTACGTACAGTAGGTACCATAGGGGAATAGACTTTTAACAAATAAAATAAGTTTGTAAAAAAGATTACTCTGCCATATTTAACAGAGAAGGCTGACGTATTCGTCACGCCTGGCATTATTAATGGATAAAACCAGAACGGATTAAATAAATTATTAAGACACGTGCCGCTTTTTGGTCTCTCTCAGCCCATAATGTTAATATTTTCATGGTCGCTGTTTTATGCAGACATAAGTTTGCGGTAAGCTTGGTTATTGTTAAAATTAGCCACAAGACGGGTCTATAACATAGCTCGAAAAATGTATCGTCAAATACGTACTTCTCTTTAGAAAGTAGTGAACCATTTTTTGCGTTTGGTATTAAAACGATCGCTTCTAATGGTTATAGTTCGATGTAGCTAAGGCCAGATGGTTTTTTTTCGGGAGCGGTCCATCCGACGTCACATGAGGTGAGGTAACCCCAATATATTTAAAACTCCATTCTAGCTAGTGTACAAGGCAAATATTTCGGGAGGAATCCGGATCCCCTGGACTCTCTGGCTACAGCCTTAGATGTTGCCGAACATTGGGAAGAGACCTTCTTTTAAAGCCTATTATATCAAAGATTGGCGATCATCATGGCAATTTCGACCTTGGAGACTGCTGCTCTGAAAAGGGAAGTCGTGCTCTTGCCAAACCACTGCCTCAGGTTTTTCAACCAGGATGTTCTTCTCCTGCCGGGAGCTCTTTGTCCTTCTTTCTTCCCTTGGATTAATACATGCAGAAGGCAATACTTTTCGTTAGTCATCACATGGCCGAATAAATGTTAGTTTCTGTTTTTTAACCGTCAGCAGAACTTGGCTGCGGTATCAATTCACCTCAGGACCTCAGCATTAGGGACACGATCTCTCTGGAGACCGTGGACATGCTTAATGAAAAGCGCACTCCCAGTCTCTGGGGCAGGGTAAAGCCATTTATTGTCACCGGTAAAAGTTGCCCGAACAAACTGCACAAATCAAAATTTTCGCGAGGATTTGTGACTCCAAAGCTTTAAAGGAGAAGTACGATACATTGAGACAACACTTTCTCTTTAAAACAAAGAAGAAAATACCTAGCTAATACGTAAGAATGCTGTATCAAGAAAAAAAAGACTTCCAAAAAGGCAAATTGAAAATGGCAGAAGAAAAAGGAAAGAAGGATAAAGCAACAAGAATGTAGAAACTTTTTATCTTGGAGCTTTTCGAAGGTTTCGCCCGATAACGGTGCACGGTCTCAGCAAAGGTTCCCTTCTGAGGTTCAAAATGGAGAAGAGGGGAGGGGGCGTAATCGCATTTTCACAGACTGCATTAGACAACTTTCCTCGTTCCACACATGCCGTTAAAAGTTAGCCTAACCCGATTTCGAGTCCGGGCCGAGATTCAAATGAATTTTCCCATGTTGTCCAACATGTCCTCGGGAGGCTGAGTTTCTTTACGACGTAAAATCACTACAATGTATTAGCATTATCATACGTTACGTATTCCTTTAAAGCTCCGATCCTCAAACTTTTTTCCTCGAGGGCAATGGCGGATCCACGGGGGGGGGGGATCAGGGGGGTCATGACCCCCTAAATATGTAAATTCATAAGATAGGCTACCTATTAAAACAAAAGATGAATAAAACTCAACTTTTCAACAACAAAAAATTACCTTTTTTAGCTATCAAACAACTCGTGACCCCCTCCCCCTAAATTTTGCGCTGGGTCCGCCCTTGCTCGAGGGCCACTGCGAGGGCCAGGTACCGCGCGTCGCAGGTGTACAATATGAAAAATCATGAAAATTGAATGGGTATATTTTAACTCAATGACTGCCGTGAAACTTTTTAATATTTTCTTCAGCAATTTCTACAATATTAGGAATTAGGATTCTCCTCGAAGCAGGCTATTCGCTGAATTTTTAGTTTTTGTCTGGTATGACGAGGGCCACATCAAAAAGAGCCGCGGGCTACTTCAGGGCCCGCTGGTCATAGTTTGGGGATGGCTGCTTTAAAGACTAACTTGCAAATTGGTACTAAATTTAAGCTCTCATTGTAGTTATTATTATTATAACATTTTGGTAATTTATATTATTATTATTATTTATATCTATACTATATCGGTACTAAATTCTTATTCGGAAGAAATACGAATGTCAGATACCGTGACTTCGAGACTTCCGGTCCCGAACTCCGAACGAGGAAGAATTGAGGTATTGTTAACCGTGTGGTCACGATGAGGCTTTGAACATGAAATCCCGTGTAGGCTAGACCACAATGAATAGCACAGTTGCTACTGAGTTTTTATTAGCTTTATTTACTAGTGTAATGTGCTAATTATTACCTATCACAGGCCATTCAAAATAGTTCACGTGTAAACGCGTGGCTACGATAATATAGTAATGAAATTAGGTTAGGCGTGACTACCGTGTATTCCACTGGTCAATTTTCCCGTAATTTGTGATTAAAACAGAGTCTACCGCCAGATTATAACTTAATTTATAATAGATAAGTTAAGTATCTACTTAGTATAGTCTCCTTAAAACAAAAATCTCAACTTTTATTTAATCACAAATGACGAAGATTGAAAATTGACCAGTGGAAGACACGCCTTAGCGAGTAAAATGTAACTCATTTAACTTAGAGAATCGCCATATCTCAGTAGAAATGGTGACCCATAGAGCACTTTTTGTTGATTATGATGATTGGTATAATTTTATTATCTACAATTTGTTAATATTGATTTATGTATTTTTTTTTGTTGGTAAAACTGTTACTGTTTTTGAGAAAAATAAAAAGACGAAAATGTTGACCTTTGACAATGAATATCCTTTCTTATCTCACATTGGGGACTTTTGGTATTTTATTTGTATAGTAATTGTAAGCCTATGCCCTATACTGTATTTCTACCAAAATATACATGGCTCTGTCGAAATTTATGCACTTTGACTCCTTTCTATAAGTATATCTTGACCGGGTTATATTGACACTTCCATCACACATTCAATTGGAAGTGAAGTCATGGTATGCTAGTAGATTGCCGTCATGCTGACAGGACATTGCCAACTTCGAGCCCATCTCCACAAGATCGGAATTATACAAGAAAACCGACTGTGCCGATGGTGCGTGATGGAGGACGAAACAGCAGAGCACGTCCTTCTTGAATGTGAGGCGCTGGCACGAAAACGCCTTCAGACCCTGGGCTTCCCAGGAGAAGAAGCGTTAACCATCAGAAACGACCCCATAGGCACCATCAGAAAATTTATTGGACTGGTGGGTGTATCAAAATGGGAAGACTGAGATAACCACGGTGGCAAAAGACCTATTAAAGGTCGACGCCATTCAGGCTGAAAGGCCCCGTGACTTAAAAAAAAAAAAAAAAAAAAAAAAAAAAAAGATTGCCGTCATTCGAAATGTAATTATATTGTAATTGTATACCTATACCTACTTGAAGAAATATCCAAATTATTATTATTATCATATGTGGTCCCACGGAAATTCTAACATGGTGCGTCTAGAGTCTAATATGGTCAAAGACTAAAAATGTGTCGATAGACTGCAAAGAAGCTTGTATATTTAGTTATTTACAATATCCTCTTTTACTTGTTCACGTGTTCATAAAATGTACGAGTAGGCCTACTTCAATAGCGAACATAATTAAATTTTAAATATCTGAAGTAACTGCTGCAGCAGCACCCTCTCTTTGCAACTAAAAAATGTACTTTCCATAATAATCGTAGAGTCGAGGGGCCAGGCCAAGGGGAGCGCTGTGTTAAGTACAACTTACAACCCCTCGAATCAAACAGTTAATAACTCATTTGGTTAATGAATTGTTTAAAAACCATGAGATGGCGGAGTTTTTACGTCGACGGAGAGACAAATCATGATTCAGGCAACTCTGAATCACCCTCCCGGGACCCGGGAAATTTTTTTCCTGTGGATATAACTCATCGCCACCCTACCGAGGGCCGCTATAAACAGATTTTATCCACAATTCATAAATTTATTAGCGCCGCAGATTACATTGGACCCTACTTCTTGATCACCCCCGCTCCCCAAGCTTATGGATACCGGAATGCACCCCCTTGATGTGACCCAGGCCCTAGGGTATGTTCAAAGGGCTACGGAGTTCGATGGAATTCTTATGCTTCAATTAAATTTTGGCTATTTTCACCCCGTACAGATGGGTGTTTCATTTTCCTATTATAGTCATTGTCCCCCCCCCTTTCGCTTGTGAGTTATGACAAGCCATGTTTACGTTTTAGTTCTATAGAACAGGAATGATTTGTATTTGTAATCTCAATACGGTTCATACCGCACTGGAAATTTGAAGTAACTTTGCCAGACGTTCTATATACAATACAATACAATTATATTATCAGAGAGTTTGGTTTTCGACGCTGGGTTAGACAGAGAGGTTAGAGGTTATGTTTTTTTTTTGCTTACCGCAGGACTAATCCGTGTGAGGTTTATGCATTTTATCCTCATGTTAGTATAATCTGTTATAGTGTTATATGGAGATATTCTGTGTGTTACGGTATTTATTTGTTGCCTATCTTATGTCTATCTTATGTTATGTTTCATCCATGTTTTTAGTTGTTTTTTGAATGCTGTCATGTTTTCGATTGCTTTTAAATTTATGTTTAATCTGTTGTAATGTTTGATTCCCACGTATTGCGTTTGGTGTTGTATTAGTGTGGTTCTTGCACGTTGCTGCTGAAGTCGGCGTCTCTGTTGCATTCTTGTGCCATAGGGGTGTTCATGTAGGGGTATTATGTGTCTATTTTTTTATATTTCAAGTTTGGAACAGTTCTTTTGTTGGGTGTCAGTTGTCTACTCTGTAGATAATTTTTAGGATTTTTCTTTGTACTACATTCAGCTTCTCTATCACATTATGATATGCTCCTCCCCATGCAGTTATTGCATAGCTCAAGTGCGATTGCACTATTGCGTACTATGCGTAGTAAATAATTTTGTTTAGTTTGATGCTGACTATATGTTTCGCAATTGGACTAAGTTATATAGTGTCTTCCTTTATTTCTTTAATAAAACTGGTGACGAATTTCATGATCTTAAAAAATTCTTGGCAGTCTGGCCAGCAATTAAAAGAAGTCAAAGAAGGGAGAAAAAAGGTTTGATGGTTGAATGTGTAAATTTTGGTAAATCTTGTTCATATCAATCCACGAGTATGTACGGTACCGGACCTGAGTTACGTACTATTTACTTGTATGTATATTGTTAAAAAATTCGAAAGGTGATATTGTATCGTATTTAATGGGACTCTATACTAGACAGGTACATTTTCATGTCTGTCGTCAGCTGGTGTATAAATTTATAAATTTAAGGCGTTTTTTATCATAAAATACGTTCCACCCGTTTAGGAATTGCTTAATTAAAAATAGTACATAGCAGACTATCTGTGTCCTTTTTTTTATCTTTTACCAGCTGACAAAATTGACCACGTAGGAATCAAATGAACAGCTTGGATTAAATTAATAATTCTTAAATATTTTAAATGTGCAAATCTATTAAATACCCAATGACACAAAATTTGGCTGGAGAATTGAGAAGGAACCATTTTTTTTAGTTTGGGTAAACTCAATATTAGGGGGATTCACCCACAAAAAAACTCCCAAAAAAAGGCTAAATTATTTGTTTCTCAAAAACGTGTCCAACGATTTTCTTTAAATTCACATAGGCCTATATTGTAGTCGTTAAATTAATGTTAACAAAACGCAATAAATCGCTTACCCCCTTGATAGTCTGGGGGTAAAATAATAAAAAGACGCAGTTTACATTTAAAATGACAAAAAAATAATTTTTATGTGCATGGAACCTCTCTATCGATGCTTTCTAACTTCAAGTATGTTTTAGGTGTAGTTAAAGTAACCAAACCGAACAGGTTGCTTTCCTAAACATAGATTTGTTTTTGAACAAAAAATTATTTTTTGAAGAAATTACGGATAATTCATGTCCCAATGTAGCGTAGACAACCCTGCTACTTTGTATTTTCTATTACTGTGTTTTATCGTATTATATTGGTCTGCTCATTCTTGACTATGCAATTGCCCCATCGATCAGTTCAATGCTTTGGGATAGGGAAATCAAAATTTAACCAGGAACTATTATAGTACCTATCCGAATTAATAAATAGGAAAGCATGAACGGGTTCACTCGTAAAGATTCTTATCGTATTTTATTTGACTGTCCTGCCTTTTCAACTAAAATAATACCCCACGACACAAATTTCGAATTGATTGGAGAATTGAGGAAGAATATTGTAACTTGGGAGCTGCCTGGAAGGGCTCCCTTTGTCCAAATCTGTCTCGAGATGATTACTTGAACTTCGTGAGACGGAAGCCACAGCGGAAACTTGAAATTGGCTTCACTGTTTTCAAATGTCAGAGCCCTCAAATATTGGTACAGACTTTCCCCCAAACCATTGTATAGCCTAAATGTTACGCCTATTTTAACCCTTATTTTTTTTGGTATATTTGTCTTTGTGCATTTCATGAGACTTAGGGTTCTTTTAAGTAATGTCCACTAGCTCATGTGGCATAGACAGGCATATAAGCGGCAGATATGGTCTTCGCCATAAGTGGTGTCCAAAATATTTATAATTTACAATAGTTGCGTGGCCCTGGGCACTACAGTTGGTAGATTATCTAAACTATGACTTGATAGTCGAGCGAGATTCGATACCTACAAAAACGGTTTTTTAAAAACAAGGTGGCGCGAAAACCCCAGCATGAAAGTTTAGGCCTGATGTAATGTCCAATTTCTAGAAGAGAATAATAGGTGCATTTTTTTATCAGAAAATGCTCAAAAATGGTTGAATGACATTTTACGGAAATTATCCTTATCTTTCAAACGTTACATCTATTGTATATCGTTTAGTATTTATAAACTGTGATGTAACGTTTGGTACACGTCACAAACTGACAGACATTGAAATAACCGATGTTGTCGATACAACAGACACTACTTCATTCTCCGCCACTGTCGAATTGAAATCGTTGACAATTAGGTCCAAATAAAGCGAGGATAATCGAAAAGTCGTGCTATGGTTTGGGTAAAAAGCAAACAGGGACGTCGATTCGTGGTGAATTGATCTTGAATAATTAAGCAGTTGGACGAGACATTGTATAGTTTTATTTAGCAGTCAGCCCAGAAAGGTCAGCAGTGAGAGTCTCCTGCTGACAAATGACGGGGAGCGTCTGCAGCCGCCGCAAGGGTTCATTAACACGTCCACCTTTCCAACCCTCACGGCGCTGTCAGCCCCATCAGCGCCCGCTGCCAACCGTTTTTTGCCCTGCGGTCAGCAGGATTAAAGATTTCCACCTAGATTTATCTCTAACTCGGTTAATTAATCCTAAATGTTTAGCAGTTGGACGGAAATATATTTTATGGTAAGCCATTTACTAATGAATGGCTTTACCCTTATTTTGAAGCTGAAATTAAAATATTCTACTTTTGTTCCTCGAAGTATAAACTCTACTTCGCGTAGTAGTAGAGTTGAACTGTTGAAATCTATATGGGAGTCTTTTTTGGTGACATGAAAGATCGCAGGAGATATGAGAAGTTTGGGATCTCAACCAAGGACGGACAGAGCATGACTGTATGGAAACGCTGCTGTCGTGCCACTGAACCTTCATGAGGAAAAGTAAAAGTACTCACTATCCTGTGGCTACAAATAAATTCTCAAAAGCGGTTCTGATAATTTTCTTTACATTCACACATTTTGTACAACTTATTTAGGTAAACAAACCCCCTATGTCACATCTCCTTATATATATATATATATATATATATATATATTTATAAATTAAGATTAATCGCATACAAACAATTTAATGAATGTATCCGATTGATCTCTTCAGTTGCCTCTGTAGGTTAGTACCTGTGTTGAGTTACGACACGTCTCCGATGGCATGGCTTGTAAAGACTCGTACAAGTGCAAGCACGTTACCACCTGGCCATCGAAGTCGATAAATGATAAAAGATGTTTAGGCTATAATTATAGGTCTCTGTAGTACATCCTACATATAGGACAGGAGCACTGTTAAACCGACAGTAGGAACTGCGACAGTAATTATTACTCGCAAAGACTTGTTAGGTATATTTTTATTGTCCTATACCAAGAAAAAACGTGGACAGCAAGATTCCAATTTCATTCATTGAGGTACCTTCCGAGAATTATTCCCCTTATTTATTATTGCACTGCATATGCCATGAGCACCTTCCGACTAACCTTTGTACTTTCATTTAATACTTTCGAAAAATTTACTTAGCAATTTTTCATATTGTCAGAGCTAACTGTCAATTTTCCGTTTTTATTACTGTGTCAATGTATGTCAACCTGAAAAATGATCAGTCCCCATGTTATAATCCTCATTCTACCAGGAAATTTTGCGTACTCAAAATTAAATTTCCATTTTATTTCTAATGAAAATGAGAACTGAAACATTAGGAAGAATAAGATTATTCTGTGTAAATTACAGTGAAATCTAATTCATAAGGTTTCACAATTTTGACGTAAAGATGTAATCCAGGGCTTCACATTAAAAATATTCATCTCTTCCTTAAGCCAGATGAAGTTGTTCTAGCTGCTGACTAATTGTTTTACTGTAAACCTAACTTGTGCAATTTTTATGATTTCACTGAGGTGAGAATTTACATTATGATCTTCCCATGCACCTACACTGACTTACTGACTTAGGTAGGCGCATCCAAACCGGGGGGGGGGGGGACTTTTGGCCGCTGCCACTACTCGACAATCTTCCAAGGCTGATGTAGTGGTAGTTTCATAACCGATTGGGTGTTTTACGGGCAGAGGGGGAGGGGGGGGGGTAGGAGGTCAGCCCGTGGCCCAACCTTTTTCTTTTTCCCGGGCTTGGGACCGGCTATCTTCGATGAACCCCACATTGGGCCTCCACTAGGCAGACTACCTAAAATAGGGATGTTATTCTAGCATGCCTCTGGACACTGAATTAATAATAGGCCGTACTAAGGTACCTAATAAAACCAACTTTGAATGGAGGTGAGTGGTTCTATTGTACATTGCAAACGCCGAACAGTATGATACTGTAGCTAGGTACTTTGCGTTTCTTGTACAGGAAAAAATGTCAATATGAGGACAGCTTTATAATGGTTGAAAGTTTTCAATTTGTTTTTAGGAGGTCTGTTTCGTTATCGGTAATCATGTATTATGAATAAAATGTCAGCATATCTGCAGTATACTACAGAGTACAGTACGATACTATACGATATCGCTTTCTTGAAACAATTTAAAAAAATGGCTTATCCACTTCCGGAAACACCTAACATCTTTTTGCAAACCACTTTTTTTTCGCAGTTAGGGCAATTCAATTATATTTATTACCAACAACAATAAAATTACAATTTATGACAATTAAGTTGTAACGTCAGTATTGGAACAAATCTAGCAAGAGATCCTTCCCCGGATCATGAATGGCCTTTTTACGCCTGGTTCGTGAAATGAATAGCTCTTGCACGAAGAAGAGTAACTTAAAGGATAATTAAACGAACCTGCGGGTTGAAAGTATCGCGGTAATGAATGTGGGGTTTACCACCCCCACAACAGTCTTAATATTCTACAAACATTCCCTCCCCACCCTATACATCAAATCTCATCTTGTAAAGTGCTTTTCATAAAGCCCAAAAGAAAACTCATGTTTATACTTCTTAAAAATTCCTTGGTTGGACTTGGAAATAAACATGTGGCTACTAATATTAGACTTACATTGTTATTCTTTAAAGATTGACAGGACATTGTCTGGCAAAACAAAATTTCACATGGTTTGCTTTCCAACGCCTGCTTTCAGCATTTCTGCTTTAAGTAACCCAGATAACATATGGGGGAGTCAGTCTGTTTATTAACTTGAAATACTCTAAGGGCAGACTCCTTCACCTCAGGGAGAAAGGGAGTTGACTGATAGGGTGGACCTCCTGATTATAGCGGATTCCGAGCCACTTGGGGAACATAGTGAAGTCACACGATTAATTCGGAGGACACGACACGCACTTAGAATGGCTGGTTGAGTCAGCGCGTTATCATGTCCCACCATGTTCTCCTGCCAACACTACCAAGTTTGCTATTATTCTGTTGCTCTGTTCTTATAGATTCAACTTGGTATGGGCGTTGGTAAGACTCGTACTTGGTTAAGTCATGCTTTCGCCTGTTTCATTGTGTTAATGGTAAGCTGGTCTCAGCTTGTCCATTACTGCTTGTAGCCGGTGTAGGTTGACATCGAAAACGTATACCAGTTTGCCAATGGCCAAAACTTCATACGGAAACAATGCAAATAATATCCGAAATCTATGGGGTCGTTGGCATTGTACAAGGACCAATGGACGACTATAAGTAGGCCTGGGTCTATTAAAAGAAAAGTCCTTCAAAAAATACTACTACTACATGGGTGGTGGTGAATTTGACATGGTGATAAGATGTCTAAAAATCAATAATATTTCCATATTGAGTATCGTTTACTTTATAAACAACAATACGTTACTTTGAAGAATTGTTGATTGCCTTCAGGATTGGTGGGCGCAATGAATTTTATTCAAATTTTAGCCTATTTATTTTTTCCAAACGCATAAATTTGAAAAATTTAGGTTAAGTCTTTTTTTAATTAACGAAGCAAGTTAAATAGTGGTTTACCGAAGTTAGAGGATATGGAAACAACTGGGCTTGGCGGGATTCGAACCCACGATCTACGCCTAACCGGGGCGTCGTCTTAACCGCTGGACTCGGTTATAACGGTTATTCAACCAAAGTTAATTTAATGTCAGTGTTATATAGGTATATACCATAATATAATACTACAATGTATTGTAGAAGACTACTTTATGCATCATATAATAGGGTATTATTACTTTTTTGATTTATAGTTTATTCATGGTAGCCTATCTATTTTAGGTTTAGCCCTCAATCATTTTTATGAAAAAGATACGGTACCAAGAATTAAAAATACCTTATTGCATGAAATAGTCTTCTACAACTTTGCGAAATCTTTAATAGCTTGCTTTGTAAATTAAAAATATGGTTCCGAGGTATGATTTTTTTGAACCTTCATGTCAAATTTCATCAAAGTTGATAGAGTAGTTTGCCCGGAAATCGATGAAGAGACAGAGCGACAGACATATCGTAAAAAACACTTTTGCGTTCCTGGTACCTCAAAACGTGTAAATCCGTTGAAATCTCGGAATCGAAAATTTTGACCATCACAAAGCTTTCCTTATACTATTGTAATGAGAGTCAACTTTGTAAAATATCACATAAAAACATGTAAAACATAAAAATATCGCCACGACCGCCACGACTTGGCAGCAGGGTCGTATATGAAATGTAATTATATTTATAACGTAACTTAATGTCTATCACTTGCAATTACTTGTTTATATTTTAAGTTTTATCAGCTCACTTGAGAATGACAATCTGTTGAAACCGGTCGTGAAGATATTTTTATGTGATATTTAACAAAGTTAACTCTCATTACAATGTGTTCAAAATATTAAAAAGTTACAAAGGAGACGATTTTATATATTCCTTATAATAAGTAAAAATTGGAAAGCAATAAAAAAATATGAAGTGTGCAGAAACAACGGACTTTGGGGTTTCTATTTCCTACGGGACGTTCACTCTCAAGCTTCCCGTCAATGAAACACAATCCGTTGAGTTACCACTTCACTTTTGCGAGTTACTCGAGCCAGGTTTAAGAACTTTGAGAAAATGGAATTAGCAGAATGAAAACTTGAAAAAGAAGCAAGTCACATTATTTTGCTGCAATTTTCAACCGAGATTGCATTTGTCAGAGTTCTCGCCGCCTTGGTGACTGTCATTCTGCTAAAAATAAGACAATGGTCTCTTGTTAGAGCACACTGTCAAAACTCATGGCAAACAGACTATTCAGAAGCTCCCCCAACCTAAACTTTACTCCTTCTTGCTGATTTCTTACTCTTCTGTCAAGTTTGCAACTTTATTTATAATTGCTAATTGCTCATTCATCCTTTACAATTTTTAACAGAATACATAAGTACCCAATTAGGACCAACATTTTTCAGAGTCAAGAAATTTTAATATGCCACCAACTGAAAAGTGTTTCCTGCCATACAAAAATCGCTAAACTTTTCCGAGTTTCGCTAATTTTCATAGCTTATTTTTTGTAAATCATGATACAAATCAAGTACACAATAAATTGTATGCAAGTAAATAGTTGACACTGACCCTATTGGAATATATAATTATATTGTCAGGACATGTAGCGTAGTGGTACAGACTCCAATTTTAATCCGAAAGGTTGTTGGTTCGAGTCCTACATTTTTCTGACCATGCTTGGGAGGGCATGTAAAGCAGGCTGTCCCGAGTTTTCCTAGTTGAGAGGACTTTATAGCCGTAACTCCACTTGGTTGGCTTAGTAATAGAACACAAATTCAATATTTAATATTCAGGCGGGTAAGAGCAGCGTATTGAATTTGATTTGAACCAAAAATGATTGGTTTTCAGTTCAAGAACTGTGGCCAATTGGTGTAAGTAAAGGCCAAAAACCCTTATAAGACCAGTTGCAACATACGGATCGGAAACCTGGAATCTCACTGTAAACGATGCCAACAAACTACGTGTACTCGAAAGAAAGATAATAAGGAGGATATATGGACCCCTTTACGAGTACGGAGAATGGCGTATAAGACACAACGCTGAAATCGACGCCGCTCTCAACGGAGAAGACATAGTAAGGTTCATTAAAGCACAACGATTAAGGTGGCTGGGACACGTTGTAAGGATGTCTGAAGAACGCATGCCACGAAAAATGTACAAAGCAAGCATGACGGGAAGACGACTGCCAGGACGGCCAAGAAACCGCTGGAAGGACGAGTTAGAGAATGACCTTCGCGAGTTGGGAGTCTCCAGATGGTGGAGCGTTGTGCAAAACCGAGAAGAATGGAGGAGTGTTGTCGAGCAGGCCAAAGCCCACCAAGGGCTGTAGAGCCGGAAGAAGAAGAAGAAGAAGAAGAAGAAAGGCCAAATGTCACTATATCGAATCGTAATTGAACATTGCTTCTAATTTAAAGGCTATTTCGGACGGCTCTACGATCGTACCGCTGCACCACAAAAGAGCAGAGGCTACTGTACGCACTAGCGGATTGTACTCGATTAGATCCCTTACCTAGGTCAACAAACACAATCTTAAACTGAATGATGGTAAATTTCAATTTCACATGTTACAATATAGTAGGTTATTAGAGAGTACTACGTCGTGCTACTAGTGAATTATACATTCGGGCCTCCCACGATGTCATTAGGCAAGGCTATATGCTATAGACAGAATCTCAATTAACAGTGCTTGCGGTAAAAATGTATGGTATTGCATTTTTAATTAAATGTCTACCTCCAGCGCTCTTTGCGATACCGTACAGTATCCCTGATGCAATCCGGATATGACAAGACTAGGCATCTGAGCAGAAGCAATATTACTTTTCATTCCAGCTGCGCTTTTGGTCATGGTTTATAAAGATAAAGTATTAACAAATAAGACAACAATTTGCGAACTGCAATTGGCAACCCCAAAATTAAATTATTTTTTATGTTTTATTTTATTAACTCAGCAAGTTCCTTAAAAATTTGGCCCATTTAAGTTGTAGAAGATTACTTCGTGCATTATGTAATCGGGTACCGTATTTTTAATTTTCGGTTTTGTAGTTCTTCCAAAAATTCTATGCGAAATTTTAGTTCCCCGTGGTTTTTATGAAAGAACTGAGGTATCAAATATTTAATGTTTCCTATTATATGCTACAGCTTCTTCTTAAGGTTACAATATTAGCGATTGGTTGGCAGCAACTCCCTGCATATCGTCCTCCAGTTTACTCGGTCCTCGATCTTCCTCTTCAGTTCTTGATATGATATTGCTCCTGCGTCTTCTTTTACTTGATCCATGAATTCCTTCTTCGGCTGTCCTCTTCGGTTATTTCCCTCAGCTACAGCTTACATGAGCCAAATCTTTAATAACTTGCTTTGTGAATTAAATAAAAAATGAATAAAAACAACAAATTTTGGGGGTGCTAATTTTCTACGTAGCATGTGCAGGTGTGGCTATTGTAGAATCTTAATGATGCGCCTATAGTACAATGTAAACAATACCGGTACCTCTGATGTATTGTAAATATTGAGCGGAATGTGAGCCAGGAAATTCACAGCCGCCTTGAAAAAGCTCGAAATGTCTTTCTTAATCGAAATGCAGAAAGTACTTTGGGGCTGGAATCTGCGGTTGGACCTTCGATTGAGAATGGTGAAATGTTAAGTGTTTCCGATCGTTCTATATGGTATAAAGGGATGAATGTTGACACAAGCTATATGGAGAACAGCATCAGTGCATTTGAAATGTGGTGCGCATATCTTGGAGAAATCGTGTCCCTAATGCCTAGGTCCTGAGGCGAAGGGTTACAAAAGCTGAGTTGCCGCTAACGGCTTAGAAACAGAAACTAACATACTTCGCGTTTATGATGAGGAACGGAAAATATCGTCTTCTGCATGGCATAACCTAAAGGAAAATAGATAGACGGAGGGCTCCCGGGAGAAAAAGGACATCCTGGTTGAAAAACCTGGGGCAGTGTATTAGGAAGAACACAACTTCCCCTTTCAGAGCAACAGTCTCCAAGATAGTCCCCAAGATACAAATTGCCATGATGATCGCCAATCAGGCGACATATAAAGAGGGAGACAGTAGTATTTCTCGTGAAAACTCCAGTTTAGTCCAGCGGGCAATTATTTCCTACCGACAATGGAGAAATAAGACTTCTTGTTCTGGCCTGGCATAATTTTGCAAGAAACTTGCCACTTATTGCCTTGAAAACTTGCTTGCCTTGTTGGAGGAGGAGGGGGGGGGTAATTTTTCTTACCTTCCCAGGCTAATTTATGCTTATTCTCTGGCGGCTGCAGTGACTCCGACTATCTACTGGGGAATTCAATCTGGATGACAATTCGCCTCTCTCTACCTTCCTACCTTAGTTTCGTTTTTTGGAGGGTTAACTAAAATCTAACTAAAGCAACCCATTATTTAAGTCTGACATATTCATATTCATTAACCCCTCAGCAAACTCCTGACCTATACCTCCTCGCGGTGCGGTGAGGGGCGGGCAACGTCAACATTCAATGACGGCTAACACAGGCAGGTACCGAGTGGGGTTCGGTCAAAGATCCCCCGGCTAACTCCGTGGAGACGAAAAGCTCCCTAAACTGGATCCTGGCAACAGGTGACGGTCAACGCCATAGGATGCGGAAGGCAAGGGGAAACCACCGCATTATAGGACCAAGTGCCATTCCAAGAACCAGCAACCATGTATAATTCGAGGCATCGAAGTCACATGTTGCTGCTAACCAGCCATCCGGCTGTGACTTGAAGAAGATATTCATTGGAAACTGACACACTGGCACTTTTCCTGATCATTTCTGTTTTTAAATTAATACTTAGGGGTATAGGCAACTCTGACCTCATTAATAACTTAACAGGGATCTTTCAACTGCTATTTCAACCACCATCAACATATTATATGCCTATAAATGCCTATAATTTTTTAATATTTTTTATTTTTTGAAGACTTTTTATGGACCCAGACCTACTTAAAGTGGCCCACAGTTCCCTTGTCTAATGCCAACGACCCCATGGATTTCGAACATTGTTTTTATTGTTTCCGTATGAATTTTTTGGCCATTGGCAAACTGGTATACGTTCTCATGTCTATGTCAACTTACACCGGCTACAAGCGATAATGGACAAGCTGAGATAAGCAATAACGCAATGAAACAGGCGAAGGTGTGACTTAACCAAGTACAGATACGAGTCATCAACATATACTAGTATAATGCAATTGTAACGAAAAGGGGTTTGTTCAGGATTCCAATTTTCAGACCGAGTGTGGCTTTGTGTTAATCAACTCGAAGAAAACTTTAATGTTGCTGATTTGGCAAAGGTAGCGAAAATAATGTAAGCTAATGATGGGAAAATAATAATGAATGAAATAATCCAAATGCTGCCGCTTCATTTATAATTTGATAGCCTATCCTGGCTTAAAATAAAATTGTGCAAAGAATTAGAAGCTCTGAATGCGACAAAGGAGAAAATTGTTTAGGGATTCACCACTTGTAAGCACAAGACGATCTGGATTCATAACACCGTTTGTGCAAGAGCACTCGCCTTTCTTATAGAAATTTCAGAAATCGGAAATATAAAATTCCATAGAAATTCCTTCAGGTACGCTTCAAACTCTTTTATTTCATGTCTTGTCTGGTTATTTTACAACTGGAGGTCTTTTAGTTATTTATTTAATCTCAAATTAAATTTTTTATATATTTTTTTAATTTAGTTTCAATCCTAATAATAGGATTGCTATTGTTGTTGTTGTTGTTGGTTGTTTCTGCTTTAAGTAACCCTGTCAGCCTTGCGGGGGGGGGGGGGGGGGTGAGTCTGTTTGTTAACTTGGTGCACCCTAAGGGCAGATTTTTACACCTCGGGGAGATGGGGAGTTGACTGACAGGGTGGACCTCCTGATGATAGTGGATTCCGAACCACTTGGGGAACACGGTAAAGTCACACGATTAAATCGGAGGTGACCAGGACTCAACACCCACGTAGACTGACTGGTATAGTCTCAGCGCGTTATCATGTCCGACCATGTTCCCCTGCCAAGGTTGTGCACACTACCAAGTTTGCCGCAGTTTCGAACAGGCTCTGTTCTAGTGGATTCAACTTGGTATGGCCGTTTGCACATTTAAAGAATTCAAAAAAACAAATCTTCTTACCCTAATTATTTAGAATTTTAACGACTAGTTGCATTTTGTCCTGCCGGCTCACGTTATTGGCCTACTTTTTTCCATGCCATATATACTGGCATATACTAGACAATTCTCTTAAAATTGCTGCAGAACTTCAATTTAAACTGTTGTGCTGACTCTTTTGTGATCCGCGGGACCGTGCGTGTACGTTGAATGGAATGAACAGGTAATGCGCTTTGCCCGTCCTCTGGGGGGAAATCAGTAGACCCTTTTTCATTCCAAAGTTCTTCCCTTTCAGCAATCCAGCTATTGTGGGATTCTAAATCCTATAATCTCCTACTAAGTATCTCCATGTTTTGGATCAAAATCGGGGTAAAGCTTCCAATTCCATTCAAAAGGTTGGGCAAGTTGGTAGCTCTGCACTGGACGTTTTTGTGATTGAAAAAAATAATGGTAAGCGCAGTGCGGCATCCCCTTAGCTAACTGCCCGTTATTGTACACATAGTAAGCTATGAGAAAACTTGAAGAAATTATGGAGCTGTTTCAACTTTCACAGAAAAGTATTGGAGAAGTTGTAAGAGTGGTTGACTGGTTGTATATACAATATGTAGCAAGCAGTCCACCCCTTTACATTTATTTAGCAAATGCAGGAACATACATTACAAACTTCATATCACTTACGCAAAAATGGCATGCTGTATCCAGGATTTATTTCTAAAAGGGTCGCAATGTTTTTTGTAATAACAGAAAACTTTGTTTGCATTAACAGATACAATACAGTACGGTACATACTCTTACCCAATGGTCAAACTTATCCGGCTATATGTACTACGTAACTTAATTCATTCATTCATTTCCAAATTAGGCACTGTCGGTGTAGTATAGGTACATAGGCTATTATTATTTATATACATATTTATTTCCAAAATTATAGGATATAGAAAAACTGAGCTTGGCGGGATTCGAACCCACGATTTACGCCAAACCGGGGCGTCGTCTTAACCGCTGGACCACAAGCCCCGACAAGTGCATTTCCCTTTAATCCTCTTCTTATAATTATGTTTTTATTGGCAATATTTGTATTGCTAGACAGGTTAGCACAGCTACACAACTATCTAACCGAACAGGTCAGTGAGCTCACTTTATTGCATAAAGGCAGTATTATACAGTATGATATATATATATATATAACAGTGGCATTTAACTAACTTTGGTTGAAGAGGTAACCAAATTTATTTATTAAAAAAATATTATGTAAGGTAGATTTAACTTATTTACCTGTATTACTGACATCTCTATTATGTCATATTACGAGTATAATTCATGGAAGTATAAAACATATTTTCTTATTATACTATATTATTCTGTCCGGTATACAGTAAGATAGCGATTTATTTTTCGTAATCGCTTTGTTTACCACGATATTTTTATGTTAGAAATAGGTCACCAGCATCCGTTTAAAATAAATACTGTAGTTAATTCCAACCATTTATGTGTGCTCTCATTCCTCTATTAATAAGATTGTTGTATTCTAACTGTATTATATTACAGCAGAACAAATCTGTATTATTTCAGCTGAGCATAATAATGTGCAGTTCGCAGTATTCTCTCCGGAGTTTTTTGCACCATATACCGCTCAGACTGTCTAGATAGACCGTTTCAAGCAGCACGTTAATGGTACCCCCAGAGCGCCTATAGTATTAAGAGAGTGATTTCAAAATATTTTGTAGACAGGAAATGTACGTAGAGTTTTGATTAAGTTAATTAATTTCTCATTCCACAGCCACAAAGATATGAAAGTGGTCAGGTAAAAAATTCATAAAATACGCAAACTTTTGAAGGAAATTTACATTTTCTCACCTGAAATATTTTTACTTCAGAAAAACTCAATAAAGTGCATGAAAGCGATTTTATAGAATAGTTCTAAATGATATAAAATAGGATGCTTTATTATAAATTTTGAATTTCTCATCGGACCACTTTCATATCTTTGCTGATCTGCAGCCTGATCGGGGCGTTTATAATACTGGTATTTATTTAATCCACTGGTAAACAAGATAATTTTATAATGGAAAGTGCTATTCAAAATTTGTTTGTTTACAGTTATAATCCTAGGGTATTTATTTAACCCCGGTATTATAAACGCCTCGATCAGACTGCTGGAACAAGAAATTAATTAAATACGTCAAAAATGGATAGCCATTACGTGTTAACAAAATATTTTGAAATCAGAATGGAACCATTGGTTGTGTGTGTGAATGTAAGGCACAATAGGGGGTGTTTAAGGAGGGCTGGCTCGACCAATATTTACAAACTCGTACAGTAATGAAAAATAGTTCTTATGACCAGCGCAAAACAAATGAGGTGGCTAGATTATAAGCGGAAATATGCAATAAAATCTGATTTATAGCGGTTGCGTGAATTCTTAGGAAAATGCGAAATTCGAGCAATTAAATTTGGTTAATGGTAAGATTAATTTAAATGTGTTTGGTTTGCTAACGCAGCCTAGACGTATTGTTACAGTTTGATGTTAGCGTTTTTTAGTATACCTATGTTTAAATTTAAATTATATTCAATGTCCTGCTAACTTTTTACAAAGGAGTGGATAATTGGATGTTTCCAAACTCACGGTCAATGCTTACTGTGTCTATGCTTACTGGGTCAATGATTGCTGTGAAAACATGGAATGAATGTTAAACGACAAATCCAAATTACTTGGATTGCCGCGATGTACTGGTGCGTCCGTAAATGACGGTGCTAACAGCATAGTTTTTAGTTCGTAATGAATTATTGAATTTATTGGATGTCATGAAAAAGGATTATAAAGTTACATATACGTAGCTACGAGTGCACATACAGTACAGGCACTCAGAAGAATATCCTGATCATCTAAATATCAAGCTGAATTATGATTTTCACAATTGCTAGATTATTGAAAGGAGATCAGTTGGATTAACAAACCGACCCAATTTCACCAAATATAAAAAATATATAAAATTAGTGGTATGTATATGCAATGCAGTATGCAGAACGACAATGGTTACTTCATACGTTCCCGAAACTGTTCTGGCGCCAACAAACTTATTGCTTTTATTCAACTGGTCAAGCATTCCATTTCGAAGATGACGATGGCGACCCACCAACAGCGGCGGAAGCTTTTATTGTTCTATTACTAAGCCAACCTAGCGAGTTTGGGCTATAAAGCCCTCTCTTACACTCAACTAGGAAGACCCGGGACCGCCTGCTATACATGCCCTCCGAAGCATGGCCAGAAAATGTAGCCAGTGTGGGACTCGAACCAACAACCTTTCGGGTGAAAGTCGGAGTCTGTACCACCTGCATGTTCTGACAATGATGTTCATGACGAGTTCTTTATGTCTCAGAATCTGCCCCATCCATTTGTCCCTTCTTATTGAAATGGCGGCAATTACAGATCTCTTTCGCTTATTCTAAGGAGCACGTCTTCTTTGGTTATATATATCGTCTCTCCATGATATTTTCAAGATTCTTCTATAGAACCACATCTCAAAGGCTTCTAGGTTTGGCTAGTCAGTAAGCAAGTAATTCCATTTGTAGGTAGCTACTGCTTATTAGATTCCATTCAAAGTTTTGTGCTATGGAATTTCAAGAGTAACACGGACATTTTTAGTAAGAAATAAGGTCGGAATTGGAAAGAAGTTGAAGATTCGGGTCATGTGTATTTAACAAGTTTTTTAAACTTGTAGACTTTTCATTTGCCTCTCTTATTTTGGAAAAAAAAGTAGCTGAAGTAAAATCATGTTGCTTTGTCGCTTTCAGCGATAGGACATTGCTGACGACTTTGATAAAAAGTTTCAGTGACAGCTGCTATCTGTTATACAGGTGAATCGTTTGTAAACTTTTGCTTCTCTTGGTAGACGATTTTTTCATGTCACCTCCACTGACAACACTAACTTCTTTTAACATTCAGGTTTTTTCTTGCATAATAGGCCTACGAAAATTAAAAGAAGGTAGCGAAGAAATTTTCTGACATTAGACGAGGATGTATAAATGCATTTGGATAAGTTATAGGTACATTATTTTTTATAGTCTATTTGACTATGTAAGAGGCAAACCCCAATAAAATAACCTAATTAATATATACAATATACTACTAGATAATACACTATAAAATGTAAGTATAATTATCAAGAATATAAACATAGTCTAATGTGTTAGTTTTGTCCTGTATTTCTAAACGGGCAACTGTTTTCATATTTAATGTGAAGTTTACTACGAAATCTACGAGGATTATTAATGTACTACCATGTATGGTATTACTTATAATGTATGTATATCGAACCATGCATTGAATTTTTACCAGCGAACAGCAAACAAGCTCATGCGAGTAACATTTAATTAGTTAGAATTAAAATCTTTTATTGGAAATATTCCACAGCTTTGCCTTTTATGGACGCATGCCTATTTTTATTGCCCTACTTGCATTATTATTATTGCTTCCTCATAAAGTTTAGGCAGTTGCCAAAATGGTACACGTCCTCAATGTCAACCCACATTGTCAACAAGTGACATGCTTACCATTGAAACAATGTAACAGGCGTAAGCATGACATAACCAATAATTACGAATAATTTCTTAGCATAATATTGTAGTAAAAATAGTGTATAGGTATAATAAGATACTGTAACTGTATTATAGAAGATCTAATAGGAAAATTGTAATGAGAATCGTATCTGTACTTGGTTAAGCCATGCTTCCACCTGTTACACTGCACCAATGGGAAGCTTATCACAGGTTGTCCATTATCGCTTGCAGCCGATGTAGGTTGACATCGAAGGCGCATACAAGTTTGCCCATGGCCCAAAATTCTTACAGAATACAAATAATGTCCGAAATCCATGGGGTCGTTGGCATTGGACAAGGGGCCATAAGTAGGCCTAGGTTAATAAAAACGTCCTTCAGGGCATTATTATTAACATAGGCAGCATTGTCAATTAAGATATTTAGCCTATTTACAATGTATATTAAACACGCAAGGTTAGAAACATAAAAAAATACCTAAGACCATTTAAAATTTACCCCCTTATTTTCGCTGCTATTCAAAAGAATTGATCAAGAAGTGATCACTATGGGCACTTTTTCAAAGAAATATCGAAGACTTGGCGTTACCATCATCAATCTTAGGGAAGGTTCCTTCTTTCGTGACGGCTTTCTCCTTGGACGCTTTTTCTATGGCGTTTTCAGACAATTTGAGAAAGTGTCAGTTTTTATTGTATTTTCGCTCGTCATTGTGAACTTCCATGAGTCTTTTATCTGATTGAAAAAGAGGGGAAACAGATATTCATCACTTACTTGAGGATGACTTACAAAGACTCAATACTATTTACAACAGAATCGAACAACAGAATCAACTATGACCGTACTAGGACAAAGGCGAATGATAATAGTCTCCATAATGCATAGCAATTTTCCTTAATAAACTACCTCCTGGCTACCATTCTCAATCGACTGAACCCGTGCCGCAATTTTACTTAAGCATACTTAGTTTTCTTGATAAATACAATACTATTTACCACAGAATCAAACAACAGAATAATCAACTATGACCGTACTAGAACAAAGGCGAATGATAATAGTCTCCATAATGCATAGCAATTTTCCTTAATAAACTACCTCCTGGCTACCATTCTCAATCGACTCAACCCCTGCCGCAATTTTGTGTAAGCATACTTATTTTTCTTAATAAATACAATACTATTTACCACAGAATCAAACAACAGAATCAACTATGACCGTACTAGAACAATGGCGAATGATAATAGTCTCCATAATGCATAGTAATTTTCCTTAATAAACTACCTCCTGGCTACATATTTGAATAGAGGGCAATATTCTGAAAATTCTCAAGTAGATCTGAAAAAGATTGTAATACCAGAGTAACCAAAGCCTCTACATTGAAATTGACTATGCATTAAGGGTAGACAATTTTAACACAACTCCGGTATATATAAACCATTGTCTACCGAAATCACAGAAGCAAGTGGCAGAAAAATAACAACAGAAAGTGTGTGGAGAAAGTAATTCGGGAAACAAAATGCCACAAGGGAAATATTTTGCCTGTGACATTGGGGGAAAGGATTCCACAATTTATAGTGAAAATGAAGAAATGAAACTGACCGGCTAATGTGTGTCACTACCTAGAATCTACCGTAAATTTGTTGTTTTTTTACTTTTTATTGTTTACTTGATATTTATTTGTTGTCAACATTGGAAGAGTAAGGTTATGTCTTTAAAATATAAGAAATAATAGTATTGTATTTTGACAACTGGGGAAGGGAAATGTTGGGTGGTGTCTTTCTAAGCAGCTAGATCCTATAATTGACTATTAAATGTAGATACTATACGACCCCAGGAGCCAACAGCCTAGTGTGGGGCACCTAACCTTCGCAAGGACAGGGGCTGCTGTAGTAAATGTGCTTTAGATCACATTATATACAATACATATATTAGACTATCACCGATTGTTATTATGTACACTCGAGCACTTTACGATGAACAAAAGAGAAAGACATTATTTTAATTAACAGACACTAGGGCTGATTTCTTCCAAGTCTCCAAGCCCACAAGGTCTGCAGAGTCTGCGTTTAAGTCCCCACACTTTCTGTTACTACCCATATTTATAACCTCGCCTGGCTACGTAAAATTAATTGGCTTTCACGGATTGTACCGAAGGCGCGCTGCTGATTCAGCATTCTTCCAGCACATAGAAAGCCATTCATTGGCAGCTACAGGGTGTTACAATATATGAGACAGATACAGAATGGGCTAACAAGTACACATTAATATTAGGAGAATCTGACAGAAGAAGGTATTATAAAGGCTAACTTTTGAGAGGTTACTCTCATCATTAACTTTGGAATTGATCTGCCTCGCAAATTTTCACAGTCTCATAGGCTGCTACAAAATTCAACATTTCAACCACTGCGGGTTGGAACTTAAGAGGATATGTTACCGTACGTAGATAATTGGCACTCCAAATTTAAATACTTTACATTTTTTATTTCATTAACTTAAAGTTATTAAAAATTTGGCTCACTTTTGTAGTTGTAGAAGACTACTTCGTGCATCATGTAATCTGGTATTTATACTATTCAGTTGTAGTTTTTCCAAAAATTCTAGTATACGCGAAATTCTAGTCCTCACTGGTTTTTGTGAAATAAGCAAGGTACCAAAAATTTAATATTTCCTGTTATATTTTGCAAAAAGACTGAAGGAGTGTTCTACAACTTACATGAACCAAGTCTTTAATAACTTGTTTTGTTAATTAATAAAAAATAAAAATTATAATAAGTCAATAAAATCAACAAATTAATGTTGGGGTGCCAATTTTATGCGACAGTAAGTTAAGCATCGGATACATATAATAAATAAATAAATATTGACTTTTTGTTCTATTAATAAGCCAACTTAGCCAGCCTTACACTCAACTAGGAAGACCCGGGACCCCCTGCTTTACATGCCCTCCGAAACATGGGCTTAGTACGGTTACAGGTTGAGTTACCACTTACACTCATAATAAATGTATATTTTTCTTCCAGGTAAGAAAGCCGAAATCGAAAGCTGGTTGAATAAAAATTCTTACAAACAAGCGTCGTAAGTCATGCGTTGCGTAATTTCCGTAAAAGCTTTCTTTGTTACTTTCTTATAATCTTTTCTTTTTGCGCCTTTTAGATTATTAATAATTTGTTAATGGGTGGGTCGCGTTTATAACTCTAAATAGCCTACACTACAATGCAAGCTTTTAAACCCTATATACGTTTTTGGCATATAATAGGCCGACTGTGTGTGTTTCAATTCTTGGAAAAAATACTCCGCATTATACTATAATAAATCACTTTTTTTTTTTTTTTTTTTTTTTTATATAAGTTGGGGTACTATACTATAATAAATCACTTTTTTTTTTTTTTTTTATATATAAGTTGGGGTACAGGTGTTACCTGTGTGCACTTAAGCCTATTGGCCTATTGTGCCCCCTACAACAAAGTATCTACATCACTTCTACATCACTTTCTCGAGGCCTATCTCCCTCACGAGAGCCAGGATCTTGAGGGGATTCAGAAGTGGTAGGTCTTTTACATGTAACTGCAAGCTTTCCGAGCATGCTGCTCTTCTTCGTGCGATTGCATCGCATCGCATCGCAGGTCCTCCGCACCTTCATTGCAGAATCTGCAAGACTATAGTTGTCTCCCTAAGAGACTCCAGATATTTAACCCCAGGACCAAAGACGCCAAGGCCTGTTCTTGGTTTGGTACTTCCTAGCCTAGAGCCATCAGTATACCACTTGATTGTGTGACTATTGAGAATTCCTGCTGATTCGCAGCATTCTTTCATTGTCCCTAATATAGTTTCGAATTCCCTCCTAAAACAGTATTTTGGATGGATTCTATCGCTTGGCATATCCAGGCAGTGGTCAGACGTAGTCAGAGAGGCTGAGTCTCTCTTAATTGCCCTTCCACTCCTAGTAATGCCATTTCTGCAGAAGTTTCCACTGCAACATGGAGGGGTGGGAAGTCCAGTACTATCTCCATTGCTGCAGTGGGACAGGATTACATAGCCCCTGTAAAGCATCATGTTAGAGAATACGGGCTTCTGAATGTAGCCATAATTTGGATTATTCAGAGAAAAATTCTCATGTGGTTTGATTTTGCCATGTCCATGAAGCCATGACCAATGATATGGTTACAGCAGGAAAAGACAGGCAGAAATAAATCACTTATTATGGCGGTAGTTTCAATGAAATTGACTTCTGATGGAACAGTGGAAATCCGGTCTAAGGGCCCGTGGTCTGGGGGTAACCGGGGCATTTGCATTGACATTTGACGGTATATTCTGTACCCAGTAATGACATAGTATAGAATTACCGCCTACCGTAGAAAAAACACTTGATCTCAAAACACACAAACAACATAAAAAAAAATTTAGACCCAAAATCTCATTCTTAGAAGTGATTAAGGGCTAATTTGAGCGTCTCGCTCCGTCAGTTGGTTGTATCTGATTATCAGACGGGTGCAAAAACAAATTGTGGTTGACTAAAAGTGAGGAAGACATCTGTTTCGGAGCTAGTGGAGCAAGGAGGTCTTTGAGGTCAAATGGCGCGGGCTGGAGTGAAAGACATTGACCTAGCCTCGTCTTTGTTCTTTGTGATCTTTATAGAACATAAGTCCACAGGGTTTAGCCAAATAGTAGATAGATGTACTATAGTTTATTATAATTTATAATACATATAATTTATAGTACATGTAATACAGGTCTATCAATATCGTATTGTATTTTATTCCTTTTTATGTATGATTGTAATAACAAGAACCATAATCTGCTTTGAATGTGTAAATTTAAAAAAAAAAAATATATTGTATATACTGATGTGCTACCCGCACACGCTCCGGCTTGAGGGAGCACAGTTTTCGACTTAATGCTCTTGCAAAACGATGTGGTTTTCTGTTTTATTATTGCTCACGTACTCTACCTTCCAGGCGCGGATCTAGAATGAGACCAAGGAGGGGGCTAAAATTAAATTCCGATTTTTTTTTAATAGGGCAGAAATATTGGGGGTTTTACGCATTTTCGGAGCAATAAGGGTGCTATATTATAGGTAATTAATACAGTCGAGGACGAGAGGGGCCCGGGGGTCTCCCTCGGGAAAAAAAATTGTGAAAATTAGGACTGAAATAGTGGGATTTTACGCATTTTGAGGACCCTAATGGGGGGGGGCTATAGCCCCCAAAGGCCCCCCCCGTAGATCCGCGCCTGCTACCTCCGGATTCTTTTAGCACTCTTGATTCTTCTAAGTTGAAGCCAAAGGCTGCGTTCTGCAGATTGGAACGCGTAGTCAAAGTATAGGCTCCGTACAAGAAGATCTCGCTACGAGAACTTCGTAAGCGGTATCTTAGAAGGAACCGTAGAATGCGTTAACCGACCTGGGCACCCGAGAAAAGAATATCTTGAGCAAGTGATGGAGGATGTAAGAGCCAATAGGCTACATTCGTGGAGCTGAAGAGAGCTTGCCAGGATCGAGGGGTGTGGAGGCATCGATGCCACATGTTGCAGTCAACTAGCTAGCCGGTGGTAACTTGAAGAAGAATGAAATAAATAATCCAGCAATCACTAAAAACCTAAATCACATAATTATATGTATTGTATATAATTCGATGAAGATTATCAAAATGTATGCATTAGATTATATAGGCTACAATGCAAAAGTGCGGTAATAAGGGTCCAACCACAAGAAACTTCAACAAAAGTTAGAGCGCTATTGAAAGAAATTTTCTCTTTGTGCCTTTGTGGTGTCTAGCGTAAGACACAGCTGCTAGCTCATATAAAGAGTTTAGGTAGAGTTTAGTAAAAGGACTTTTATTAAAACACGAAAATCTGGAACACACCATCATTGAGGGCACAGTGGATGGAAACGATAGAAGATGGCAGCCGAAGAAGGAATTCATGGATCAACTGAAGGAGAACGCACGAGCTCAAACGTACCAAGAACTGAAGAGGAAGGCGCAGGACCTAGAGAGCTGGAGGATGATATGAAGAGAGTTGCTGCCAACCAATCATTGAGATTGTGACCTCAGATGAACGTAATTCTGTAGAATTCAACATTTAGGTCCGGGCCGGTAGGCATGTTCTAAAAAAATTTCAAAAAATCAATGGTAGAGGTTACCCACCATTCAACTAATTCATTTCGGCCAGGTCTCAATACTCAAAATTCCATACCCCCCTCCCCCTGCCAAACCAAAATCATAGTGTGTGTGTGTGTGTGTGTGTGTGAATGTGGCAGAGCCGAGGCCCACATTATTCTCTCTACGGCCCTGGAGTACAGTAGGTTATAGAGTAAGATCAAGGTTAGAGCTTGCAGACAACACCTGAAAGGCAATCCGAGCCGTGCAAGCTTCGTGACGCCCTCCACTTGGGTGCGCTCCATTTCTTCCTGATTTAGAGTTCAACCCCGACTTTTAATAGAAATTCCCTGACAGATTAGTTTCAGTGGCACTTTAACTCTATCCGACTATTCAACGGTATTGAAATTGGAAATGGGGAATTTGCGCGTGGGCTTTTTGGTCGTCTAAGATCCCACTGCAAAATAGTGCCCCATCGAGTGTTTGCTAAAACCAATTTTTTACACATATTTATGTTTGAGGGCACTATGTTTGGCCGCTAGTATTTTTAATTAAATTTTTGTTCAATGATTTTTGGGAAAAAATAGCAATCACTTGTTTTAAAAAATATATATCGTGTACGATTATTAATATATTGTAAATGGTGCACTATTTTGCAGTGAGATCTCACACTATGGGCAATGACGGATCCCCCCGGGGGGGGGGGGTGTCAGGGGGGTCATGACGTACTATGGGTACCGTAACAAAAATTAAAAGAATCATGCTAACAAATGAAACAGTGGCTGGACTACCCAAATTTAAGGCATGAGGACAGTACTATTGTTTTGCCTGCCCTCTGCCCTTTCATAGCAGTAGAAAGAATGATTTACAGACGTCAAGCCCACCGTAATTGTACAAACATAGGCTACAGAAAACATCGTCTTTCTACTCAATAAAAAAAACTCATAAAGATGGATGAGTCACTTAAAGAGTGTTTTCGATCGGTAAAAAGAAAAAAAAAAAGGTTAAAAAGAGTCCGAGTAGCATAAAAAATGTAAGTTCTTTGAGTTTAGAGGAATAAAGGGAGAAGAAACCGCCGGCTGACGGGGGTGAGCAGTAAAGCGTAGGTCACTCGCCGAGAAAACCCTCCCCTAACCTTTGGAAAGCTTTTCTTGAACTTCGCGAGACCAACTGACAAATAATACCGCGAAAGTTCACTGACAACTTCCAAAGCGTTTTCCGGTTCGCGGGCAAAACGAATGCCGGCGGGCTCTATTTTTTTACGGCCTTGTGGTTTTCGATACTAACGATCCTTGCTTGTATGGGTTTTCATCTTCGTGCCAGAATTTCCCGGGGAAAATCGTGAGCGGGATGGTGAATAGCTTTTCTCGACTCATTTAGGGGTCGTTACGTAGAATCATGTCTCTTTGGGATTATGGAAACTGCTGGATATTATTATGTACTCGTCTTCCTTACAATTTCTGTGATGTTTTTTGTGCCCCTAACCTTATGTTTTTAATGGGAATCGTTCCAAATGTTTGTAAAACATCATGGCGGGCGAGTTTATTAATTAATTTCTCGTTCAACAGTGACTATACTGACAAGAATCGCTCTTTGAACACCTCCTAAAATATAAAAACTGTGGTAAGACACAATAAATTTGTTTATACGTACTATTTTTAATTTATAAATTAAAATAATCAAAAGGGAGGAACGTATTCCAGAATTAAGACTTACTTTATCGATTTTTATGGAATTGATGGATTATAATGCAAAATCTATTGCGTATTATCAGAGCTTAAGTTATGGCATTCCTATTTAGGCTACATAGAGTATAAGCCATAAGGAAAGTTTTGTTATGGTCGAAATTTTTGATTTCGGGATTTCAGTGGATTTACACGTTCTGAGGTTTCAGGAACCCAAAAAAAGAGGTTTTTACGAAATGTCTGTCTGTCAGTCTGTCTGATCATTGATTTATGGGCAAACTGCCCTGAAGATTTGATTAAAATTTGTAGGTTCATAAAAATCATAGGCCTACCTGTTTTTTTTATTTTAGGCCAACTCAATTTTGGGGGGTTTCACCTTCAGAAACCCAAAAAAAAAACTGTTAAAAAACATTTCTCAAAATGACTAATTTTTTTAAATTCCCATACATTGTAATTGGTAATAATATTAACAGAATGCAATATTATTTATCTTGGTACCTACTTGTATAGTAATTTGATAAAGAGGAAAGAATGTTCGAGTAAATTCGGACAGGTTCTTTATTTTTGGAAGTCACTGGGAGATCAACCAAAAGAACATTTTTGTTGATATAAGGGCCAGGGACGGATCCAGTTCACTTGGGGGGGGGGGAGGTAGTTGTGTGTCAAACTAGAGCGTAATAAATTAACTTACAATAGATTTACTACATTTGGGGGGGGGGGGCAGATACTCCCTCTGGGGGGGGGGCCGTCCTTGATAAGGGCTCTGGACCGAGAAATTAATTAATTAGCTTTCACCCATGTTGTTAAAAAAAAAAATGGTTAAAGATTCCCCCTAATGGTGAAGTAATCATGGGTTTACTATTAGTACTTTTTCTAAAGTTCTTCATGACTGCTGGAGGGACATAAAATATGGCTGCTGGGGATGTTTCTACTTAAGTATAGGGGATCGTGAAAATTGGTTTTCGCTGCATTAACTTAATTCAAGAACTGTAATCCGGGGTCAGCGGTAACAGGTAATAAATTTTCAATAAATAATTTTTACCAATGCGATAACATTTACACAAGATTGAATTATACATTTTACCATTTCCCATAAGCTGTTTTCCGACCGCGCTGTCACTGAAACCGCAGAAAAGCAAACCGCGAATTATTCCTCTCTACGAATTGTCAATTTCCATTCTGCTGAATGGGGCTGCAGTGTAGCAGAATTGGAAAATGTCGCCGTTATTTGCCGCTCAATGTAATTATTACCCTATAGTGCAAACGGATAGTACGGCAGCATGAAATACGTTATAGTTATGCAATGAGACGTATTGAAATCTGAAAATTGTCACTGCACTGGCCATTGGGGCTCTATTCAGCGATTATTTCATAATTAGTCATGAGTCGGATTGACAGGCTACCTACATTATACAGTGAATTTCCCTATCGTTCAACTGTTTCATTTGTTATAAGAGCAAATGGAACCCGGTATTTTCCGTTTTTTGTACAAGGTCAATTAATTTCACATGAAATTTCAATCGTAGAGTCATAAATGAGATGTCATAAACCTTAAGGCTGCTATTCCACTTGTCAGTTTTGCTTCATTTTGATAATGTGATTGACGGAAAATCATCAATATTGCAATCATATTTTTACACCTCATTCCACTTGTATTCAATAATTGACCATTTTAGTTTTCATTTATTTCCAATTTTGTAAGTTTGCCCGCCGTCTTTCTTTTAATTTTATAATCAACAAGAAATTTTATTATTTAAATTATGAAATAATTAGTTTGTTCACAAGAAATTAATTAAAATTATTTATCATGTTATCCAGACGACGCCATTGCTAAATTTTAGTATGTTATTGTCTGTAAAGCGTGATGTTACTCTATGATTATTGTCCATTGATCAATTTTTAGCATGCGGAAATTAAAATGGGCAATGACATAGAGTAAAGAAAAAAACTCATCAATTATTGAAGAAAAATTGACAAGTGGAATAGCCGGCTAAAGATACATAGTAGGCCTATGTGGAAACGTGGCCGTGGCTTATGCCAATTAGTGACAGTTTTGGAATTCCTTTGACCTGACATCTTCAGTGACCGTTATTTTCTACAAATCAACTTCCAAAACTGTGGCCGATTGTACATATGTACAAATGTACGTGAAAGAGTAGATGAATATTTTATTTTATGACACCTCATTTATAGCTCTACGATCAATACTTCATGAGGAATTCGACAATGCGCAAAAAAAGGGGGGCTACCCTTATAATAGCATATTAGTATCTACTGTAAATTCAACGGATATTTAATTATTGAAATGAAGTGATATAAATATGCAATATCCTATCATTCATAAGGGAAAGAGAGCCAGCCCGATCCCTCTCCCTGATCGCCCACAGCCAAAAATAATTTATTAATATCAAATTTAAAAGAAAAATATCGATTTTAGAGCCAAACAAGTGTCCTATATGTAGAAAAAATAATTATCCTTCGCATATTGATAAATATGTGGTAACGACGTGCCCGTCAGTAATACCAATTGACCACAGTTTTGGAACTCCAGCGACGCGACATTTTTTTTCAAAAAAACAAGTTCAATAACTGTGGCCAATCTGTGTTAGTGACATGTACATCAAAATGCAGTGGAACATTTCTTATATACATTATGACATCTCTTTTATGGCTCTACTATTGGTATTTCTAGGGAAATGATTTTTTTTTGCACCCATAAGCATTTCTTCCCCGTGTTGTCTCTTAAGACCGTCACTTTTGCAACAAAAATACCAGTTACGCCGGTACCCTAGTCCCTAAGCTACCATAGCTACCAAGTCCATTGTCTCTCGTTCTTGGCACGGTTAATTCCCCATAGAGTTATAAGTAAAAAGTGGTCCGGGCTGCTGTTCAAATTACAGTATCCGTCTATTTTGAGTCCGTTTACTTAAGATGTCTGTTTAACAAAAGGCTGTGGCGACCATCTTAACAGAGGACTGGCTTTTAATTAGTCAGTCGTAAATTAAGAAGACGGCGCTGCCGCTGATTTATGGCTCGTTTTCGACTGGAAGACTCCGCTGTTGGCTGCTGCTGCTCCGATTTCTACCACTTTCAATTTACTGCTATGGCAGTTAACTTTGTAGCTGCACCTACAGTTTTATATGACAGAGAAGTGGCTTGTTAAAAGTTGTAAATGAAATAAAAAGAAGGCACTCTTGCCAAGTCAACGTAGAAGGTCATCTCGATTGGGATAAAACAGCGCCAAAACTGTCTGAAAAAGTCAGCCATATGATTGCGTTTCTTCTTCTTGGTCAAAATAGGTTTCTTCCTCAATTTTTGGTCAGAAATTGAAAACGTTGCACCTTGCGAAATTCCTGTGATGGTCAACATGGTCTCAACTATTTCGCGCAATTCAATTTGATACGTTGGTGACGTAACAACATAATATCGTGAATTTTGTTTGTCACATTCACTGGACGTCCTGCTATGCTTAACCAGCTATGAAATCGAAGTTTTATTCCTTCAGTTGCTGCACCTGTTCTTACACATGACATTGCAAAGCTTTTACTTCATCAGTGGCGATGTGGTACAGAGTCCTAGACCAGCAAAAACTGGAACAGTTGCGCACCTTTTAGTAACTAGACTCTAGAGTATACCTATATACAGCAACATTTACAAAATCTTACCAATACATAGCAATAAGATTATTTAACTTACCTGGGTCTTTGCCCCTAAATAAATTTTCAAAATTCATTCGGAATTAGCTGATCAGACTGACAAAGGTTGGAGTAGTTAATTAGGTTGTTCGTTATGGGAGATTTATTATTAGTATATTGTAATCTTAGATGAAATATGCTTTTAAATATTATTTTATTTAATTTTAAGGCAAGGAACATTTTTATACGATACGCTCAGCGACAATTGTTGCATCTTCTTGTTCCAATTCTTCACATTTGATTACATACTTACTGGTAATGGAATGTGTTTCTGTTTTGCTGTGTTACACATATTTTTCACGTGGAGTACTAAACAGTACAGTTGGTTCGTGATCAATCAGCGGAAAGTCGGGAAACGCATGTTTGAAAAGTAAATAGGCCAGACGGATTTGATTCGTAGCTGCAGAAGCTGTAGAAAGGGGGAAATTTAAAGCGACTGTGTCACGGGAAGGGAAGGCGGATTCAGAAATGTTCAAATTGACAAACAGAGGGGGTCTTGATGGCCACGCCTTCCCCT
Source organism: Psococerastis gibbosa (assembly GCA_963971405.1). Classification (NCBI taxonomy): domain Eukaryota; kingdom Metazoa; phylum Arthropoda; class Insecta; order Psocodea; family Psocidae; genus Psococerastis; species Psococerastis gibbosa. Next base: position 42,091,429 of record OZ020485.1, read on the forward strand.
AGCACCTCTAAATTGCAATTTCTGGGAATCCTTTTGAGAAAATAAATCGCAAATAAAAGGAAAGTTTACCCAGCCCAGATACAACTTCCTTGATTCTGTCAGTTTTAAACGATCCGTGTTGTAATATTTATTTTTGTTATTAGGTACTGAGCATTAGTTTGTTAGTTTGAACTTCACATGAAACTAGTTCTTATTATGTGTACCGTATGAAATGTCAAGTGAACTGCGGTGGTTTCCACGTTATGTACACACAATGGTAGTACTCTGTGTGCACGACTGCAAGCCTAAAAGTTCGGTTTCTGAAGAGCCTCTGTTGAATTACGTCACTGAGAAGTCATATATGTCCTTTGTCGAAATTAAGGGTTTGATTTCGTTCATTGGTATTTGTTCCACTGATGACGGTAACTATTCCTCTTCTTCTTCTCACTTTCTCCTTAATATCTGACATTCGTGCATTCATTACACTAAAGAAAGCGTCAAAGGTTTGGATTTCCTATGAAAACCAAAGTAATTTTCTTGTTGATCCACTCATAAGTTAGGTGATGATAATACTTAGCTTGTACCTGGAAGCAGGTCAGCGTCATTGAGATAGCGCTCAATAGGGGCGTAAAGTTGGGGGAGGGGGGCACGGTCCAACTAGCCCCCCAGCTCCTTTAGGGGGGCTTTGCCCCCCCCCCCCAGCCTCGAGCATTGTAACACGTGGTTCATATTTCATGGTCCCCTTTGCAGCAATATGAATATAAGCATTCCTTTTTTAGCTTTGTAAAATCTACAGCTATACTTTACAACTATTAAAATGCGTAAAACCCTACTATTTTGCTCTTGTATTTTCAATTTTTCCTTAAATCCTGCCTGATGACGTCATAAGGTCTACTTAGTTTTGCCCCCGCCATCATTCTAAAACTTTACGCCTCTGGCGCTCATTTACTCTGTCTAGGTCAGGGGTCGCGAACACGGGTCCCTTTTGCTCCTTCAGTGCGCGGCCCTTCTGACATTTCGAAAAATAATACATTATGCATTCATAATATTTAAAATATCACTCGATTTTTTTTTAAAGCCTAGAACGTGGAGTCCTGTCTGAAGTTAAAGACGAAAGGATATGATGCAAATCTAATTTAACTTTCAAATGCCATGAAGACTCAAAATTCCTGTTAGCCATTTTCTATTTATTGATTTTGTATTAAATAGCAATAACACATTTCAATGTTCAATACTTGATGATGATATAACGAGGAAGTTAGTACTACTAGGTTGATGGGAGGGGCAAGCAGAAGTCATATTATGGGACAATATTTTTAAAAAAAGCTAGTGTGGCCCTTCAAAACTACCTCATTTTCGTTTTTTTTAGGCATAATATGGCATTGGTTTTTTCTCTTCATATCCTACTCTATGCAGTCTGTTCCCTTTATTTCTGGTAACATTCATGACATTACACCACCTCATCCAAGTAGTTCGCAACCCATGCTATAGGTAGTAAATCTGGTTTTCATTGCGCTGCATTGGGCTGCCATTGAAACCCATTTGCGTATGATTTCAAATCAATGATCCGAATGGAATAGAACTCGCTAATTACTCCATCATTTATCATTGATTGTCATTTGTTATCTTTAAAAACTTAAATTGTTACTGCGATTGCGATAAGTCGATATGGATGGCGGAAATGCGTCATTAACCATGGGGGTTTTTATAACGCCTCTTTGTTCTTTGAGCACCATCTGATAGATTGCAGGTCCATTCGCTTGAGTTTATTGCCCGAAAGGATCAAATTGATAGAACCTTTCCCTGTAATAGCTCTAGTCCTTCTTTTCAATCGCACCGTATTTGCTTTCAATTTTGCACTATTTTCTCTGTCTTGATTCTTTTCATTTCGGGCAAACACCGGCTTATATGTGAAATGACGTGGAAATATTTCGGGCTTCGATTGGTGCATGATTTTTGATTGCATAAAACCATTGATTTAAAACTGTTCGTAAAAATGAATATGTACCTATTGGACAAATTGGACAATTTATCATTATTATCGTTATCATGTGCGCGAGAACAATTTGAATTTCGCGCCCAAATCAGTTGCACATGTGACGTAGCGTGATGTGTGCGCGCGCAGTATATAAAACCAGTAGTACAGTATCACAGAAATCATGTTATGCATGTTCTTTTATCATTAAATAACCATCACAATTCATTCCCATCTATGTTCCCATAAGTCATATTGATAACAATGGTGAGATATCTTGCTCCATGTTCATTATCTGTAGTAGGCTAGCCGGTAGATATACACTTCAACATTCATGCTGATTTTTAGAGTAAGCATACCCATGCACGTAGGGCAATAAGAAAACACACAATAATGGTTTTATAAACGACGACAGATAACGATAACTAACAAAAAGAAAGACGAGAAGAAAAAGTTAAAAAAACAGAGGTGAGGGGCACAGTAGTAGTAGTAGTAGTAAGTGTATTGGCGATAGCCTTCAGCCTCTAACTGCCAATGGCAATGAAACTACAAAGCCAGATCTTTAGCGAAGTTTGCTGTAGCTGTACGACTAATGTTCACCACGGGGACGCAAACAACACCAAAACCCAAAACAAAGTCCAAGTTAACAGTAACAACACAATAGCACTATTTCTGACACGGTACGTTCATCAGGTCGCATTTGCAACATTACATCTAGGCGCTACGTCATTCTTGAGGCAATAGCTTAAAATTAATTGGAGGTAGTCGCTGATAAACTGAAAAAAGCCAGCCGAACACAGCCAGGGACAAATACGAGATCGAACTTGTCAGCATCTCACTTTTAAGAGTTTCCTTCCGAATTTCGTGCTTTACTTTTTCACAAATATCAGAAGTTTTGCAATCCAATTAGAAAGTTGTAATTGAACTCCCAAGTGCTTTCAAAGGCAAACACAATCTTAATAAACGTGTGGTATTGAAGGTACGAAGTTTTATTTTGTGTAGGTTTTTTTTTTTTTTTTTTTGGCGTCGGCGATGGGGAGCCATTCAGCCACTAATGTGCGGCAGTCTTAAATAGCTTTTTTACTGTTTATTAAAAAATTATGAAGAGCAAAATATATTGTTGGGTTGGATGTTTCTAAAATTGAAAGTAGATTGAAAGGTCTGACTATGGAATTTGGGAGGCAATTAAGGAGGACTGTACGTTGTGCTGAGTGTGGTGGGCATTCTAATATAATATGCTGTAGGGTTTCAGTTGACCCCGGACAAGTGTCGCACATGCCACTGGGGTCCCTACCTATCTTCCACAAGTACCTCTTCGTGACCCCATGGCCACTTCTCAGTCTTGTAATGGTCGTATAAAATTTTTTTGTGAGTGGTGTAGGTACTACACCATGAAGTGTAATTATCGTATTTGATAATACTGTACCAGGCTGCAAACATAGGGGATGATTTTAAATCTTGACCTAGGATTAAACATTTAAGCAAGATTATTTGACAATAGAGAATGCTATTCAGAAGTGTTATGTTAACATTTTTAACCCCAGGAATAAGTTAACACTAATCGCCATAGTAGGCCACTGACCCTCAGGGCGAGTGGGGAGTCCGCAGATGGTGGAGCGTTGTACAAAACCGAGATGACTGGAGGAGTGTTGCGCATCAAGGGCTGTAGAGCCAGAAGAAGGGGAATAAGGCCCGCTGGGCCGTCACAAATCGTCTGTTAAAGGGTCTGTTACTGTACTTCTTATCTAACCAGCATGTAGACTAATACCTCTTAGAAGAATGGAGGAAAATGAAGTTTTTTTTTAAAATGAGAATACAGAATTCATCAGTTGCGGAGCACCAGCAGATAAGAATAACTTATCCGGAAAAAAGTAAATAAATCTCAATTAACTATCGGGAGTGAGAGCCAATTCAAATTGTAAATTGTTTACCAACAGGGATTATTGTTGCATGTGATAGATGTAGGTGGCGCAGTTGGATGAATGCCGTATGCTTTATTTTTAAATGAGCTGGTTAGTTCTAATGCCGTATTAAATTGGTTTAAATAATAAATAAATAAGTTATTGTTTTCCTGTGGTGGTAGGCTGCAGGTACTGTATACTTCAATATTATAACTGCGAAGGCTTTCACGGTCGGAGTCGAATGAGGAACCAGTAGAATCCGGGCTGATGGGCCGTGGTCGAAGTGAAAGTGAACTTCCAAACGTTTCGTCAACATCTGCGGTCGACATCTTCAGTGGAACTGCGTAGACTTCTAAGATTGTATCTCGTAGGCTCAGCAGCTCTCGGAGGCTCAGCACAGTCGCTGCTGAGCCTACGAGATACAATCTTAGAAGTCTACGCAGTTCCACTGAAGATGTCGACCGCAGATGTTGACGAAACGTTTGGAATTTCACTTTCACTTCGACCACGGCCCATCAGCCCGGATTCTACTGGTTCCTCATACTTCAATATTCCCGTGTAAATAGGTCAACCATGTACAGGTTATATTACATTATTATATATCATGTGTACCTACTAAAGCAAGAGTGGGGTTTAGGTTTCAATGGCACCACCACCTGTGACTCGGCAGCCATCCTTGAAGGCCATCCCTTTGTCACGTTCACTCTCTTCATCTAAGTTTATTGCTTTCCAATTTATACGTAGTATAAGGAAAGCTTTGTGATGGTCGAAATTTTCGATTCCGTGTTTTCAACGGATTTACACGTTTTGAGGTCCCAGGAACCCAAAAAAGTGGTTTTTACAAAATGTCTGTCTGTAGCTCTGTCTGTCTGTCTGTCGCTCTGTCTGTCTGTCTGTCTGTTCATCGATTTCCGGGCATACTACTCGAGACATTTTGATGAAATTTGAAACGCAATCACGATAGTATTTTGCCAACGGCCTTACCATGATGAATCAATGAGAGCAGAGCATGTTTCAAACTGCGGCAGTGTGCACAGCGCAGGCAGGGGCACATGGTGGGACATGATAACGCGCTGAGACTATACCGGTCAGTTTACGTGCGTGCCGAGTCCTGGTCACCTCTGATTCAATCGTGTGGCTTTACCATGTTCTCCAAGTGGTTCGGAATCCACTATAATCTGGAGGTCCACCCTGTCAGTCAACTCCCCTTTCCCCCGAGGTGAAAGAGTCTTCTGCTCTTAGGGTGCCTCACGTTAACAAACAGACTCACTCCCCCCGCCAGGCTGACAGGGTTGCTTAAAGCAGCTAAATGCTGAAAGCAAGCGTTGGCACCAACAACACGATAGTATGACATTCGGAACACTTACTTTATCAAAAAACTTGCAGAACACTGAGTTTATTCAATTTTTTTAAGTATTCCAAAGGTCATTCTATCGTGGCCGGGTCGTATACAGTGCAATAGTATTAATCTGCCTACTCCATGATTTTAAAACAATGAAACAGTGAAAGCTAAATTTGTGTGGAAAATATTAAATAATAGAACCCTCCCTCTAAGTAACAACCATGTAGCCAACGGCGGGAAAAAAATAAATCACTCAGTAAAAAATTTCAAAGTAAAAATGAAAAACATAAACATCACACAAACGAAGACAGCGCTAATAAAATAACGGAAGACGTCTTTGGTAGCGATATAGCTCTAAATAAATTTTACCACCGCATATACTCTTTGACCTCAATGTAAGCAACCGCCATATATCATGCTAGTGTATCTCCCTGTGTTGCTTAAAAAAAAAACGGTTAGATTTGGGAATAAAAAACGGGGCAAAACGGGAGGGGGAGCAACAAGTTGGGGGAGTGGGGCCGTGGACCGGAACCTGGCCCGCGTCTTTACCCTTGTCCAGATCCAACTAATTGATGTGGATCCTTGCAAATTTCCCCTCGCCGCATCAAGAGGCTATCTGCTTATGTTTCGAGTCGGAGCATTAATTTGACGCAAGTCTGGGTACTGATTACCACCTTCGGGGGTCATCTGTGATTAATTAACTGAGGTAAACACAGCTCTATTAGTGGTCGAGGTTCCAGACAGGCAGATTATGCTTTGACTTTAGGCTGGTTTGTCAACTAGGCACCATTACGTTACGTGGGAGTGCTTTTAATCTATCTGAAAGTGCTCAGGTATCACATTTCAAACAAAGAAGCACCTCTTTGAGGGACTGACAGTAAATATACGATATTTATTTTATATATATATATATCTGATTAATTATACAATCAAGTAATCGACAAGAAAGTATAAAGTAAAATCGTCAAAATTATGTAGCTGTCATTTTCATTGTGCTAGTGCCTCAGTGACAGTGTAGAAAGCTTTTTCTAAGAGATGGTCTCTAAGCAATTTAGGGAATTTAATAGCATTTCTCGCCGCTCTCAGTTCAATCGGGAGTTTTCTAAGATCAGCGAAACCTTGTAGTATGGGATCGTCGTTCAGTCGCTCACACTTGGCTGTGAGTGGTGCTGGCCTGACATGGTCCCCCATTTGCCTCGTGTTGTAGGTGTGGGTGTCCCCATTTTGTTTAATTTTCCCCCCTACCTCAGGCTCAGGTCCCTTGTCCAATGCCAACGACCCCATGGATTTTCCTCATGAAATTTTGGCAATTGGCAAACTGATATACGTTCCATGTCAACCTACACCGACTACAAGCGATAATGGACAAGCTGAAACAAGCTTACCATTCACGCAATGAAACAGGCTAAAGCATGACTTCACCAAGTACAGATGCGAGTCTTACTATGCCTGACTATTCACTCTATCTAGTGTTCGCCCGGCTCGGTCTCGGGTCTCGTCGAGACTTTTTCCGAGACCAAGACTACTTCAAAGTCTCGGTTTCGAGACCGAGATTCGAGACCATTAAAACAAGTGCGAGACCGAGACCTACTAGTCTCGGTCTCGTCTCCAAATGGTCTCGGTTTGGGTTTGATGAATCTATAATAGTAATACATTCTGTGCAAGAACTCAATTGTCGCTCGTATAATGACGCCCCTGCTAATGAATGAATGATCTCTGTTCATGGATTATGCACAACCTATATCAATTATGTGTTAACTATGTGTTTAGACCAGGTTCGGAGTTTTGCTTAGCTAGGCGATAATCCTGCTTATCTTCTATATATTCCATTCCTTGTGTTTGGTATTTTTGTGTGTTTGGGCGGTTATGAGTATATGAACACTAATGAGGCAGCCATGAGCCAGTATAACATTGTCAGTGCAGGCGCTATAGGTAGTTGAGTAAGCAAAATATGAGGACCGCATTCTGTAAAAGTTTTCAACTCAGAAAAGCCTGCAGATTATGATTCTCGATGTTTCCAGGGGGTTTATTGGTCCAATTTCGTTTATACCCCAATTAAAAGGACTAAAAAATATTTGGACCCAATTTAATGATTGTTTTAGTGACAATATTCAGTCATTTCTTATTTTGACAGTCATTATTATTAATACATTTGCATCAGCATTTATCCATATACTGTATTTGTGCCAGTGAGGGTCTTCCCACGTAAAACAATTCAACTATAGCGTATGAAACCGCACCCCCCCCCCCTTCGAGAAATATTTCTGATATTTCTGGGTACCCCTTGGCGTGTGCTGAAGCTCTGTCACAATGGTAAATGTACAGCATCCGATGTGTCAGTAGCACCATTTAGGTCTCTAGGGGGGGGGGGAGTGGTCGCCCTATGACCCTATGAATAATATGCACTGTGTACCTATTTTAACCATTCTTGCCCCCACAGCCAAAAATTAGGGAAATTATGGAATGGCACCACTGTTTGAGGTCCACTTACTGTAAGCAGAAGCGCTGGGACGGCAGGCTTTTAGGAGCTCTTCCACGACCTCAGCTTATTCTAGGCTAAGCCAAACGCCATAAGTTAAGCATGGATAGGGATGCCAACTTGAGCTTAGAACTAGGATAAGCCGAGGTCGGGGTGGGACAGCCCCTTACTGGGTTCGTGATGGCCAGAATCTGAGGAAAAAACATGCTTATGCATGCATTGCAATTCAGCGGGCGTTGGCCACAAAAAGTATAGCAGTCCAGGTGGTTATTACAATAATATAATGCAACCATGCCTATATGGAAACCGAGACTTTCGAGACGAGACCGAGACCAGGTCATTTTTTCGAGACCGATACCGAGACCATGAAAATCGAAACCGAGACCCCGTAGTCTCGTCTCGGTCTCGGTCTCGGACGAACACTAACTCTATCATAGAACTTCCTGACCATAGACTTTCCATCCTCTAATTCAGCCCCTTCCCCCCCCCTCCTCCAAAAATTTCTACATCCGCTAGTGGAAGAGTTCGTTAATTCCAAGCTGTGAGAAAACTCTGTAAAATTTTCTTCCAGTAAATTACTTCCGTATTAATGAGATCAGAACTGCCCTCAGGGGAATATTGCGAAGCAAGCTCAGTCTGTACCATTGTCAACAGAAAGGAAGGCAATTTAGGGGGGGATGATGAGAGCGCGCATCACATAATTTACTTCTTTTCACCATATTCAACAAAGAGGGCACCATCATGCATTCAAAACATTCTTGTGATAAATGTCGCAGCTTTTTGTACGCTTCTTTCCCAATTTTTCATCTTTGCGTTGCTAACACTACCACCGAAAATTCATGAAGGCGAAAGGTTGATAGAGTTGGCCCACAAATCATAATGCTCTTCCGAGCCTCCTCTCTCTCTCTATGCTTTGTGCTTCTTACCTGACCTATATTTTATAGGTCTGCTGCCTAGGTTTTTTGCAGATTACTGTGTTCCATGCCAGCATCACCAGCATTCCTTGCCATTAGAGCATCGCGGATGACCTTTTTAATCAGCTTTACCAGGACATTTAGAGTAGTTGTACAGGCTCCAACTTCTTGGTTCGAGTCCCACACTTGCTACTTTTTCTGGCCATGCTTCGGAGAGGCGGTCCCGAGTCTTCCTAGTTGAGTGTAGGAGAGGGCTATAGCCCCAACTCCGCTAAGTTGGCTTAGTAATAGAACAACAAAAATAATTATTTATTTACCATCTGTAGAGGACACTGTACACTGGGGATATGAAATTGATATTTGATTCATTGATTTTTTAATAAGTATTTTTATTGGGGTAAAAGTGGCGGGAGGCAAAACCTATGACGTCACATCTAGTTTCAGTAAATTTTGGATTAGCTCAGTTGACGTAATATAATGTAAGTGGACTCTTCTTCTTCTTTAAATGCCTCTTCTATCGAAGATTGGCGATTGTCATTGGAATTTGTTGAACCATGGAGACTACTGCTCTGAAAAGGGAAGTCGTGCTCTCGCCAAACCCTTGCCTCAGGGTTTTCCACCAGGATATTCATCTTGTGCCGGGAGCTCTCAGCCCGCAGCCCTTCTATCTTTCCTTACCGGCCGCCATACCATGTTGAATCCAGCGGACCAGAACAGGTTCAAAGCTACAGATAACTTGGTCGTGTGCACAGTGCCGGTAGGGAAACATGGTAGGACTTGTCCTGGTCACCTCCGAACTAATCGTGTGACTTCACTGTGTTTCCCAAGTGGTTCGGAATCCACTATAACCAGGAGGTCCATTGTCCTATGGGCTGGCATAGGACAGTCAAGTCGGGGTCGCTCTATGGGCCCAAATGAGGCCTAAGTCGTTATTAACCCGACGAACACTACTACTACTACTATCTTTCCTTGGATTATTATTTATTACATTCAGAAGGCGCTCCTCATCATTCGGCCGTAGTATGTTCATTTATGTTTCTAACCGACAGCAGGAACTGGACGACTGATTTTGAGGTCCTGGGATCTCAAAATGTATAAATCTATTGAAATCTCAAAATCGAGCATTTTTGCAGTCAAAAAGCTTTCCTTACTCGTAACTCATAAATCAGGAAAAAAATGAACACAATAAACGTAGCCGACCACAAGTACTAGAAGAAGTAAGCTCATTTATAATGGGATTGTCTATACTTCTCAAATTATATATCACGTGACTCCTCTGTGTACAAGGTCTTATCAGTAAATTTTGTGTGTCGTCAAAATTTGGCAGCAAATACGAATGGACAGCGGCAGTGGTGACGTGATGGCTCACTGCATAGGGAGTTTGCCAGGCTCGTTAATCATGTTAGGGTGACACAACAGACGTTATAGCCGAGTAATGGCACTTACCCCCGTCTTATGCCCATAAACTTCCCCACATATCTAATGCGCTGATAAACTGCCTCCCGTTTTGTTAAGGAAACATTCGTCTTTTAAATGTATCGTCCATCTTGTAAATACGTCCTATGACGTGCCTAGTTTGCTTCCAGAGTCGTATTCTGATAATATAATTTCTTTATTATTGATGTGTCTTGTGTCGAGGTAGAAAACTGAACCACGACACAGGAGAGAATGGTTCAGCTGTACTAGACGGCACGGTGTCAAATGGCCTACCAGAAGGGACGTTGGCTGAAAAAGAAGAAGAAGAAGTCTTTTGGAACCATACAAGTCCAATGTGAAACTAGTGACTGTAGTGAAACCCCTTAACGAATAGATTTTTTTTTAATGTCAATTGTCTGTTCTGCATCTGCTGTGAGTAACGCTACTGTAGAGTTGTATAATTCAGGTGAGAGATGGGACATTTGAGGAGGCTATTTACAAACATGGCCAACTCCAAGTTGTAGAATTTTTCAGGAGAGTGGATTTTCTGTTGAAAATTGCATTAAGTTTATAGCTAACCCTAGACTTCTCAGAGCTTCTGGCTGCAATCTGGCTGCAATTGTCACTTTATTTTACAACGTGCAGGTGGACATTAAAATTTCTGCAAGGTCGGATCATAACCCCATTTTGAAAAAAAAATGGAGTTGGCCACGTTTGTTACCAAGCTCCTCATTTGCTTGCCGCCAAAAATATTATTTTGAATTTCCCGGGCCACTTGGGATCTCATATGATCGATAAGTGATCGATAGGGATTGAAAAAACGTAGCATCAGGTAGCCCCAGGATTAAAAAAAATGTGGCAGGCCATCTATCCTTTAGATCAGAGATTCCTTAAGTGTGCACCGCGGTGCCGCCACAACTCGCTAGGGGCGCCGCGGTGCCATAGGACAAATTTATTTCCATAAATAAACGATAATTAAAAACTGTTTGTTTGTTTCTAACGCCTGCTTTCATCATTTCTGCTGCAAGCAACCCTGCCAGCCTGGCGGGGGGAGTGAGTCTGTTTGTTAATTTGAGGCACCCTAAGAGCAGACTCTTTCACCTCGGTGGAAAGGGGAGTTGACTGACAGGGTGGACCTCCCGATTATAATGGATTCCGAACCTCTTGGGGAGCATGGTAAAGTCACACGAATAAATCGGAGGTGACCAGGACTCGACACGCTCGTAAACTGACTGGTATAGTCTGAGTGCGTTATCATGTCCCACCATGTTCCCCTGCCAACGCTGTGCACACATCTAGGTTTGCCGCTGTTTGAAACATGCTCTGCTCTAACGGGTTCAACATGGTAAGGCCGTTTTAAAGCATAATTAGGCCTAATTTAAAACTATAAGTATTTAGGACAGGTAAAAAAGGAAGGGTAGGAAGGGAATGATCGTATGTGGGCCTACATGTCCAATACTAGCTATACGTTCTGCTTTTCTCCACTGTTCGGGGACACGGGACTCCCATGTTAGGTTGATTGGCTGTAAGAGTGTGACTTTTGCTTGAGCACCAAGGTGTCTGACAAAGTCTGGGAAGATGCCGTCCGGACCTGCTGATTTACCTTTCTTCAGAGTAGTTAACGCAAGTTCTAATTCCTCAAACGTGAAATGGCTATCGAAGGCAGGATGCTCATCTGGGGTGCTGCTTCCTCTTCTGGTGAACACGTTTTTTCGGTCTGCTGGCGTGATGTTGAGTCTGCTGACTCCGGCGTAGTATTTGCAGAGGGCATTGGCAATTTTTTTTGGGCATGTAAGTTGTTTGCCGTTGACCATGATTGGTTCCCACTTGCGACTGGTTTTTTCATTGTTTAAGCTAGAAATGTATCTATGAGCTTTTATCCCGTCTTTTCGGAAGTCAAGCTTTGATACGAACGACCTGTACGCGGATCTTTTAGCTTCTAATATTCAAAAGGGTTGATGTAAGGCACTGGAACGACTACCGACCAGCAACTCAGAGACTGAAGACGCAACCAACACCTCTAACCCACTACAAAGTCCTGCGTAACAAATACCAAATTCCGACGCCCGTACGTGCGCCTCTGCAAAGTTACAATAAAACAGTGTCAGCGTTACCAAGCATAAACCTGAAAATACAAAGTACTGCAACTAACAAGAAAGACCTAAGCGCTTTTGAACTCAGACAAAGTGCCCTAGAAACTATACACAATCTATATCCAGCTACCGAGTGGCTCCATGTTTATACCGACGGCTCATACAACCCTGAATCAAACTCCACAGGAGCTGGATCTTTCTGTAATTTATTTCAACAGCACTCAGCAGTAGGAAGCAATACAAGCAACTACGACGGTGAAGTTGTCGCCATTACCGAAGCTACCAACAGAATTCTCAACCTCACAACTAATCCCGGCAACCTGGTGTTCCTGATCGACTCCCAGGCGGCAATTCTGGCATTCAGTAACAACAAGCCCACTGACTGTCCCCGCACATCAAACTGCCGCAACAAACTAGCCGAACTCATCAATGCTGGGTGGAATGCCAGGCTTCAGTGGGTCCCAAGCCACGTCGGTCTCGTAGGAAATGAAATAGCGGACAAAATGGCAAAAAGGGAGCGGAAGCAGACCAACCCGAAGCTCCACAAACCCTCCAGTCAGCACGGAACATAATAGCCGCGAAAATCTCCAAGGCCACTAGTCTTCAACTTCGGAGCCTGAGCACTGGTAAAAAATGGGAGCCACTCACCACCCCCGGACACATCCCGTCAAACTTGGAGAAGCGCTGCGGTCGCGCGTTTCCGCCTAACTACCGGACACGACTTACTCCAAGCCCACCTTCACCGCATCGGAATTGCTGACTCCGACATCTGTCCACTGTGCGCGTCCGGAAGGATGGTGGCCACTCACTTGGAGACCTGTTCCAGATTAAAACTTCTTCCTGCCGACACAACGAGGCGCTACTGGGAGGCTCGGCGTCTAATGGCCCAACTGCCACAGACGGGCGTTGGCTAAACTAAACTAAACTAACTAGCTATACGTTCTGGGCACCTCCTATTAAATTCCTGTAAAAAAGGGCACCACCTCCAAAGAAGTTTGGAAACCACTGCTTCAGAACTTTAGGGAAGATCATCTTCTGGGGTCTTTGGGAAGAGCTGTTGATTCTCATCCCAAACATTTGCATAAACAAAAACTCATCATAAATATATTCTGAGGGAGTTATTGTAGGCTGTAAGTCAGGACAGTTAGTAGATAACGACATAAAAATATGAACTCTGGAAGAAGTGGGAAGTTCAATTTAGGTGAAAAGTAGGCCATGAATTTTACAACAGTACGCCCCCCCCCCTCTCCAAGAAATATTGAGGTTACAACCTTCGCATTGGGGAAGCCTTTGGGAATGACCGACGAACTATTTACGTTTTTTTAATTATTATGCTGCTGACATGCTCGTGACTAAACAGTAGCGCTAAACTAGCACAGACAGCGTTTTATTACTTATAATTTTATAAACTTCAATAGTCTATATGGGAATAAAATCCGAAATAGTTAACAGGAAAAACTGTTGAAAATTATCACGAAGTACAAAAAGTATGGACTCCAGTTTACTTTTAATCCTTACCTGGGATTAAAAATGTAAACAAGATAATTTTACAATGGAAATTGCTATTCAAAATTGTTTTATCACATTTTTAACCCCAAGAACTAGTTAATCCTAAATGGCACAGTAGGCCCGCAACGAGCCAATGATCAATATAAAAAAAATCGAGTCCTTTTGAACTCCAGTGGGCCTACTGTGGCGATTGTTTTTAGTCTTAACCTAGGCTATATAGTATTAAAAATGTAAACAAGATCATTTACAATGGAAGGTGCTATTCAAAATTGTTTTGTTTACATTTTTAACCCCATGAATTACTCATTACTACAAGGGCCCGCAGTGTGCTTGTTCTCTGATAATCAATGACAGCTCTAGACTGCGTGGAATAATAATGTCCAATGTACATGTACTACCCGACTACGATAAAATGCCACCTCGAACATTTTGTTCATTCAAAAACTTGCATAAGCGGAACACCGGGTTTATTAGATGTTATAAATGTTCCAAATACCATCTTATAGTGTTCGGGTAAGTACCTCCTACTATTTTTAAATTACTCCGCTCTTGCGTCACACAATTAGTTAACAATCCAACTTTCAAGAGCCCACTACAATAAAAAAATAAACGTTGAAGATTGTCTAGTGTTCTAGAATACAGCACTATCCCCCTCTCCACTATTAATTGTGCTAAGTAAGACCTAAAAATTTTTTCTAAAAGCTGCGAAAACGCGGAAGCTATGAATGTCTAAATTGTATTTCAAGTAGATGATGTACAAAAACTTATACAAGAAACTTCAACAACAACAGGGGGTAAACTTCTCCCCCTTGTTAATTCAATTTTCAGCGTCAGCGTAAAAAGAAACGGGACCAGTGGACTTAACTTAATGCTCGTCATGGTTTCTTTGGCTATGAGGCTTATTTGAAATAAGTAAATGAGTTTTTAATCAAAGAAATAGCTTGGTGTTTGTAACGGTAGACGTGTGGGTAGAGGAGGGAAGGGGTATGTACTGACCGGTAGGGGTTGAAAGATAGGGTTGTTTCCCTGCAGGAAGGAAGCTTTTAGTGCTTCTAACAGTTTGACGTGTGTTCTAATTAAAAGAAACCTCAGAGTTGAAGTTTCCCCCCATGGGGCAGCATTACATGTCACATATCCACCGTTCTTGAACAATAAGTGAATAATTTACGACAGCCTTGGCCTAGACGTATACCGTAATCCACCTTAACCCGCTTTGTCATTTTCACATCTTTGATTGCAAACGTATATGAGACCCATGTCAAGCGAAATGTTCCTACCCAACAATTCAATTAGATGTAGTATTATTGAATTATATCAACTTCTAAAACTACCTAGTAGTAGTATGGTTGGACACAGTCTCAGGCCACGGTGTGGGTCCATAGGATAGTGGACCTCCTGATTATAGTGGATTCCGAACCACTAGGGAAAAAACAGTGAAGTCACACGATTACTTCGGAGGTGACCAGGACAAGTCCTACCATGTTTCCCTACCGGCACTGTGCACACGACCAAGTCATCTGCAGCTTGGAATCTGCTCTGGTCCGCTATATTCAACTTGGTAAGGCGGCCGGCTAAAACTACCTAAGTGCAGAAAGAATTCTTAATACAGAAAAACTGTGCAGGAGGTTTCTATGCGACGTAAGTTCCCAATAAACTCTGCATACATATCAGTAGTATAAAAGACATGTAACTAGCGCTTTGATTGGCTAATAACGACGAACAATGGATTAAAGCTGACTATAGGTACACTGGTAGCAGTGGCGGCACTAGAAATTTTAAGGCGGGGGGGGGGCATAGGGGGCATGACTTCTATCCGGGGGGGCCAATGAAAAAACGAAACATTTTTCATTGGGAGTAGGTATACGGTTCAATAATTCTCCAATTTAACAACATGTAAAATGTCTGAAAAGTGGGGGGGGGGCCACGGAGGGGCCGGAGAAAATGTTGGGGGGGGGGCAGGCCCCCTCGGGCACCCCCGTAGCGCAACCACTGACTGGTAGACGCGTGTATTACCTTTAGACCTAGCTGTCCAGAGTGAATAATTATTATGGTGCCCATTCCATTGACCGGCTAGGGCTATTTCCAAAAACGGTGACGTGGTAGCAGACATTCAAGACTTAGGTGGCGTTCCACCGACCTCGCATTGCAGAATCGACGGAAATGTTTATTTTCCTTTATGCCATAGTTAAAATTGATCAATGTACAGTAAAATCACAAACAAACAAACTAAAATTAAAAAATGGCGTCATGGGATATGTTAAGTACAAACATTTTAATAGATTTCTATAAAAATAAAAATTCACATTTCCGTCAATGTCATTTGCATTCTGCAATGAGAGATCGGTGGAAACGCAACCTAAGTCTTGAATGTCTGCTACCACGTCACTGTTTTTGGAAATAGCCCTAGCCGGTCAATGGAATGGGGGCCTATGCAATTTAAGACAATTGTCAGCACAACAAGAGTGAATCAGAAACTACCTCATGGGATTGCATTTAAGGCAGATTTCTCGATCCCCCCCCCCCCCCAAATGCAACTCAATTCTCCCCGAGGAACTTGGACCAGGAGGCAAACCCTGGCTCCATCACACCCCCATTAACCTACAACCCCAGCCCTAAAGGCTTAGTTTTCCCTTCTATGCTACCTGGAAAGATAAACCGCCAGTTACTTAATCCCCTTTTAGCAGAGTTGTCAAGGAACCCTCTAGGTATTTATTCGGATTTAAGGATTTTTGAGAGTAGGGGGGGGGAGGGGGAGCTGTAGTCCGGGGATGTTGCGTCAGGTCCTATTAGGAAGCTTATACTTTCATTGGTTGATTCGCGTTGAAAGAACGTGGAGAGGTCTTACAGCGCGGTTTATGTGCTTCATTTTTACGTCGTTCTTATGTTATTTTTTTCGGGCACCACTTAAGACTTTCGTCAAAATAAATCGCTTAGAGGCGGATAGGTGCAAGTGACAAAAATAAACATTCCAGATAATTGAGACTAACGTTTGTAACTCAATTGGAAGTGTACAGGTACACCATTGTCAAAATGGCAGATCCTAATGTTCCTGTTGGTTTATACCAGCGTTTCCCAACCTTTTTTTACCTCACGGCACACTGACAATCAAATTTACATACGGCACACTATGTTATTACCATTTCATTCATTCAGTTAAGCAAAGCTGGAAAATAGTAATACATGGTATGTTTACTAGGTTAAACAAATGAAAAACTCCTTGTTAGTGGTAAAACAAATATTAAGATGATTTAATCATGTTACAAACAAGAAAATGATTTTCAATTGTACATATCCATTAAAAATTGTAGTAAAAATGAACTTAGAAATCTTAGAAGTCTTTTTTTTGCGGCACACCTACACACCCTTTCCGGCACACCGGTTGAGAAACGCTGGTTTATACTATAAACAACAGCTAGAGTAACAGCATGGTGCCCTTTACTCTAAAGCGCAAAAAAATGTCACTTGCACCCCTTGGCTTGTAGGCGCTTCCAATGTCATATTTCTTTCTATGAATTTCTTGCTATGGCATGCCTATTGTAGTAGAGTATGAAACATTCGGTACTGTACAATGAATGCAACTGATCAACTGATACTGTATAATTGACAAAAGTTCATATGTACAGTATGTACGTGGCAAAAGCGCATCCACTGGGGGGGGGGGGTCATAACCCCCCTAAATGGGTAGATTCATATGATGAAAAAAAAAAATTGTGTAAAACTCAAATTTTTAACAACAACAAAATTTCCCTAAACTTACATCCAACTTGCCCCCCTAAATTTTCCGCTGGATCCGCTCTTGGTACGTGGCTACGTTAGACGTGAGGTCTAATTTCAAAATTATGGTTTTGGAGAGTTAACTGACCATTAAACTTCGTATAGCATATTTTGAGAAAAAAATATGTACGCTTGTACAGTACAATACATACAGATATCGTATATTTTCTTACTTTAGGGAGATTTCATCTACCTATTGAAACGGCCACCAATGTTCAACTTCCGGAAAGTTTCTTCGTAGTTTTTTATTTCATGACCTCCTGAAATTAAAACCACCCTCCATTCAATATCTTATATACTGTATATATATACGAGTATATACCGTATATATACATACGCATGTATGTATGTACAATATGTACAATATGTATGTATGTATGTCGATTTTAGGGAAACCTGTAACTTCCGTACATATTATCCGATTTTGATTGAACTTTTCCCAAAAATTTATCATACAATTAATGTCTATATCTGGTTTGTTAACTAGCAGGATCCGCCATTTTGTTTCAAGATGGCTGCCGTTTAAAACCTTAGAAAATTCATATCTCAGTTATTATTTGTTGCAGAGCAATGTACCTGAAAGCCCGTATTTTTATCCATAATAATAGTCATAACATTTTCCACGACTTTGATTTCAAGGCGTCCAGTCGAAGTGAAAATAATGTGCTTTAGGCGGGGTTTCCACCGACTTCTCATTGCAGAATGCACATACGTTGACGGGGTAGCAGACATTCAAGACTTAGGCGGGGTTTCCACCGACCTCTCATTGCAGAATGCAAAATACATTGACAGAAATTTGAATTTTTCTTTTTATAGAAATCTATTAAAATGTTTGTACTTAACATATCCCATGACACCATTTTTTAATTTTAGTTTGTTTGTTTATGATTTAACTCTATGATCATTGATCAATTTTAACTATGGCATAGAGTAAAACAAAAATTTCCGGCAATGTCATTTGCATTCTGCAATGAGGGATCGGTAGAAACCCCGCCTTTATTAATGATATCTGCTACCAAGTCAACGTATGTGCATTCTGCAATAAGAGGTCGGTGGAAACCCCGCCTTAGCAAAAGTTCATAGTAGTCAACATTCTGATTCGAGATTTGGAACACAAGAGTGTTTTGTTTGTTGATGTTGTGGTCGGGAAAAGAATGGAGAGCGTAATTTTTCTTTTGCGAAAAAGAAGTCTTTTTTATTTTTAATTACGTGCATAGCGTAGCAAAAGAGGTCAGCGCTTGCATGAAATCTCCCTATACTATTATCTCATTCTATAATTTTCTTTACATCGATTTCTTATTAATTCTGATCTTTTGAGGTGAAAATTTAACACAATGCCCCAATTGCTTGATTTTAGTAAAATGTGAGAAGTCAGGAAATATAAGTAAACATAAAAATAAATAGGCTACAATGGAAATTTTGATTAAGTACTTAACTTTTATTCAGATTTCAATTTTCGCTGAATTTTCCCCCTTTACCACTACGGTAAAGCGGGTACTCCTAATATTTGGAACATGTTAATCATTATAAGTACTGTATAGCTTTTTACTGAAGTTTGTTAGTATGACATCTCCTGTCTGCCACAGTTTTGCGCCTTCGCAAGTGAATTTTCCCATTAAGTATTCTGCAAAGTCCTAAGAGACAGGCTTCAGCCTCGGGCATCCTGTCAACTTCGTCACTGACAGGCTTCAGCTGGCAGAGGACGCAGTTTGAAAAACATCCATTTTCAAAATTAACATCTTTCTAACTTTCTAACGTTATACAATATTTTATGACACTGAGGTGTTTTTCCTCCTTAAATTATTCATTGTCAAGATTTAGGAAATTGAGGTGGCTTGTTTCAACTTAATTTCATGTCATTCTGATAAACTGAATAGTTTATTCAGAAAATAATTCTATTATTTTGTTGTATAGGTACAACAGGGTAGGTAGGTAGAGACTGCTGACTGCTGACTACTGAAACACTGAAAAAACTGTCTGAAACGCTTAAATCACATGATTATGCAAGCCATATTGCACCTACCCGTACCTACTCTATATAGGTCAATTCCTGGCCGTAGCTAGGATTGGATCCTGGGGGGGGGGGGGGTGCAAAAGTGCTATTAAATTGGCTATCAAATTGATATGCTTTTGCAGGGGGTTTATTTGAATGAAATGTTTTTTAATGTAAACATAATACCTTATTTATGATGTCTAGTTTAAATTCCTCGCATTTTTTTACATTGTGTAAATTCATCAAAGAAATCCAAATTCTATTTAATGTTAACTAGTCAAATCTTTTTCAGTGGGGACACCCCCCCCCCCTGCATCTCTCTGACTACACCCATGGGAAAATTCAAAGTTTTAAAAGTATTTGCAAACGTCGTTGGTAAAATATCTATTATAACAAAATTATAAAATTAATAAAATTAATAAAATTATAAATAAAATAAAATTATAGTAATGTAATGCATTGTTTTTCTTTAAATGCATACATTATTTGTATGTTTATGTACTGATGTATATGAATGTATATATTTGTATACTTCTTCTTCTTTCAATGTCTCATCCATCGAAGATTGGCGATCATCATGGGAATTCGGACCTTGGAGATTTCTGCTCTGAAAAGGGAAGTAGGGCCAAACCACTGCTCATGGTTTTCAACTAGGATGTCCTTTTTGTTCCGTGAGCCTTCCATCTTTCCTTCGACTATTACATGCTGAAGGTGATACTTTTCGTTCCTCTTAAAATGACCGTAGTATGTTAGTTTCCGTTTCTTAACCTTGACTTCTGCATCCATTCGTCTCAGGACTTTAGCAATATATTATAGGGAATTAAAATTAACATTGACGATGGTCCCCAAGTTAGAGAATCGGTCCGAGTTTACTCGAACATGCTTTCCAATTTATCAACATTAGTAGATAGAGAATTTGAGTAATTTCATGGTAAATAATTTTCCAGTGGTTAAATTTCCGATGTATGGGGGGGGGGGGTTGTTCACCTGACGTCACTGGAAGTGAGGTAAATTCTAGATAGGTCAGACCAACACATTAATTACAACACAGCAATAATGGCAGAGCACGCAATGCATTTGAGCGCGAATTTTCTATCATTTTTTCGAAAAATAATGTTTTGTGCAAAACCAAATAGTTTTTTGGGAAAGCAACCTGTCCAGTTTCGTTACTAAATTTAAGACCTAAAGCATACCTGAAGATAGAAATCATCGATTGAAAGGTTTCGCAGAAAAATTATTTTTTAGTCATTTTTCATTAAAATTTAGTTATTTTCATTTTTTTACCCCCAGAAGCAAACTATTAAGGGGCAAGCGACCCCCTGCAATTTGTCAGCATTAATAACGACTACAATATATGAGAATTTAAAAGAAATCGTTGGAGCCGTTTTTGAGAAATAATTTTTTTAGCCGTTTTTGGGGGTTTTTTGAGAATAAAACCCCCCCAAATTGAGTTAGCCCCAAATAAAAACAATGGTCCCGAGGTATGATTTTTGTGAACCAACATGCCGAATTTCATCAAAATCGACCGAGTAGTTTGCCCGGAAATCGATGCACAGACAGACAGACATTTCGTAAAAACCACTTTTTGGGTTCCTGGGACCTGAAAACGTGTAAATCCATTGAAATCTCGGAATCGAAAATTTCGACCATCACAAAGCTTTCCTTATACTACGTATAAATTGGAAAGCAAAAACCTTTTCGGGGGCTCATTACACAGTTACGCTATAGGTGATGCGCTATTAACAATAATAATTGTAATAATAAGATAACCTATTATAGCTAAAATAACGATTTAAGGTTGAACATTGTTTGAGACCGAGCATTAAATTAATTGCGATAGACCAGAAGCCGGCGACCAACTATCTACTACCCTCTATTCAATTATTTTCGGAGTAGCGAATTGTTACAATGGTCACAATGGACACAATCTCTCCAGGATATGGGTAGCATTCATCTGTATACAATGTGCACATAATATGGTACAAGTAATAGACAAACCTTATTAATGTGTTTCCATGGATAAATGACATTACCAGCACACTTGCCCTTTCCGATATTTATTTATGTGTCACAAAATGAGTTAGCCTCACACAGAAGAAATATGGGAAATTGAATGAAACCTTTTTTTATCTCTCTATATACTATTGACCTTGAACATCAATACACTTCCGGCAGCCATTCCGAAGCAATTAAATATCCTTGAAAATATAATAAAATCATATCACAAAATGTGCATTATCAGTAGCTGAACAGCATTATCAGTAGCTGAACAGCATTATCAGTAGCTGAATAGCTCAGAACCCCAACTTTTAGAACTACTTTATTTCAGCATTCACACTCCTTTGTCTCAGTAAAAGCTTACAATTTGCTCCCTCTATCAGTTAAATCAGCATTAAACCTAACTATTTACAAAGATAAAATTAAAAAACAACTCAGCCAATACCCTGAAATATACAAAAACCGTCCTTTATTGTCCTAACAGCCACCCAGAATGTCAGCATGTTTTTTATTGTATTGTATGTTTAGTTATCGCAACTAAAATTTAATAATTATTATTCGCTTATCTTAGTTTTTAGTTTTTTAGTTTTTAGTTTTTAGTTTTTAGTTTTTAGTTTTCAGTTTTAGCTATTAGCTATATTAAAAGGGGGCCCAGCACAGGCTCGTCCTAAAGGGTCCCCTCCTACTGCTATTACACTTATAAAATAATTGTTAATCTATATTTTGAAGGAAATAAAAATTACTTTACTTTAGCTTTTAGCTCAATCATAGTGCAAAAATTTTCTCCTCGAAGTTTTTTTTTTAAATTTTGAAATAGTTAATAGTCGCTGGATGACATGACTGTGTTTTAGAGTGGAGTCAGTCTGGTTACATGGTGCAACCAATTGTGTCAACCTCCGACCCTTAGAATTGGAAGAGGCTTAGTAATTATGGGACGCACCTCGTAGAGAGCTTGTTCTTTTCCGTCATTAAGAAAACGTAACATGTTCTCGTAGGCACCAACCAATTTATTTTCACATAAGGCTTGTTAGGCTACCAGGTACCTAGTCTTCAGTGAAATTGCCGAAACTAAACGACCCGCCCTCATAACTCATTCCTGGAGCCTGTCAGTTTAAAAACAAATTAGCAATTCTGCTAACACAGCACCTAATGTTTTTCTTTGATTCTTCGAAAGCAGTGATGAAGATGGCCGTAGAGAATTTAAGTTCCCCATGACGAATCTTTGCATCCTTGCATGGATAGTTCATCTTTGAGAGACGTGCCGTATATAGGAAATGGGAAAACAAACGAAAATGACCAGTGTGAGTCCCAGTGTTCCTGGCCGTCTTGACGGAGAGTAATGTCCGAACAGGATGGTTCGAGAGGACTGTGCTGTACGATTCATCAAACGCGACCATCAGTTCTATCGTTCTCTTTGGAATCATCGGGCCTCGGGGGGTTGAAACCAAAAGCTCAATTTTTCCCCTTCATCATTAATCCATGTTTTTTATGGGGAAAGTCTTGCAAAACGTTTTGTCCTGATGGAATACGCCCAAACATTAAATCCACTTCGATGGCCAGGTGATAAGGTGGTTGCACTTGTGCGAGTCTTTACAAGCTATGCGATTGGGGACGTGTCGTAACTCAACACGGGTACTAACCTGTAGAGGCGACTGAAGAGGTCAATCGGATACATTCATTAAATTGATTAATCTTAATTTTGTTTAATGCCAGGACGTGTGGAGTAGTGGTAGCGACTCTGACTTTCACCCGAAAGGTTGTCCCACACTTGCTGCATTTTCGGGCCATCGGGCTTCGGAGGACATGTAAAGCAGAGGGTCCCGGATCTACCTAGTTGAGTGTAAGAGAGGGCTTTATAACTCCACTAGGTTGGCTTAGTATAGAACAAAAAGTCAATAATTATTTTTTTATTTATTTTAAACATCTGCAGCAATTTTTTAGAGATAAATAAGTAACTACTTCCGCTATATTATTAAGCCAACCTAGCGGAGGTAGGGCTATTAAGCCCTCCCTTACACTCAATTAGTGGTGCCCACTCAGGCTTCAGTTTCAGGCATTGTTCAATATCAAAAATATCACAGTAAAATACGCCTGTCGCCAAACATGCAAAGCAAGTTTGGTTCAAAAAAAGATTAATCGCGTACAAGCAATTTAATGAATGTATCCGATTCTTCAATCGCCTCACTAAGTAACCTGATAGGTACTTATGTCGAGTTACGACACGTCTCCGATCGCAAGGTGTGTAGAGACTCGCTCAAGACAAGAGCGCTGCCACCTTAGGCGCCCATTCCACATACGTACAACGTCAATGAAAATTATGAAATTGAAGGACATTTCAATTTCTCATTGATGGGGGGCATTCCATATGTTTTTCAAAAATTGACAATTTTCAATTGAAGCGTATGCGCCAAATTTTTGAAATTTTTTGAAATTGTATTTGTTTTCTTCGTCGCCTTATTATTTAATCCTTATTATAATTTTTATACAGAAATGCTTTCTTTTTAGAGAAACCAATTAAAATAGTTGTACTTGTCATATCACATGACGCCATTTTTTAATTTTAGATTGTTTGTTTCATTGTTTGTGATTTTACTCTATTATCAATTGATCATTGATCAATTTTAACAATGGCATAGAGTAAAATTGAAATGCCCTTCAATTTCATAATTTTCATTGACGTTGTACGTATGTGGAATGGGCGCCTTATCACCGATGAAATTATGTCAATCAATGATAGTCATGCATAGGCACCTCTGGCGTGCCAACAAAATGTTTGCCTTCCGCTTGAAAATGAAAAGTATTACGTAAGCAAGTAACTAGATCATATAACATGCCTGCAGATACGATAAAACAAAAATTGGTCACTATCAAAAATCGCCTGAAAGGCAACAGCGAATATATTGTTTAGTATCGTATAAAAGGAGAAAAGGTGTTCCTAATATTTCCCCTTCCTTCTAATGGACTCATCTTCCATAAAATGGGCCATTTTCCTCTTCGAACCCTCCAAAATTCGAGGTATTCTGATTAATTTTACTATGGGATCCCTCTTTTATAGAATAACCCCTTTTAAAATATGGGGATAGCGACTAGCGAGGTTTTCGATGATGACCTATTTCAAATTCTATTCTAATCTTCAAGTTCTCCTTTGACATTCTCCTCCGTGCAGAAATTTACTGCCCAATGACTTTCTCCTAGAATTCAGGGTTGACTTGTATTTATCGAAATTCACTTTATGGCATTTCTTGTTTTTTATTTCAATACTTCGATTGCTGTCTTCGTTTGCTACTGCGATGAAACTTTCTTTCGTTTGTGAAATAATTTTTCTAAGACAAAGCAATCGCCAAATAGAGAGGAGTGTTCATTGGCAAAAATCGTTTGAAACTGTCCATATTATCCGAAGGGCAGATTCGGATATGCTCCAGATTTAACGTCATAGTTTACATGTCTTTATTTATGCGTAGGCACTAACCTCGCTGTATCTACTAATTATTTTTTATTATTAATGAACTTCCTCCACAAATGAACAAATTTAAACAGATAGGTGAGTTAAAAGCAGGTATAAAAAGATTGTTGGTCAATGGGAGTTAATAATATTAAAAACTGACTATCAACATTAAAATAACAAGTAAAAATAAAATTAAAATTAAAATAAAATAAACATTATAAATAAATAACAAAAATAAATGAATATACCTTGTTTAGCTATTTTACAATAGCCTATTGAGGTAATCTTATTATTATATATTATTATTATTATATATTATTATTATAATATTATTAAGGTAATAGGTACCATATTAGATAATATGGGAATATTGAGAAATAATTGTCCTAGATTTTCCCTATCCTAAACACTGGATTGGTAGATGGGTCAATTGTATTGTTTACAATTAATATAATATATAAAATAAATAATATATAATAAATATGCAGGTGAATATAATGTTGCAGATTAATAATATCATGGTATAAAATGCATTGGGGGATGGATTAGGCTATCCATATTTTCTTCAAAAAATAAATGCTTCTTCAAAACCTCTGCATTACAATCCCCTAGTCAGTGTCGGATTAACCCATGGGCACTTGGGGCACAGGCCCCCGGGCACCCCAGAAATGCCTATAATTCCGGCCCCCCCAAACGAAATTTTTCAAATAGAAATATAAAAAAATTAAAAGTTTTGAAATTGGTGGGAAATTATGTGTTTTTCTTTTGTTTTGCTGGTAAATTTATGAATTTTAGAGGAGTTTCCAGTTGCCCCCACATATCTTGTGCCCCGGCCCCCCAGGGGGCACTGCCCCTAGTACAGTCATCATGACTAGGTATATTCGATACTCTACACATTTGACTTCCTTTTGGAGAGTCTGAAACTCGGTATCTACGTGTCTACAGTTGCTATATTAAGATTGCCAACCTCCAATAGAAGTGGCATTCAAAGAATTTTCCTAGGTTGCCTAGATTTTCCCTATCCTAAAGCACTGGATTGGTAGATGGATCAATGGTATAGTTTATAATTATATACAGGTGAATATAATATTGCTGATTAATAATATCATGGTAGATATAAAATGCATTGGGGCATTGATTATCCATATTTTCTTCAAAAAATAAATGTTTCTTCAAAACCTCTGCATTACAATCCCCTAGTACAGCCATCATGACTAAGTATATTCGAAACTCTACACACTTGACTTCCTTTTGGAGAGTCTGAAGCTCGGTATCTACGTGTCTACAGTTGCTATATTAAGATTGCCAACCTCCAATAGAAGAGGCATTCGATGAAGAAGATGGAAAGTAAAAACAATAGTGTTTTAAGGAACCTCTTCTCGCCTGAAGTGCTATAACGCAACATCTTCAGGCATGGCTGTATCCAATGAATAATAGCCCGGCTTGAGTAAATATGGGAAACGCATTGCGCCCTGTGATTACCATCCGGCGTGTCGTGTGTTATTCTGATGGTGGGTATACAATTAACACCATCTCCTTGTCTGTCTCGCAGGGGTGTAACTAAAGGACTGACATAACCCTCTATCGGGGCTAATTGTGTTTGTGTGAGATATCTGAGGAATTTACTCGCACTAGATGATGATGAGATCCCCAGCTTTCCATTCTATTATCTACATGGAACCCACTCTTTATTAGATCAGATTGCCTCAAGATGTACTAAATTAATTTCTCTAAATAAAGTAAATATGTTAGGTGATTGTATTGAGGAAGAGGACGTGCACCTTGAACTGGAAGAACTAACACTGGATAATGTAATTAGAGTTTTTAAAAGTACCTATAAAGGTGCTATAATCAAGGGCGGATTTTAGGGGGGGTCGGGGGGTCTCAGGTCCCCCAAAATTAAATGAACATACACTAGATAATATGGGTTTACAGTGAGAATTAAAAATAATAATGTTTTTTAATGTTATAATCCACTGAATCTGCCCGCTGACCCCCCCCCCCCTAAATTGGAGGCAAAATCCGCCCTTGTCTATAATGCTCCATGGCCCAGTGGCGAATATATACGATATTTTAAATAAATAAATAAATATTGACTTTTTTGTTCTATTACTAAGCCAACCTAGCTGAGTTAGGGCTATAGCCTGTAAAGTCCTCTCTTACACTCACCTAGGAAAGTTCGGGACCGCCTGTTTTGCATGCATTTTGGAGGGGGCTAGAACTGCAGCCCTATTATGGCGATTTGGGAGTAGGCCTACATAAATACAAAGAACAAAAGGGAACAGCTTAGACTTTGATGAGTAATTATTGATCAAAATATGCAAAATTATGGATGAGAATAAGACCACCCGGTGGTTGACGGAAGCAAGGCCACAAGGTAGGGGTCCCATCGGCAGACCGAGGACAATAGTAGGGAAATAGTCGAACAACTCACAGGAGCAAGAGGAAAAACAATGGCTGAGCTCAAGACGTTAGCGTCCGACCGGGTCGGGTCGAGTACAAGAAATGGGTCCTGGGCGACCCCCTCGCGTTGCGCACGTTCAAGGACGGATACAGGGGAGGGGGGTAGCCCCCCCCCCCCAAATGGATCCGTCCCTGCGCACGTTACACTAAGGAAGAAGAAGAAGAATATGCAAAACTTTGCCTCTACTACAAATATATCAATGATGCCAACGGCCTCACCAGGTTCAATCCATGATAGCCGAGCGCGTCTCAAACTGCGACAAACTTGGCAGTGTACACTGCGTTGGCACTTGGCAGGAGGACATGGTGGGGCATGATAACGGGCTAAGACTATACCAGTCAGTCTAAGTGCTTGTCGAGTCCTGGTCACCTCTGAATTAATCGTGGGACTTTAATATTTTCCCCAGGTGGTTCGGAATCCACGAGTTCCACCCTGTCAGTCAACTCCCCTTCTCCCCGAGGTGAAGGAGTCTGCCTTTAGGGTGCCTCAAGTTAATAAACAGACTCAATCCCCCCCGTCAGGCTGACAGGGTTGCTTAAAGTAGAAATGCTGAAGAGGGGCGTTAGAAACGAAAATTATCAACGATGCATGAGCTTGGTTTTGAAGGTATCCAAGACGAGCCGAAACGGGCTGTCTGCGCAGTGAAGGCAGTTGATATATCAAACCCTGTGTTTTAAATGGAACGCACACTGGTTTTAATGAGAGGCTGGATAATGATAGGCTGGAGAGCTCGTTACATCTCGGCCTTGGCCATCGAGGAATCTCCGTCAGGTGGAACCAAGTAGCCGTTTAGATCCGCTGCACGTTGTCGGCTAGTCAGTCCCGCTTCCTCACTTTCCTCCTTATTGACTGTTTTCTTCTTCAATGCGTCCTAATGACGCCTTTCAGCATTAATATTGAGCAATGCTCCACGGCTGGAAGCTTCACTGGAGATGGCGTAAATCATCGTCCGAGAAAACACAGATGAATTCCTCGGTCTGTTATCAGAAACTATACGCTATATAATTCAGTGGTTCCCTACCGGTGGTGGTCCGCGGTAAATAGTCCGCGGAAATGCCTGCAGTGACTTAAGAGTTGCTATTAACAAGATCATTAAGCTGCGAATACAACAACTTGTAAAAAACGTGCGTGCCTAAGTTTCACAATACCTTTGTCGTACATTAAAATTATACTGTAAGCTAAATATAGTGATATCCTTGAAAGACTGTAGACTAGTATGAAGTAGTAGAATGTAGACTAGTGGTACGGACTCTGACTTTCACCCGAACGGTTGTTTGTTCGAGTCCCACACTACCTACATTTTCTGGACATGCTTCGGAGGGCATGTAAAGCAGGCGGTCCCGGGTCTTCCTAGTTGAGTGTAAGAGAGGGCTTATAGCCCTAACTCCGCTAGGTAGGCTTAGTAATTGAACAAAAAAAGCCCTTTTTTATTTATTTATTTTAAAGCCTTCCACTATAATTCTTAAGAAAATAAAAATAATAATAACAGATGTAAGCGGGGGGAGGGGGGGTCCATACCCCGTAGTGACACATTGTCGGCCTGAGGGTCCGCAGACTGGTAGGGAACTACTGCTATAATTTTATTGATAGCACTGTATGCTCATTCTGGCATGCACATGAAATTGTTCATTACTCTTAAACTTTTTATTGTACAGTATTTGTATATGAAGGATCGATGGGAGTGGACGCATCAATGGCATATGCTGCTGTCAACAAGCCAGCCGGCTGCAACATGAAGAAGAAGATCAAAACTAGATTCAGTTTATTAATTTTATTGATATGCTTTTTTTTTACAGACGTTCCGTAATTGCTTAGTACCAATAACCTTCAGTGGATACCACATCCTATTTAGGGGCACATGTTAAGAAAAAAAAAAGGTGCGGGGGGGGGGGAGCTCCTAGCCCAAGAGCTGGGTATGCCCGTGCATGCAACCAAAACAATCGCAAATATTGAAATATACCAGTCTTCGACACATACAGCCCTATTTGGTCGCATTTATGTGCCAAAAAGGTAGACTTAAAAGCCCCTTTTAAACACTTTGAATTTATTCAGAATAATTAGCATGTCAGATACTTTCCTATGCAGCTTTTTATCTGATAATACTAATAATAATAATAAAGTCTTTATTGAAAACAATAAATGAGTTGCCTATTAGCAAAAGCAATCCTCTCCATTTTTTTTCAGTTTTGAGATGTTCGCGCCATTTTTTTTATTTTTCAATACTCTATCCGATGAATCAGATATTGAGACGCAAAAGCAAGTCTAATACTGTTAAAATTAGCTTTGAAAACTGTAATGTTATACCTCATGGCGTTGCGGCACAGCAGTTTTTTGCGGTTTCTGAAAAATCGACCTGGATGGACAGGATTGCTCTTGCTAATAGGCAACTCAAATGTAGATACAGCGAGATTAGGGCCTCACTTACGCCTAACTGCATATATCAGCAATAGTTTAATTGAAATATTTGTACATAATATACTACATTCATACCGAATATCAACCTTATTAACCTAATTAAGTTAAAGCCCCCTTACCCCGAAAATGGGCTCCACCCTAATTGTTCGATGACTATGAGGCCCATGCCTCTAATGACTATTAACGCAGCAGGCAATGTAAATCCAACCAACCCTTTGTTAAATACTATTAACGCTAGTCACGACACTGTTCAATCTAGCACTTCACGAAGTTGGACAGTCTCGTGACAGATTTTCTGCATGTTTCTCATACAACGCTTCAACTTTTCCTTTCTGCGAAGTAGACTATATAAACATACAGTATTGAAGTACCTAATTCAAAATGAACTCAAGCTGTACTCAGTCACAACTCACAGGAGTGCCTACTCAAGTTTCTCATCAGTCAATGAAAGCAGTGAAAACAACTTCTGTGCTGAGGCGCATTCAGCATGACGTGAACAAGGCAAAACACTGGCTGTGTTGTTGTACGCATATATATACAGAGATGGATCAACCTGAAACAAAGACATTGTATGTTAAAGAATAGACAACGCAAACACCGAGTTCCATACAGTCATCCAGATTAATGGACTTTTAATGTCTGTTTGATTGTGATTTTCACTGCCTAATCTTTGCTTCGCGTTTTGTTCGGAAACCTTCGTTCAGAACATAGCGCAAGCATGCATTTTCATTATTTCCACGGCCCACCTCCCGCTCTCCCCCTAGTCTGTTTCTCTAGGGGAAACCGTTTCGTACCGCAGTCTATGAAATGAATGAGGTAGTATCGGAAAAAGCTTAACATTCACTATCCCTTTCGATAAAGCTTTTCCGGAATCGTTTTAGAGGTTTACTGGGTTGTTGCTTCTAGATGAAGTTTCGGATATAAGCATTTCATCTATGGAAACCTTCAAAAAATGTTTGAGGTTAGGTCCGGTCATCGTAGAAAAAAAAGACAATCGTTAGTTGTGTAGTAGTGTATATAATCAGTATATGCCGGTTACTTCTCACTTTACTTTGAAGTCTTTGAAGATAGGTATAACATTTATTTTGCAGAAGGTTTTTAACTACGGATTTGATCATGATTGGCAACTATAGTGAGTGTCTCCAAAGTGATTTCGTGGAACTTATACATATTTCTAAGTGAATAATTAATAAGTGGAATTGTGGATGAGTAGCGGCTTATTCATTTATTCACTTAGAAGCATATGATTGGCAATCTAATGCTACAGATTCACTGTAATATTCTACCTAACCCATTGTGAGCTGCCTTGCATTTAGGTGAGTCGTCAGGCCCACACTTGATCACCTTAATAAGCTTCAATGGACACCTTGTAAAGCTAGACTAGACCCCTTCATTATACAGTGGGCTTATTCATTTATTCACTTAGAAACATATGCTACAATAAGTCTCATTTATTTTGCAGGAGGTTTTTCACAACGGCTTTGCTCATGATAGGCGACCATAGTGAGTGTCTCCAAAGTGACTTCGTGGAACTTATACATATTTCTAAGTGAATAAATGAATTAGTGGAATGAATTGTGGGTGAGTTGCGTCTTATTCATTTATTCACTTAGAAGCATATGATTGGCAATCTAATGCTACAGATTCGCTGTTATATTCCACCTAACCCATTATGAACTGCCTTGTGTTTATAGGCGAGTCGTCAGGCCCACGCTTGATCACCTTAATAAGCTTCAATGGGCACCTTATAAAGCTAGGCTAGACACCTTCATTATGCCGTGGGCTTGGAGAATTAGTCACTCTTTTGAAATATGTCACTTAAAAAGTTCGAAAAGGGTTGAGTTTGTGGAGTTGGTGTTTAACAGAATAATTCACAGCTCAATATTAGTGAGAAGAGAATTTTTTTAGTTCGGCGAGGAAAGTTGGATACAGCACAGATTTCGCAAAGCAGAGTTGTCAGCAGCCAAAAGGGATCCTCTGTCAACCTTCATCCAACCTTTAGCCGCGGCATGACCACAAGACCTTCTGTTGTAAATTAATGCTTGAAACAAAGGAATTATCGATGGAAATATTGTTAATAGGATTTACCATTGTTCGAAAGAGAAGAGGATGGACCAAAGTCTTCCACGTCCTTTGAATGTGCATCTACTATTTTCGTTAGGTTGGCAGAATAGCCCAGAAACTAGGAAACTCTTTATTACCTCGGACGCGGAAAACAAACCAACGTATTGTTCGAAATCACATGTGCAGTCAAGTGACGGATCCTGAGATTTTTCAGGGTGGTCATCGGCTCAAAAAATGGGGGATGGCGATTTTAACCTCATACCAAGATCCTCCCATAGCATACCAAGACCGTAGTCAGGATTTTTTGATCGGGCGAGGGAGGGGGGGGGGCTTGATAACTCAATTGTAGTGTGTTGTTTAGAAGTTAGGGTGTTACTCGAATATGAGGGTGGACTAGAGGCACATCAAAAGTCAGTTAAAAGTAATTAATTCAGTAGCATTGGTGTGGACATAGGCAGATAGCATTTATAAAATAAATCACAGTGTTACAGTTATAACGATTTAGATTGTACCATATAAAGAAATAGAATTAGTCATCTTGCCACTGCTCCAAAGAGAGAAATTTAAAGCCTTTTATCAAATTACGGCTATCAGTCGGTACTCGCATGCAGTGAATACGATTTGCCATAGCTTCAACTTACTCATATTTTCACCATTCGGTATTCTGACATCTAGTTAAGTCACTGCTGTAGCATTTGGGAACCTCAGTGCTGCATAAGTGGCACTAGGCATTCCTTAGGCGCGGTTTTCACCGACCGGCTAGGGCTAAATACAAATACGTTGACGTGGTAGCAGACATTCAAGACTTAGGCGGGGTTTCCACCGACCTCGCATTGCAGAATGGAAATGACATTGACGGAAATTTGAATTTTTATTTTTATTTTTTATTTTTTTATTTTATCTATTAAAATGTTTGTACTTGACATATCCCATGAAGCAATTTTTTAATTTTAGTTTGTTTGTTTGTGATTTTACTCTATGATCATTGATCAATTTTAACTATGGCATAGAGGAAAACAAACATTTCCGTCAATGTCATTTGCATTCTTCAATGCGAGGTCGGTGGAAACCCCGCCTAAGTCTTGAATGTCTGCTACCACGTCACCATATTAGTATTTAGCCCTAGCCGGTCGGTGGAAACCCCGCCTTAGATTGGGCGTGCAGCTGTCTGGCCCAAGTTCAGATAGCCTATAGGCAACTGAGGCATTACATAGGAGTAGGTTGGAAAAAATAGTCCTGGTAGAAATAAGGCCTAATGTCGCTTATTGGAGTTAAGGGTAAATCATTATACTTGGCAGCTGATAGTTTTACTAACTTATCATAGAAACCAACATTCCTTCTCATTCTAAAAGTCCGTGTTCTTTATTCGTTAAAAATTTACTCGCACACTGCTTGCATGATATTTAATTACAGTATTAGTCAATTCTCATACCGAAGTCTACCAGCATTTTTCCCCTTATTACAATGTTGTGTTGTCACCCAGGCAACGGCTAACTCAATTCCAATTTCCCATCAGAAGTAAAGCCTTTATCCCCAAAGCAAACAGTTAACCCCATTTAACATTAAAAATACATAAACTTCAGAAGGCTAGAAAGGGTTCCTTTCATTTGAATGAATGTTCGTAATCAACGTATTTCTTTGTGTAATAACGGCATGAAAGCTGTAAAGGGGCACGGCAAATCCATGCTTACAGTAGGTACTGCTAACTGCGCACCTTTGCGTGCAGTGCCTCAACTCTCGCCACTTGATCCCCGCCTTTTGATTCCTCCAGTACTAATCACGTTAAGTGAGTAAATAGAGTTTGTTTGGGTAAACAGCCGGGCATTATGCATAATCGTGTGTGTGAGAGAGGACGGTAGAATGACGGAACTGGCGTTGTAGGATGCAGCTAACGGGATTCTTGTGCCACTACTTCGTTTATGCCTGGAGGCTTGTTCTCCGCAAGACGTGGGATTAGACTAGACGTTAATTTCCTTAGCTACTGGCCGTTTATGGTTGCAAATAGAGGTATCTGTGGAGGCTACAAGAGAAGCTGGGTCTACTTTATAGGCACCCATTCTCAATGTTTATGCGCCATAGGCGCATAGCCCAGTAATGGGACGTACAGAATGAAAAGGCTATCGTACATTATACCATTTGTGCTTCTTCTTTAAATTATTATTCATTATTCATTATGGGGGACTGCTGCTCTGAAAAGGGATGTCGTACTCTATCCCAACCTCTGTCTCAGGTTATTCAACCAGGACGTTCTTCTTCTGCAGGGAGCCCTCAGTCCTTCTATCTTCCCTCAGATTATTACACATACAGAAGGCGATATTTTTAGTTATTCATAACATTTTAGTTTCCGTTTTATAACCGTCAGTGGTAACTCGGCTTCTGTGTCCATTCACTGTAAGACCTGCGCATTAGGAACGCAATCTCTCCAGGAACTGCACAGGATTTCTTCTGTGTGTCTATAGTTCAAATGCACTAATTCTGTTCTCCATAGCTTGTCTCTTACGAGGGCATGCTACGTAGAAAATGAGCACCCCAACATTCGTTGTTTTTATTGACTTTTTATTTTTTAATTAATTAACAAAGCAGGTTATTAAAGATTTGTCTCATATAAGTTGTAGAACACAAATTCAAGCATTATATAATAGGAAATATTAAATTTTGGTACCCTACATTAGTTCTTGCAACAACAAGAAAAACCAGTGGGGACTACAATTTGAGATTATTGGAAAAACTACAAAACCAAAAAGTAAAAATACACGAGATTGTGTGATGCACGAAGTAGTCTTCTACAACTTAAATGAGCCAAATTATCCATAATTTGTTGAGTTAATGAAGTAAAAAATGAAAAATATTTAATTTTGGGGGACTCCTCTTAAGTATAAAACATTTGTATATTATTTTACATTATTATCATTAAAAAATAATGAATTAATTGTAAATTGTCATCTACATATAACAACATAAATATTTGACAAGGAAGTTTGTCAACATGGTTCTCGCAATGATCCTACGCTCTGTTAGTAAAATAGGAGGCGTATAGTCTGTGATATAATATGTAGGTACATTTATAAAGTTTTGGACAATCCAAAAATTTTGAGTAAAGTAAAATGTACAATAGATTAAGATACAGTAGGCGCTATAGGGCACAGCCCAACAGCATCACTATATGGGAATAGGAGGCAATGATACTTTATGCCTACAATACAATACAGTACATTGTTGAGAATGTGCGAGTTAAGGAATTGAATTTCCTGGTTCTTCAATGAAACATAGTTGGGTTGAAGGTGGAAAGGGAAATCTTTTTAAGTAAACCTTAAAGGCATTTCTCGGCATCATACAACGCGTCCTTTATAACATAATTACCCTGACAGGTGAACTTGAATGGAAATTTAACACAAGTAACTCCAACCACCCGAGGGAATTCAGGCCTGAGCGCATGCGCCTAACGAGTGACAATTTGGAAAACAAAGTTAGCAGTGATTTTAATTACTTATAACAGCGTCAGCCTTCATTAACTCTACGCCCTGCTGACAACATGAATTGTTGGAATTATCTCGGAACGTTGCTGCCACTGCGGTCCAAACTTTTTATCCAAGTTAAATAATTGCAATCGATGGCTCAGTTTCCTCCAACAACGAATATACCTTTATAGCAAACCATTTCTCACTTTTTTGCACATTACTAACAGACTCTGGATGCAGTGGTTATTACCAAGCATGGCAAGCAATTACGATCAAGTCCTTTATAATAATCCAGGGGGTTCAGACCACTCGAACTAAATCAGTTTCAGGAAATTGCAGGTTCAGCAATGGTACATTCTTTTGTTAAGACTTTGGGACGATTTCAAGGACAGCTCATTGTACAAAGGGGGTTTCAATCAGCTCTCCAATGTGTAATATAATTGTAACAGTTAGTCTTTTAGCAACTGGTTTTATTAAGACGTTTCAGTTGTTTACACAAACACCTTAATAGGACGTGCTACGTAGAAATTGAGCAGTACAAAACTTGTTATTTTCATTGAATTTATTTTTTATTTAATTAACAAAGCAAGTTATTAAAATGTTTGGCTCATGTAAGTTGTAAAAGACTGCTGCTTCATGCGTCATATAATAGGAAATATTAAATCTTTGATATCTTAGTTCTTTATTCATAAAAACCACTGGGGACTAAAGTTTCGCGTACCCGCCTGTCTTTTCCTGCTGTAACCATACCATTGGTCATGGCTTCATGGACATGGCAAAATCAAACCACATGAGAATTTTTCTCTGAATAATCCAAATTATGGCTACATTCAGAAGCCCGTATTCTCTAACATGATGCTTTACAGGGGCTATGTAATCCTGTCCCACTGCAGCAATGGAGATAGTACTGGACTTCCCACCCCTCCATGTTGCAGTGGAAACTTCTGCAGAAATGGCATTACTAGGAGTGGAAGGGCAATTAAGAGAGACTCAGCCTCTCTGACTACGTCTGACCACTGCCTGGATATGCCAAGCGATAGAATCCATCCAAAATACTGTTTTAGGAGGGAATTCGAAACTATATTAGGGACAATGAAAGAATGCTGCGAATCAGCAGGAATTCATGTAGCTTGCAGTTACATGTAAAAGACCTACCACTTCTGAATCCCCTCAAGATCCTGGCTCTCGTGAGGGAGATAGGCCTCGAGAAAGTGATGTAGAAGTGATGTAGATACTTTGTTGTAGGGGGCACAATAGGCCAATAGGCTTAAGTGCACACAGGTAACACCTGTACCCCAATTTATAAAAAAAAAAAAAAGTTTCGCGTAAAATAGAATTTTAGGATAAACTACAAAAACGAAAAGTAAAAATACCCGATGAAATGATGCACGAAGTAGTCTTCTACAACTTAAATGAGCCAAATTTTGAATAACCAGCTGAGTTAATGAAACAAAATGAAAGTCATTTAATTTTGGGGTGGCAATTTTCTAAGTAGCATATCCTCATAAAGGCACAAAATTCTAGTGCCAAATGAAAGGTCATTAAAAGAGCGATCCAATGATGCTTAACTTGACTTAAGCTACACTTTGAAAATTCCGAGTATGACCCCCTGAAACTCCTCTTTCCATTATGCCAATGCTGAAATGGCTTTCCCGGAAAACTTTGGCCATCAATAAAAAATATTATAAATATTATATTATATATATTATATTATATATATTATAAATATTGAAATTCTCCATGGTAACCGAGAGAAATATTAACAATAGGAAACATCTTCTCCATACTGCTTTAAGCCTGAGTGTTCAAAATGTTTTGTAAACAAGAAATTATCGTACTTTTTGGATGAAATTAATTAATTGCTCGTTCCACAGCCACAAAGATATAAAAGGGAACATATGAGAAAATCTTAAAACATACGAGCTTTCTGTGAAAGCTGTCTATTTCCCTTACAGATTTGCAACTGTGCTACAAAATGGGTTTTAGGCTCTTTATCCAATTTTTTTAAGGTAATAATATTTCAGTTCAGAAAATATAAACTTCCTGCGATAACTTGGATTTTTTATGAGTTTTTTATCTGTTCACTTTGTTATCTTTGTATCTGTGGAATGAGCAATAAATTATTTTCGTCAAAAAATCAGCAAAACTTCTTGTTTACAAAACATTTTGAACACTCAGCCTTAAGCTTCACTTTGAAAATTCCGAGTATGACCCCCTGAAACTCCTCTTTCCATTATGCCAATGCTGAAATGGCTTTCCCGGAAAACTTTGGCCATCAATAAAAAATAATCCCCTTATTGAAATCCTCCATGGTAACCGAGAGAAATATTAACAATAGGAAGCATCTTCTCCATACTTCTTTAACCACAAAATACAAACCATACCGATACTGCGCAAGCTGCAAAAGATCGTGGCTCAAGTTTAGTCAGGCCTTCACTCCTTCAGTAGACTACCATAGTACTCCAGTTGATTCAGGCACTTGACTCCGTACCAGTCATTGTATTTCCAGGTACTAAATGACTGGTCTCCATTTCGCAATCATCATTCCCTCGCAAAAGACTAAGATTATTTGATTTGCGTGTTCCCGAGCGAGAACGGTTGAAGAATATTACTTTAGTCGTATTATTGTAAGGAATACCATTTATTAATATAGGTACAGTGCTATGTGTTGGTGCCTGAGCATGCCTCGATATTTTTGAGCATTAAGCGAACTTGGCTCGGGGGCTACCACGCGCCTTGATATTGAGTTGTAAGCCCGAATGAGGAGAATTGGGCAGTGAACCATTGCGGGACTTTTCTGCCTTGCCAGGGTAGAGTGCTAACCTCTAAGCCGCATTCCGTTCAAATTCAAAGCAGAAAGCCTACTTAGACTAGTTAAATTGCACTTTAGAAAGGCAAACTTTAATATTGTGTGTTCTCAATCGTTCTATATGGTATTTAGGGATGATCGTTGACATAACCTATGGACAGCAAAATCAATGCATTTGAAATGTAGATATACATACTGCGCATATCCTGGAGAGATCGTGTCCAAAATGCTGAGGTCCTGAGGTGAATGAACTCAGAAGTCGAGTTGCTACTGACGGTTAAGAAATTGAAACTGACATACTTCATGTGATGAGAAACGAAAAGTATCACCTTCTGCCGGCAATAATCTAAGGGAGGATAGAAGAACAGATGGCTGCCAGCAGAAGAACATCCCGTTTGAAATAGTGGTTTGGCAAGAGCAAGACTTCCCTTTTCAGAGCAGGAGTCTCCAAGGTCCCAATTCGACTTTGATGGCCAGGTGGTAACGCGCTTGCACTTGTGCGAGTTTTTACCCGTCATGCGATCGGAAACGTGTCGTAACTCAACACGGGTACTATCCTACAGAGGCGACTGAAGAGGTCAATCGGATACATTCATTAAATCGCTTGTATGGCGCTTATTCCACCAACGTCAATAGTGATAGTAAATGTAGTATTGACGTGGTAGCAGACATTAAAGACAGTCTAAAACTGTCTGCTACCACGTCAATACTATATTTACTTTCACTATTAACGTTGGTGGAATTAGCGCCTATGCGAATAATCTTTTTGTAATAAAATAAAAGAAATTGCTACGATGATAGAAGAGGCATTTAATGAAGAAGAATAAGAAGAAGGAAAAATTAGTTCTTATAATTTATAAATAATAATAACTTATAATTTTTTTTAAAGTTAAATAAATTCTATAATCATTTATTTTCAAACAGACCTAAAAGTCCAATAAGATGCAAATCTTTTGCTATAGTTATTATAGTTATTAATTATAGTAGTAGTAATTAATTTATAGTATAAATCTTAAAATTATATGGTAATTTAGAAAAGTAGAATGATGTGTAACTCCCTACTTAACTATTGTACTGTACTGCAGTTGCGATACTATGCTTACAGCGTTTCCTAACCCAAATTACTAATTTTAGTAAATTGACTCTGTCATTTCACCAATGGGAGTCAGGGGTAGATCTGAGGTGTATAGTATAGGGAAAAAGAGGCTAGACGAACAAGAAGCAACACAGGCTGGAAGGGTCGATCAAGCCTCAAAGTTTCCACGTCATTGGCTTGATGCCTTGTGGTTACCCTATAAGATGAAACCTTTTCGCACCTCTTCATTTGAACAAGCTACATCTGGAATAGGTACATCTGCTTCCCAGGTTAGGCATATTGAAATATCTAACAGAGCTGGCTACTGAACAAATAAGTAACCCCGAAGGCGGGGTTTCCTACCCTTTAATCAACAACAAAAATTGTTTGGCTTCCTAGCCTACAGTTTGATTGTGGACAAGCTTGTATTAATAAAATTAAATTGACAGAAAAACCAGCTTCACGCATTTTTTGCGTAAAGTTGACTTTCTTGCACGCCTACCTGTGCATGTTGAGGACTTGGAAGTCAAGTCGAGGACCTGGAAGTCAATTTTACGATAAATGTATCCGCAAAATTGCTGTTCAGGAATATTCCAAATGGTACAGAACTAGACCATGAAACGGAAGGGCCGAAACTCGACCTTCTTCTTCTTCGTCTTCTTATTCTGCTTCTTCTTATTCTTCAAATCCCTCTTCCTTCGAAGATTTGCGATCATCACGGTAACTTGTACCTTGGAGACGGCTGCTCTGAAAAGGGAAGTCTTGCTCGTGCCAAACCACTGCCTCAAGTTTTTCAACAGGAATGTTCTTCTGTTGTCAGTTCTGTTCTTCTATCTTCTCTAGGATTATTACATGCAGAAGTCGACAGTTTTCGTTCCCCATCACATGGCTGACGCATGTAAGTTTCCGTTTCCTAACCGTCAGCAGCAGTTGGGCTTCTATATATTAACCTGAGGGACCCCATAGCTTTCCAGGATATGCGCAGCATTCGTCTATGCACCCACATTTCAAGTTTAATGCAACTCAAATGCATACTCCTGTTTTACTGTACTGTTTTTTCTTACTGTAGATCTGCTGTACCATTCAAAATATGTGTTCCCTTGGGCTCTTATTCTTCAGTTTCACTCAGACCATTCTGAAAGGAAACTTGAGGAGAGTGAGAGAAGCGCACTTTTTCGGGGCACCTGTTCAACAGATATCTAGGTGTGAAAATAATTACGGAGCCAGGATTACTTCATTAAAATACCTATACCCGAATTCCAAGTGCCTTCATCCATCGCCTTAATTAGCATATCCTCTTCTCCGCTCGCCTTTAGTGCATGCCACTTATATTGATTAACCAAAGCTATGAAATGGGTAGGCTATCTGGATACTGGTACTCGACAATTGGCTATTCCGAAATTAATAGAGGGTAGTAGATAGTAGCCGGCTTCTGGTCTATCGCAATTAATTTAATGCTCGGTTTCAAACAATATTCAACCTTAAATCGATATTTTAGCTATAATAGGTTATTTTATTACAATTATTATTATTATTGTTAATAACCCATCACCTATAGCGTACCTGTATGAGCCCCCGAAAAGGTTTTAGCTTGGGGACCATCATCACTGTTAATTTTAATTCTCAATAATATATTGCTGAAGTCCTGAGACGAATGGATACAGAAGCCGAGTTGCTGCTGACGCTTAAAAAAGGTAAACTATCATGACCAGATGATGAGGAACTAAAAGTATCGTTTTCTGCATGTAATAAACCAAGGGAAGATAGAAGAACAGAGGGCTCCTGGCACAAGAAGAACAGCCTGGTTGAAAAACCTAAGGTGGTGGTTTGGCAAGAGCACGACTTCCCGTTTCAGAGCAGGAGCCTCCGAGGTACAAATAGCCATGATGATCGCCAGTGTGCAAGGCAGGGACGGAACCTTGGGGGGGGCAGTCGCCCCCCCCCCCCCGAGAAAAATAGCTTTATACTAGATAGAATGGACTTTTGAAGGAAATGAAGAGAAATTATTACTCAAGTAAGGGAAACGCGATATTTCTCAGGTCACTGCCCCCCCCCCCCCGAAAACGTTTTCTGAAACCGTCCCTGTTACTAGGGAAGGGGCACAAAAAATATAATGATAAAATATGCATAGGAGTACCATCCAAAGAATAAGAACAATCCCTAAGTTTGTTTAAAAACGTAGGTACGTACCTAGGCTACTTGCTGCAGAAGGAAACAAGTAGTGGACGTTTTTCAAAAACATAATAATAAGAAAGAAATAGTCTTTATTTTCCATATGGGCGAATTTTGGGCATTTCGGCCCATCTTACAACTAACCCAGCCGGCCGCCATACCAAGTTGAATCCAGCGGACCAGAGCAGGTTCAAAGCTGCAGATAACTTGGTCGTGTGCACAGTGCCGGTAGGGAAACATGGTAGGACTTGTCCTGGTCACCTCCGAACTAATCGTGTGGCTTCACTGTGTTTCCCAAGTGGTTCGGAATCCACTATAATCAGGAGGTCCACTGTCCTATGGGCCCACACCGTGGCCTGGGGCTGTGTCCAACCATTCTACTACTTCTACTACTACAACTAACCCACTAATAATAATAAATAAATAAAAATAATAATAATAAGTAATAATAGGGGACAGGGGTATTCATACTCGTAGCTTTTCATTTCAAACTTGTTGTCCTTCCCCTGTGTATCTAACCTATATCTAACCTATATATTCACCTATACTATGCAACACATTATTTGCCCATTTTATAACAAAAAACATTGAGCTTGAAGTTATGTTGGCACGCGTGCGACGGAGGCCAAAAAGGGCATGTTTTTTTAAAAAAAAATTATTTTTATAAAAGGTTTGCAATTTAATGAATGTAGCCGATTAACCTCTTCAATCGCCTCATTAAGTAACCAAATAGGTACTTGTGTGGGGTTACGACACGTCTCCGATCGCAGGGTTTCGAAACTCGCACAAGTACGAGCACGTTACCACCTTGCCACCGAAGTTGCTGTAATTTGGCTCCCCAGACATGAGCATCTAGGGTGCGCTGTTGGTAATGACGGTTGGGCTCCAGTAGTCCAACCTGCTGCCATAGCGAGATTCACAGAAGCAGGCACGTAGCCAGGGAGGGGGCTTTGGGGGCTGAAGCCCCTCCCGAAATGTAGAAAAAGGGGGGAAATTATTTTTTTTAGTTTATTTAGATTTGTTCTCGCTTGATCCAGTGTACATACAGTAGATTCGATAGTGCAAGATACTTCCGCAGATTACGGAGAACGTGACCCGCCGTTTTTTCCATACCCCCCCCCCCAACCCCCTGGTAGTTAGCCCCTCCCGAAGTAAACTCCTGGCACAGAAGCAATAGAACTCGAGTAGCACGACTGGGGGACCTATGGGCCAAACTTGTGGCCGGCATTCCGACTCAAGATCATATCATATCATGTCATATATCAAGATCCTCTAAAATCCTAAACTATAGCTTGCATGAAGGCATAAAATGACTATAGTGTAATAGCGGCAGCTACATTTTTTGATATAAAAACAAGTTTATTCGCCCATATGCCTCATCTTCAAAACTTTCCAGCTTTCTTATCAAAATAAACCTAAAAGCAAGGTTGTAGCAAAGAAGCTATACGGAAGAAAGTAATGACGAGAGAGATAGAATCTACTTTCCGGAATTATGTAAGAAAACTCTATTATAATGATTAGAAAAAACTTTTTCAATTTTACTTAGATTTAAAAATAATAAAGGCGCGCTCTCAAATTTTTCCTCTTTCTTCTTTTTTAGGCTGTACTAAGTGGCAACCAGGTCAAGCGTTGTAAAGAGCTTCTGTTCTGCTATAATCTTCTGGCTGCTTATTTTTTTATTTCTTTTTTTTAAATGTCCGTGTCTTCCTCCTTTCACTTAACCTAGACTGCAGAACTAACTGTAACAATAACGTCAGTAAGCTTTTAAAAAAAATTATAAATGAAAATTACCTTCGCAGTAGCTACTATGGAAAGTAATTATATTTATGCTTTCAGTTACGGTAATTCCCGTCATGTAACAACATTCATGATTCCTGATGATTAATGATTACTGCTTCTTTGGTAGGGAATACTGTGGAAACGCAAGTTAAGATACAATACTAACGGCTACCACCACTTTTGAAAATCTAATTTCACATGAATTATTGATCGTTTAAATAAATAAATAAATAAATAACCTTTTATTTGAAAACAGACCTAACAGGCCAATAAAATGCTAATTTTGATGTTAAAATTCGGGGTAAAACTATATTTCGGTTGCAATAGAAATGCTTGTTTTGGTCTCCCGGAAATGGGGTTTTTGGTGGCCATATGCAGACGCAGTATCTACGAATTTTCAAATTATACTTAAGGCTGAGTCCGAAATTAGAGGATATGGAAAAAACCGGGCTTGGCGGGATTCGAACCCACGATCTACGCCTAACCGGGGCGTCGTCTTAACCGCTGGACCACAAGCCCTGACAAGTCCAGTAACTGGACTTGTCGGGGCTTCGGTTTTACCCTTATCCTCTAATTTCGGTTACAACGAGTAGGTTACCTCTTCAACCAAAGTTAATTTAATGTCAGTGTTATATATACCATATAAAACTACAATGTAATTAAGGCTGAGTGTTCAAAATGTTTAGTAAACAAGACATTTTGCTGATTTTTTGACGAAAATAATTTATTGCTTATTCCACAGATACAAACATAACAAAGTGAACAGATAAAAAACTCATAAAAAATCCAAGTTATTGCAGGAAGTTTATATTTTCTGAACTGAAATATTATTACCTTAAAAAAATTGAATAAAGAGCCTTAAACCCATTTTGTAGCACAGTTGTAAATCTGTAAGAGAAATAGACAGCTTTCACACAAAGCTCGTATTTTTTAAGATTTTTTCATCTGTTCCCTTTTACATCTTTGCGGCTGTGAAACGAGCAATTAATTAATTTCGTCCAAAAAGTACGATAATTTCTTGTTTACAAAACATTTTGAACACTCAGGCTTAAGTTATGTTTGATATCGAACCATAGCTCTTCATAAGACATCTAGTTTGCCATACTAACTTTGAACCCGGAGAAGCATAATAAACAGTATTAAAAACTTGACAAGTTATTGTTATTTGTGGCTGAACCTTAAAGGCTAGACTCATAGCTTTTATTCCAATTGAAAGCTCTTGACAAGGGCTTTAATTTGCTATGCAACATGACATAACTCTACATTTGCAAATTCCGAGATACCTACTATGCTACCCCTGAACCCACATTTCCTTACCATCTGAAACAAAATTTAAAGTTAGTTCGACGCTGATTTTTTAATTGAATGTTTTACCGCATTTTAAAATTCCTCATAATAACCGAGACAGCCAGCTAGTTTGAAACACTCCGTGTCTTTTTCCTGGGTTCCCAAGACCCGGACCCACCCTCCGTCGGTGTGGTGACAATGGAGGCAGCTAAAAATTATTCTTGGTCAGTTAATCCCCATAAATTGCTTAGGGTCGGATGGAGGGAGTCAACTCAGCCTGTACACTTGCCCTGGATACAATCTCGGCTCAAAAAATAATTGCCCCCCCCCCC
Organism: Psococerastis gibbosa; assembly: GCA_963971405.1. Taxonomy (NCBI): domain Eukaryota; kingdom Metazoa; phylum Arthropoda; class Insecta; order Psocodea; family Psocidae; genus Psococerastis; species Psococerastis gibbosa. The sequence goes on from OZ020485.1 coordinate 42,136,102, forward strand.
CAATTAAAAAAACTTAGTGTGTGTATGTATGCGGGGGAGGGGGGGGTTGGATAATCCTCTGCTGCCAGAGGCCCATTGATCTTCTCTAAAGCCCAGGTCAACACGTGTGTGTACAGCATGCAGTAAAATCATGGACGGATACAGAGGGGCAGAGGGGGGGGGGAGCTGCCTCCCCCCAAAAATTAGTAAATCTATTGCAAGTTAATTTATTACGCTCTAATTTAATCGATACCGCTTATGTTTGTGTTCTATTTTGATCTACAACTACCCCCCCCCCCACCCCTCCCCTCAAAATGGGCTGGATCCGTCCCTGAGTATATTATAAATTATGTTATGTTGCTATTCGTAAGAAGTGGAGGCCCAACTTGACCTGGCGACCGCTGATTCACTGAATATGATGTTAGTCAAAGGGAAAGCGTGATTAACTCTCCAAGAGCCCACTCATGAAACACAAGAGAAGCTAGGTACGAATAATGGACAAGCGAAAGGCGTGTTTGCCCATGTTTTTGTCCGAGAAATATCTCAAGAGCTATGCAAACATAATGAATATTTATCGGCATTTCAATGCCGCTTCATTTCGTGATTTATAAAGTTTCAATTCCAATGGACAGCTGTCGATGTGTTGTGTTGGAAAAATTGGACTGCAGCGAGTCTGTCAAACGCGCGGGGGGGTTGTAAAGCCGATTTAGGGGCGAGTTTTTTCGGCATTAGTGCCCCAGCGTTATTGGTTTTTGTCGAAGAGAGTTGTTTTTTTGTTCTCCCTAGTTTTCCAAGTTTATTACAAAAACGTTTTTAATCCAGTCTGTTGCAATCAATGTAGAGCTATTTATCAAGCTGTTTAAATTTGAAATGGATAAAACTGACGTTGTAAATTTAGGTTTTATTGCGTACTTACACCTGCTGGCTGTTAAACGCTACAGTAATTTCAAAAATAATTTACTTTTCAGCAGAGAACACTAGGTAGACAACTCTCAACTCTTTGGAGCATGTGTTCTCGTGTACATTGCTTCACCATTGTAGTCTATTCGAAAGAAAAAGGCAACTCGCCCAATTTATGTAGCTTCTTCTTCTTCTGGCTGTACAGCCCTTGATGAGCCTTGGCCTGCTCGACAACACTCCTCCAGGCATCTCAGTTTTGTACAACGCTCCACCATCTACGGACTCCCAACTCACGAAGGTCAGTTTCCAACTCATCCTTCCAGCGTTTTCGAGGACGTCCCACCAGTCGTCTTCCTGTCATGCTTGCTTACAATTTATGTAACTGGTTTTATATATTGAAGAAATTAAATAAATAAATAATTTTCCGTGGGAGCTATGCATGTAGGCAGAAGCGAATTGTCAATTTGAGTGTTATTGTTCGTTTTTTATGCCTGCAGTTTTAATAGAATAGTCACACGGTAAGCAATTTCCTGTTTTAAGTCAATAATGGCGAACAAATCAATTTACTGCTTAGTGTTTCTATGCTTTGAATGGTTTTTTTGAAATTAAATTAGTGTTGCAACAATTGTATTTGCACTGGTTGAACAACTTAATTATCTGCACCATATCTATTTTCAACTGTAACTCTTTCATTCACACATTAATGCAATAATAACACTTTAAAACTTTTCCGGTTACATTTGATTAGCTTTGTGCAATTCTGTTGGCAACGCTGATTGGTGACACTAACGTTTTAAAATTATTAAGTAATTTTATTGTAATATAGCTGCAAGTAACAATACAATAGGTATTGCAGCGTCCTATGCACTGCGAATACTATATCCGTAAAATATAAATGTAATAGGTCGCTGTTGTATACTATATATGGACTCAATTAATTTTAATCATATATACCTACATTATATTATAACATAATGCATTTTTTTTTAAAATTCTAATTATCATACATAGGGTATAGGGGGCACTTTGATGACGAAAAACTTAAGCTGGCGGTTTGACAGTGGTCAGCAGTATGTGCGGGTTTAAGAGAAGTTCTTGATCATCTGAGGCGCCCATTCCATTGACCGGCTAGGGCTATTTCCAAAAACAGTGACGTGGTAGCAGACATTCAAGACTTAGGTTGCGTTTCCACCGATCTCGCATTGCAGAATGCAAATGACATTGACGGAAATTAGAATTTTTCTTTTTATAGAAATCTATTAAAATGTTTGTACTTATCATGTCCCATGACGCCATTTTTTAATTTTAGTTTGTTTGTTTGTGATTTTACTGTATGAATCATTGATCAATTTTAACTATGGCATAGAGGAAAATAAACATTTCCGTCAATTCTGCAATGCGAGGTCCGTGGAAACGCCACCTAAGTCATGAATGTCTGCTACCACGTCACCGTTTTTGTAAATAGCCCTAGCCGGTCAATGGAATGGGCACCATATGTCAGCTCATCTTTCTTTTTGGCTGCTCGGTGGTAACAACGTCTTAGCTAGTGTTAGAGTAATTTTATAATTTCATAAACAGAAAAAAACCAGGGGTCGTTTTATATACTGTATATAAAGATTTTTTGCATATTTAGCCAATACTAGGCCTGTTTGTATGTATGTACCCCATATAAAAAGTAGAAGGGCGGATGGGCATTTGTTAAGACATGAAAATCAGTAACATACTATCATTGAGGGCCCAATGAAAGGAACAAATAAAGGAGAGCGGTCGAAGGAGGCATTCATGGATAAACTGAAGAAGGAAGCAGGTTCTCCAACGCATCAAGAACTAGGGAGGAAGGTGCTGAGAGAACTGGAGAATGATATACAGGGAGTTGCTGCCAACCAATCGTTGAGATTAATACCTCAGAAGAAGAAGGCATGTATGCAAGGCCGTAAAGTGCAGTTCTTACCGCACATGTTTTATTCAAGTTCGATGAAGACAATAACAGTCTCACTCTAAACCATAGGATATTGTGAGATCAGTAAGGTAGTCAATTCCTACAAAATCAAGAAAATTGTTGGCCTTAACTCAATTATTGGTAGACTAGGTTAGTTATCCCGCAAGGGCTCACCTAAATTGCATTGAACCCGTCAATTTAATCATACTTACGGGTCTAAACAAGACCATAAACCCATCTTCTGCTAATCAATTATGATATGAGCAGATCTGCGATCAAAACGGGAAATATAATAACAATAGTGCAAAAGGCCAAATCTAGGGACGCGCATCCCGAGGTTGGAGGTCACGCGGGGTCAGCATTTAACAGGAGATACCGTTGCTCACAGGCTACAACACCAAATGTCATAAGTCCCTCCCACCCAACCAGTACCTGTATGAGCATCTTCAATGGTTCTTGATCCAAGATAGGAATTTTCAAATTCAACACGAATATATTGTATCACAGAACTAATAATTTGAACTTGTGTAATTTTTGCATTGTTTGCATTGTTGGCTGTCTTTGTTGTAAAAGTAAATAATAAAGATGGACGATATCATTATAAAACTGTAATATTGTCTTGATAATATTAATAAATAGAACGGTGCTACACCACCTAAAAACTCTGTAAGGTTATGGGCCCAGCACGCTTCCACTGCTATCACTGATGTACATAGTTGGTAGGCTGTACAGAGTACACTCTTTAGTTATGCTCAGCCAAAAAATTGAACGTATAGGAAATAATTTCATCGTTTTCTGAAATTTTGTTGATTATTATTAGCGCTCTTGCACTCTTCAAGTAAGGTACCTAATTTATCTTATATATATCTTATATCTTTTATCATGTCAATGTTAATGTTAAATATAACTGAAATAATGAATCTATACTTATTCAAGACTCTCAAACATAAACAGAAATTGACAAGTCAAAACATATGGTTCAATACTCAGTATTAGTAACACTTGACAAAACTATTTTATTTTATTTACTATGACGAAGTATTGCAAAGTGAATGTGGACAATATAACTGAAATAAAGCTAATGCCAGTTAATAATTCACACTAGCATAGCAGTAGTGTGACAGGGTAGGTTGAGCCCAACCGTATGCCTATATGAGATGCAGATCAGGAGATCAATAATTCAGTGAGGGATGAAGGCTGTGGCCACGTCCCTTATCGAACATTCTCGGCTGCAGCAACTGGGATGTATGGAAATGTGAACCAAGACATTAGCATGCCTGCACATGGGGATTTAGAGGTGGCTGATATCCCGGTTATTGTTTCGATAACTCCGACCCACAGCTTAGTCCATTAATGACCAATGCTTTGCTATTTCATTTTACAATAGATGCAGCCTGGGTGGTTGGTCACAGAGCTAGAGGAATAACCATTATTGTGGGATATAATCTTCTTCGATTAAATTGACAAAATTTATCTGTTTCGATTTCAAATTAATAGTTTTATGGGTTATATTGGAAATAAACGGACAATAGAGTAGATATTTATTCTGTGGTGCATTGTTAAGGTAAAATATATCCCCAAGTTATATACTAATGGAAAAATATTATTTCCCACCACTTCATTCTGCGCATTAGACACCCTCAATGGTTTTAATACAGTGATAGATCTTAAGGACTTTTTAAGGACTTTTTTTGTTCTATTACTAAGCCAACCTAGCGGAGTTAGGGCTATAAAGCCCTCTCTTACACTCAACTAAGAAAGCCCGGGACCGCCTGCTTTACATGCCCTCCGAAGCATGGCCAGAAAATGTAGGAAGTGTAGGGCTCGAACCAACAACCTTTCGGGTGAAAGTCAGAGTCCGTACCACTACTCTACATGTCCTGACCTGATCTTATGGTGGTTCCTCGACACATTCCGTCTTCCTCACTCGGCACTACATTGCTACATTGGAGCAGCCAGCAAGTGCACTGTCGTACACCTCCGCTCAATCCACAATAGACAGAGCTCTAAGGGCATAGAGTAGAAACCACTACAGGCACACAAGCACAGGAAAAAAGATGGCCACCCTTATTGACTCGCCAAAACCAAGGTTCCTGCCGAGGGTAGTGAGTGTTGCAGTTTTCAGGACCACCACCAGCCTACGTCTCTTCCCACTTGCATCGCATCGGGGTCCTTGCTTCGGACATCTGCCCCCTGTGCAATGAAGGCGAGATGAATGCAGAGCATCTACCCGAGTGCTCAGCCCTGGTGGAAGCCGGGGAAGACCAAACGGACATCTTCCGGGAGACAGCAAGGAGATACTGGTCAGCGCGTCACCAAATGGCTAACCTGCCAAGGGTGGGCGCTGGCTAGTAAATAAGACTTATGGTGGTTCCGGCAATCCTCTGGACTGTTAAATTCCTACTGTAAGGTCTATATATTTACTTTACCCTTAAGCATTCATAAGATAGTTTTAAAAAAAACCCTTTGGTTCTGGCCGATCAGGCGTAGGGAGATTCCGCAGACCCTGCTTTTCCTCTATGCTACCTACGCTATGTATGTAATAAAAAATTAAAAAATACTTCATTATTTTCCCACACAAAACACTCGTGTTCCAAATTTCGAACCACAATGCCGACTATGAACTTTTACTTATCAAATTATTTTCACTTTGACTGGATGCCATCTTAATATAGTTGATTTGTCGTAAAAAGTGTTTATCCCCATTATCGTGGATAATAATACGGGCTTTCAGTCAGATTTTAATTCATTCCTTTGCGACCAATATTAACTGTGATATGAATTAGATAAGGTTTCAATCGGCAGCCATCTTGTAACCATTAGTAGATCTAGCAGGTTAACGAACTCAATCAAGACATTTGTATGATCAATTTTTGTGCCAAGTTTCATCAAAATCGGGTAATATTTACGGAAGTTAGAGTGTTTCCTCTGGGTCACATTTACACCAAGAAACGCTTTCTGGCCCTTGGTGGTAGCCACCCATTGGCCAGCGTCTAAGACTGCGAATGAACGCATCACCGTGGGCTTGCATTTGAATAGCTGAGCTAGCTAACATTAGGTATAGAATGAAAGGTAAGTTATGAGTTGAAGAACAGGGGGGAACAAAGGAAGATATTAAAATTTATATAACCCCATTATTCTTTTCGTAGCAGGTTAAAAATAACTTTTCTCATCACAATATAATTTAATACAGCCAGCAATAAAAACCCGCAAAAAGCGCAGCAGCATTTCTCGCTACGCCAACCGGCAACCGTACAATTCTGCTGACGAACTGCATTGCTCAAGTGCAGACTGATGGCTTTAAAAGTTTTCAATTTAAAATTTATCATGCCTCAGAAACTGGCAATATTCCCTACATCTAAAACCGAGTACTCCCATAAAACTGACACAAAATATCAAATCTTATGATATTGCCCAAGTTTATTATAGACGATGGCGGTTCGCCTTAAGGTGCATCAAATATTTATGGGGAAGGGTGTGAGGAAGATGAAGAGATGGGGTTGTTTCTTTGATGCAGCACCGTCTTTATAACTGACGGTTTATGGCACGTTTACGCGGTACATAAGCTTTGAATTTCGTGTTAGATCACTTGACCGTCTAATTTGAAAAACAAAATACATTATAAAATTATAAAGCAGGGACGATCGGCCACGGCCTATTATCCCGGATTCTACTGCTTCATCTTGTAATGAAAGTCTTTGCAATTATTATTTTTTAAACAACTTGCTATAAAAGTACTTGTCCGAACCTCTTGGGTTCCTCTTGAATACTTGTAAGTTGAAGAATAACGCAGTTTTTAAGAGGATATTACTACGTAGAAAATTGTCACCCCAAAATTAAATACTTTTCATTTTTTACTTCATTAACTCAACAAATTATGAATCATTTGCCTCATTGAAGTTGTAGAAGACTACTTCGTGCGTCACATAATCTCGGGTATTTTTACTTTTCGGTTTTGTAGTTTTTCCAAAAATCCCAAATTGTATTCCCCACTGGTTTTTATAAAAGGCACTAGGGCACCAAAATTTAATATTTCCTTACATATGGTGCTTGAAGTAGTCTTCTACAATTTACATGAGGCAAATCTTTAATAACTTGCTCTGTTAATTAATTGAAAAATAAAAAGCCAATTAAAACAACAAATTTTGGGGTGCTAATTTTCTATGTCTTCTTAAATTATTGCAGGCCACACATGGTTATTTTAACTTTTTGCCTTAAACTACATTTAAAATATATGATCCATTTTCGGTCACAAGCGATAATTAAAATATCTTACTAAAGGAAGCTAACCTATTCGGCTCCTAATTTTTATCTACCTACATGTTTATGTACCGTACCATACTAATTATTATTACAATAACATAACCATCACAAAATTTTTATTTTTTATTTAATTAACAACAAATTAACAAAGCAAGATGTGGCTCATTTAAGTTGTAAAACCCTACTTCATGCATCATATTTAATAGGGTATTTTTAATTTTTGGTACCGTAGCGTTTTCATAAAAATGATTGAGGGCTAAAAAGCTGAAATAGATACCATGAATAAACTACAAACCCAAAAATTAATAGTTCCCTATTAAATGATGCATAAAGTAGTCTTCTACAACTTAAATGCACCAATATTTCAATAACTTGATTAGTTCATTAAATAAAAAATAAGAAATATTAAATTTCGGGCTGCCAAATTCCTACGGGATGTAGTATCTTAAGAGGACATGCTACGTAGAAAATGAGCATCACAAAATTTGTTGTTTTTATTGACTTTTTATTTTTTATTTTTTTATTAACAAAGCAAGTCATTAAAGATTTGGCTCATGTAAGTGGTAGCAGACTACTTCATGCATCATATAATAGGAAATATTGAATGTACGGTAATATTGGTATAATTTCGCGTATTCTGTGGTTTTTGGAAGAACTACAAAACCGAAAAGTAAAAATACCGAATTATATGATGCACGAAATAGTCTTCAAAAACTTAGATGAGTCAAATTTTTAGTGACTTGCTGAGTTAATTGAATAAAAAAATGTTGTTGTTTCCACCAACACCTGCTTTCAGCATTTCTGCTTTAAGCAACCCTGTCAGTCTGGCGGGGGAGTGAGTCCGTTATTAACTTGAGGCACCCTAAGGGTAGACTCTTTCACCTCGGGGAAAGGGAGTTGACTGACCCTGGACCCCCTGATTATAGTGGATTCCGAACCACTTGGGGAACATGGTAAAGTCACACGATTAAATCGGAGTTGACTCGACTCGACACGTACTTATACTGCCTAAGCGCGTTATCATGTCCCATCATGTTCCCCTGCCAACGCTGTACACACTACCAAGTTTGCCGCAGTTTGAAACATACTCTGCTCTAATGGATTCAACTGCACCTTCATGATAAGGCCGTTAAATAAAAAATGAATAGTATATAATATTGGTTTGCCTATTTTCTACGTAGCATATCCTCTTAACAGTATTCTATCAGCATCATTGAAGCAAATGGGCATTTCTGAAGATGACAATACTTTTTCCACATTTGGGAATACAGTAAAATGCCTAACGCGAGCGACGGAACTAATGTGTGGGAAATGGGGAGCGCAGGAAGCGTGTGTTTGGTTTGTCCACCGTGACGCCGCTGAGTCATTCCTACTTGTAATAGTACCCGGTACCTGGCAAGTAAGTACCTATTTGGAGATATTCAGCGAACCTTGACCCCACATTTAGCGCCCATTAAAAATGACTTCGTCAGGTTCGATCCTGGGACCACGTGTACGACCCCAATCGGGCTTTCCTGTCTAGATTTTAACAGAAATAGACTATTGTTTCCGCTCGTACTCGGCGTACGGGGAAGGGTTGTGCTCTTGGTGATGGAGGGAAGGAACCACACAGGTTGGATTCAAAAACTCGTCTCATATATTTTACAATTACATGGGCAGACGCGCCAATTACAGTGCTGTGAGCCGATTGGTCCCCCACTCCAGTGCGACCCCAACCACTACGTCAGTGGAGGAGGCAGTGGCGGATTAAGCCCACCACATTTACTAATCTGGTTCAAATTATATGACTTTGTATGTTAGGCCAATTGCTGCTGGAAGTTGGCCTTAACAACTATTATCTCTTTCGAATAAAGTCTGTTAAATCTGTAATTTGTAAATAAATAAATAAGGACTTTTTATTGTTCCTATTACTAAGCCAACCTAGCGGAGTTAGGGCTATAAAGCCCTCTCTTACACTCAACTAGTAAGGCCCGGGACCACCTGCTTTACATGCCCTCCGAAGCATGGCCAGAAAATGTAGCCAGTGGGGGACTCGAACCAACAACCTTTCAGGTGAAAGTTAGAGCCCGTACCACTACGCTACATTTCCCTACAATTTATATGGAGCTTTAATATATTATCATATAACTATGAGTCCTTCTCAGGACTAAACCGGATAATGGGAGTAGCACCCACTTCCGAAACTTCCCCCGGATAATGGGCTTTGCCCTAATTGTTCGATGACTGTGAGACCCATGCATTATCACAGCATCAGGCATATCCCCAGTCATCTACAAAGGAAATTTGTACTATGTTGTTAAGATGTTCTTCTTCATTCATTGCCTCTTGTTGCCGATCATCATGGCGATATTGACCCTGGAGACGGCTGCTCTGAAAAGGGTAGTTTGTGCTCTTGCCACTCAGGCAGGTACCCTCTGTCCTTCTATATTCCCTTGGATTATTACAAGCGGAAGGCGATACTTTTCATTTCTCATCACATGTCCGAAGTATGTTAGCTTCCATTTTTTAACCATTTTATAACCATCTGCCGCAATATTTCAGCATTAGGTTTTTATGGGAAACCCCGTTCGCAGGGTATTAGTAACTTATACAGTACTACTAGGAAGTTGAATTTATATGGTAGGTTATAATTTTACTCAATTTCACCCTAGTATTGTTCTATTGACTAAACCCCCCCCCCCCCCCCGGTCTCTCTAAACTCCTGGGTACGGTCATGTGCCTGTGGAAATAATTTGTGGTGTATTATATGTAAACAAAAAAAATCATGTATTGTTCATTTTAAACCATAGTTTTTTTTTTGTTTTTTTTTAAAAGATTAATTGCATACAAACAATTTAATGAATGTATCCGATTGACCTCTTCAGTCGCCTCTGTAGGTTAGTACCCGTGTTGAGTTACGACACGTCTCCGATCGCATGGCGTGTAAAGACTCGCACAAGTGCAAGCACGTTACCACCTGGCCATCGAAGTCGAGTTAGAGAGAAACACTAGTATAGGTATACAATAGCATGTTCGAACGTCTCAAAATAAATGTTGTGGTTTGAAAAAATACACAGATCAATGTAGTTGAAGGTATTGAAAGATTTTGATTATTTGATTGATAATTTTACAAAATTTCATCCGAGTATTGTTGTTTTGACTGAACCCCCCCCCCCCCCCCGCCTCTCAAAAGTCCTGGGTATGGTCATGTGTCTGTGAAATAATTTGCGGTGTATTGTATTTCAACAAAAAAAAATCATGTATTGTTCGTTTTAACCATAGTTAGAGAGAAATACTTAAATATTGTATGTTCGAGCGTCTCGAAATAAAATGTTGTGGTTTGAGAAAATACTCAGTTCAGCGTAGTTGAAGGTATTGAAAGAGAACCGCTAGCAGCCACCGTGGGAAGCCAAAGGACATTGGACACGGCTAGTTGCGGTCCCGGTCCTCCTACTAGGATATCCTAACAAGCCCGCCATAACAAGCTGCGAAATCTGTAAAACGCTGGGGGGGGGGGGCGCAGAACTACAAGACGCAGAAACAGATCTACCGATCCATCAATGTTAGTTTTTGCCCGAGTTTCAGATGAAATGAAAGTGATGTCGATTCTACACATAAGTTGGAAGCTTCTGAATTCAGTGTTCTTGATGTTTTCTAACTTTTCCCTCTTTCTGTAGGTATAGCACCAATTGTGAGTCGCTTGAACCGAAAAAATTGGCTGCATGTAAACGAACCGGTCCGAGTTTACTTGAACATGCTTTCCAATTTATCAAAATTAGTAGATAGAGAAAATGAGTAATTTCATGGTAAATAATTTCGAGGGGGGGGGGGTTGTCCACCTGACCTCACTGGAGGTGAGATAAATTCTAGATAGGTCAGACCAACACATTACCACACAGCAATAATGGCAGGGCACGCAATACATTTGAGCGCGAATTTTCTATCATTTTTTCCAAAAATTATTTTTTGCACAAAAATATCGTTACTCAATTTAACACCTAAAACATGCCTGAAGGCAGAAATCATCGATAGAAAGGTATCTCAGAAAACTAATTTTTTTTGTCATTTTTCATGAAAATTAACTTATTATTATTTTTTTCCCCCAAAAGCAAATTATCAAGGGGAAAGCGACTCACCGCATTTTGTTAACAATCGTTGGAGCCGTTTTTGAGAAATAATTTTTCTAGAAGTTTTTTTTGGAGTTTTTTGATAATAAAACCCCTTTAAATTGAGTTAGCCCCAAATAAAAAAAATTATTCCGAGGCATGATTTTTGTAAACCTACGTGCTAAATTTCATTATAATCGACTGAGCAGTTTGCCTGGAAATCGATGAACAGACAGACAGAGCGACAGACAGACTGACATTATTTGTTTCCTGGGACCTCAAAACGTGTAAATCCGTTGAAATCGCGGAATCGAAAATTTCGACCATCGCAAAGCCTTCCTTATACTACGTATAAATTGGAAAGCAAAAAAAAACGTTCCCGACTCCTATAGTCTAGTGTTAAGAAAATTGTTAGGCTCTACCAAGGCCGTAGCCAGGGGGGGGGGGGGGGTCTGGACCCCCTCCTCCAAATATTTGCAGCGTACACTAGACAGAATGGAGTTAAAAATATGTTGAGATTACCTCCCCTCTAGTGACGTCAGAAGGAACCCCCCCCCCCCCCGAAGAAATTTCTGGCTACGGCCCTGCGCTCTGCCAGGCCAGTAAGCATGGAGCTAAAAGGCCAACTACCTTTATATATTATAATTGGGGACAAGTTCGTAGGAACATCATCAAGTCGACCAAGACAGTTATGATTGGATAGTGGGAAAGTGCCTTCCATGTTTGCGGACATTTAAACTCCTTGCACAATGGTGTATAATAAACCCCATAGCCTGCGTAATCACTCAAATTAACGCTATACATATATAATGCATTTAATGTTAGCTCAGTGTATATAATCACGCGCTATAGACTGCAATTACTCGCCACTACATACACTATTAGTAAATAGATAATAATCGAATAGCGGTCCAAAAATAGAATAGAAAATTATCTAACATTAGCGACAAAAATTATGGATTCATAAGATGTTAATAAATTCTGCAGGGGAAGAAGTTTTAGTAGCAAAAGTTTTCGGGTGGCATATTCTGAAGAGGCTCCAAGTAAATCATTCTTGAAGTTGTTGGGTGAAAATCCTCTGTTTCCTACCACCTCCCCCCCCCCCTCCATCCCCTGTCCGCAATGCCCCTTCCTCGTCGAATTTATTTATTGTTAATGAGGTTTTAATATTAGTTTGGTTTGGGGGGACTATATATTGTACTATGTAGGTAGAAGGGTATAGGAAACAATAATGTGCGATAAGGCCCAGTTCTCCCCCCTGAGTAAATTTTGCTAGCTCTAAAATTTTTACCTCGAGAAAATTTTACCTGCTGAGTTTAATAATTATTGTATAAGACTGAACAGTTACTATGGGGGCAGTCTTGTTAATTTCTGCGGAATATTTTATTATCCATATCAATAGAATATTAGTATTGCGTAGCAGCCACATAGCCCGTCTTAAATGCAGCCTAGGATAAAATAAATCGCTGTTCACAACAATAGCACGTACCTGGACCTTGGACCTAGGCTACAGCAAATTATGTATTGGTCCACACAATTACTGTTATACCGTATCGCATGAGATATACATTCTTATTGGCATTATATTGGGCTATAGAATTATATGATAATAATAGTGATATTAAATTAACTTTGGTTGAAGAGATAACCTCCTCGTCATAACCGAAATTAAAGGATATAGAAAGAACTGAACTTGGCGGAATTTGAACCCACGACCAACGCCTAACCGGGGCGTCGTCTTAACCGCTGGACCACAAGCCCCGACAAGTGCAGTTCCCTTTAAGCCTCTTCTTATCTTGCCACTAGGTCCACAGCGTATCAAGTACTACCACTCCCTAAATGGAGCAAGACGAACTCGCGGCGCTCACTACTATACCAAGCAGTAACACTATACAATTACACAAATAAACGCACCTACAACAGCGATTCACCAGGAAAAAAAAACAGTACAGGCTTATAAACGTGAAATTGCACTCTGGCTGGAGGGAGAATTATGTCACTTAAACTAGGCTAACTACGTCTTGTAATTTATTTATTGATTTTTACTTAGGAATGTATTTCAGTAACAAGAACCATAGTCCGCTTTGTATGTGTAAATTTAAAAAAATGTAATAGAAACCTAGACATTGTATTGCTTAACAAGGACAATAATCAGTGCCGGGTTTGGGCTTGTGGGGGCCCGTGGGCCCGAATTATGTGGGGGCCCTTTCTCGGGGAGAAATTTCTAATCCCCTTAGACGAATATCCCACAATAAATTATAAAATGGTGACACAGGTTGCAAAATCATTATAAAAAAGAAAAGCGATTCTTAGTAATATAAAGTCAAGTCAATAGTACAATACAAGCCTAAGGGCTACTCAACTAAAGATGTAGACACTGCGGTGTATTTTTAAAAGGAATAAATTAATAGGTACCTAATTATAAACACAAAATTTTAATTTATTTAAAGATGCACTCTTCGACTCTTTATTACAGCAAAACTGTCAATTATATCGTCATAATTTAACGCTGCCACTATGTCGTGATTTATATTCAGCATTGAAAGATGGCTAAGCCGAGCTTCAGAAGAACTGGTGCGACGAGGATTTTTTATGTGTTTTAGTACGGAAAAAGATCGCTCGCTGCTTATGTTGCCACTCATTATAACTAAGTACATCTTCAAAAGTACTTCTACATTGGGAAAGCTATCAGCTACTCCTCTTTCTAAAATCAAATTGTACATGAACCGTTCAAAACTGATACGTTTTTCTTCGATTATATTGTTTTTTTGTGCATCATCTATCACAAATAATTTCACAAACTCACGAAACTGTACTAGCTCGAAGTACAAGTTACCGTCCAAGTCACCTGTGTAACAACTCACCAGGTTCTCTGCCCTAGTTTTCAAATCATCAGGGCTTATTTTTTCTAAATATTGTAAAAATCCAAATTTCCTATTTATGTCTTCATATGCTGAAATTCTCCGATCCAATGATTGCATAAACTGGTCAATTATGGGAATGAAACTTTCGATTCGGAATTTCTCGCTATGACTGAATTCAGCTTCCTCAGTTTTCCCATAATCCAAAGGATTTAGCCTCACATTTCGGATCCGCTTCCGCAAAGTTTCCGATTTATAAGAATTGTGCCCACACAATTCAACACCCTTTTTCTCATATTCTTGGAAAGAATCCCTAAATTCCCCAATGAAGATCTTAAGGGACTCCATCACACTGATCGAAGTATTAATGTCGATTCTTGGATTCTGGAGATTGATGTTTACTGCATTCACCCTTGCCAGTATATCGTTCCAAAGAACAGCGTAAATTGCTATCTCCAACGTGGTAATTTGCAAATAGAGTCCACTTGCTTGGACATCTTCTTCGGAGAGATCTTTAAGGACTTCTCGTATTTCGTTATAGCCCAAAACTAGGCTATTAGTAGCTTCCGCTCTTGAGGACCACCGGGTTAAACTGATTCTTTTGGGCACTGGTATGTTGTGGCCATACTTCTTCGCAGCACTTTTTAGAACATTTGAAAGGACGTTGAACCGAGCTGTGGAACTTGTAAAAAATACATAAATTTGCTCAAGAAAGCTAAAAAATAATTTCGATTGGGAGCAGGAGTCCATCGCTTTTGTGCCCACTAAGTTGAGGGAATGATTGAAACATGGAACCCATAAAGCCAAAGGATTCTCATTTAGCACCAAAGTGCGTAGACCACTATATTCTCCACTCATAGCGGAAGCATTGTCATACGACTGCCCACGAATATCTTTCAAATCCAGGCCGAACTTTTTTAAAACTTTGTTGAGGCCATCAAATAATTCTTTAGCTTTATGGCCTTGGTTTGGCATAAAACTAAGAAATCTTTCCTTTGGTGTGCTTTCTTCTAGATACCTGACAATCACAGTCATTTGATCTATATGGCCTTCGTCAGTTGTTGAATCTACCGAAACCGAATAATATTTGCAGGCTTTTAAGCGTTTAATTATTTCATCGCTAACTTTGGTGGACATCAGCGCAATTAATTCTTCGCAAATGTGGGCAGATAGGTAGTTAACGCCGCCACTACCACTGCCACGATTTCCATGCTTCTCTAAGTGGCCTACTAAAAACGGATCATATTGTGCAATTAGCTCAAGGACTCCCAAATAATTGCCATTTTTGGTTGATCCCAAAATTTCGTTGTCCCCTCGAAAGGCAAGTCCTCGTCCAGAAAGAAATATTATGACGGAAATCAATCTGTTTAGAACGTTTCGCCAATAAGCAATGCTCTCCTTCACTTGTGTGGCCAACTCACGATCAATACGCATTGCCTCGTTTGAGAGATGCTTAAATTGGCAAACTATTTGCAAATGCGTTACGGTAGTTTCATGTCTTTTCAAACGCTCAGACGCATGCTTCCAGTCAGCAAACCCTTCAGTTGAAAACTGATTTGCTGATTTGCAGAGCAATTTACAATAAAAGCAGTATAGCTTCCCCGTACTAGGTGAAAAACATAACCAAGAGCGGCTTATAGACTTGCCTGCCTGAGTTTGACGAAGGAATAAACTTGCATGGCATTTTCTTCTTTTCACTGCATCTACTTGTCCCAAGCTTTTTTCTTTCAAAATATCTTCATTACAATGCTGAGTTTCCAAATTTCCTTTCTTGATCCAATAGTCGATGTGTTGTTGACTAAGAACTGCTGGCCACAATCCCACGTCATTTTCTTTGCAAAATCCATCATCAGCAGTATTTTCGGATTCGTCATTGTTATCAATTACTGCCTACAAGTAAAACAATTACAGTTGTAATTAATTTTGTAAACAATCCTTTCGGCATGGCCGACTCAAGTTTAGGTAGGTTTAATTCATACAGTAAATTAACAGGAGTCCCCCATTTTTAATTCCATAAGAATTACTGGGGTGAGTGGGGTCGGTAATTTTTGATTGCGGTCACCTTAATTAAGTAATTAAAGTCAAACTCTTACCTCTTGGGTAGGGCTAGCAATAACTTGAGAAGATGCAGGAAAATCAGAATCACCACTCATCATTTCAACAAAATTAGAAGTAGAACTAGGAGTAGATGGACCCGTCTCTATTTTTGTTACAAAATCCGTTATACGGCGCGTTTTAGATAAAACATCTTGAATTTTGTTTTCTTTATCTGCTGCGATTTTCCGCTTTTCACTGCCGCTTGCATATTCGCGTTTTCCCTTGTGACGATCCATTATTTCACTACGGAATCAAAAATAAAAATTGTAATAAATTAGTTTTTTCAGAACTCACTAGCCAGAGCCTAATTATCTAGTCCACTTGTTCCTATTGCCCTACTTAAGATGAAATGTGCAGCCACGTGGTCACCACAAAATCGAATACATTTTATTTTTTATCCCCTTTTGTATAAAACATCTCAAAATTCCGAATCATGCGTCTTATAATATAACATTTTATGACATATAACATTTTAGACCAATGAATTTTATATTTATAACGTGCTCGATTTTGTGGCGACCACGTGGCTGGGCACATTTCGTATTAAAATTAATAGGCTTACAAAGTTTTGATGCGTTCTGTGAATTGTGGTAAATGGGCGCAGAATACGAAAAATAAGGACCTTATCTTATAAAGAACAACTATTAGGTACTTCCGCCTCTAATATAAGAATTAACTTATGCTACTTACCTTAACAATATACCAACCAGAAAGTGCTGATAAAAGTAGTTTCAATTTAGAAATTTGATTTCAAATTTTCAATTTGTATTTAATGAAGCAAAACAATCGTGGTTTCAGAGCAGGAGTGGACATACTTCATTTTTTGTTAAATTTTTATCAAAAATGAGTCATTAATGCCACGATGCGTTCGAATTTCCCGCGAAAATTTAAAAAGTTATCTGTTTTGATTTTTTTTAATTTTTTCAATTTTTTATTTGTATTTTTTCGTTTTGTGGGGGCCCCATTTTTGTGGGGGCCCTGGGGCCCGGGCCCACAGTGCCCCATAGCCAAACCCGGCACTGACAATAATAGTCCGCTTTTTTTTCCATGTCAATATTTATTAATATTTTTAAATATTAGTTATATAAGTTAAAACTTATATTAGGTATGAAGTGCCACCCTCCCACGCTTCGGCTTGAGGGGGCACAGGTTATTTCACGTTCACATGTTCATTTTGTTGAGAAATATACGGTTTTTCTATTCTATTCTATTCTATTATAATTATGTTCTTATTGACAAGATTTGTATTGCTAGACAGGTTAGTGCAGCTGTACACAACTATCTAACTGAACAGGTCAGTGAGGTTGCTTTATTGCATAAAGGCTATGCTGTATTAAAAATATAGTAGTATTATATGTTACTAGGTATATACAATAACATTGACATTAAATTAAATTCCGTTGAAGAGTTAAAATTACTCATCAGTGCACACTTACGGTAGGGGGGAGTTCAAAAATTAAGTTACAATATTTGCGATAAACCTATTATTCTGTTCTTGCCCATTATGTATCAGAATTATTTGATATTAAAACAACTTGTTTATTTAATCCCAAAATATGTTATAAATATGTTAAAACAATACAAAATGGCTGCTGTTGTTGTATGTTACAGTATTTCTATGAAAAAGCCGCAGACATAACACCTATTGGTGTAGGTTTTGTGTTGTGATAAACTAATCGAGTCTACTAGTCAGAGATCTACACCAACCAAGCGCATTGCTCAATCTCCTGGAATGTATTGCTAGTATTTTTTTATACAGAAATTACTGATTTTATGTTTATATCGATTACAAAAATTTCGTGAGCTCTAATTTGAATTCTTATTGTACAAAAACCCTATTATTGTAGTATAAGATAATTGGATTATAATACACAAGAGGAATTCTTCAATCAAAGCTGGTATTATTTACGTGAAGCAAATAATCTCCTTATCCAATGCTTCTTTGAAGTTCAGTTGTTAAGCCTCAAAAAGATTTAATTAACGATTTAGGAGTTTGGGACCTCTGTGGCTCTTTTGACCTCAGAATGACTTGCTCCAATCTGAAACCCCAATTAAATAGCCCGCATCATCCAATCTGTCCGGTTGGTAGCCTATTTGCTTATTCCGAAGTAAAAAATCATAAGTTTTGTTAGATAGAGAGCAAGTGCGCCCTGCTGCAAAGTCATATCAAATTTTACATTATCAAACTACAATATTTGTTATTTTTGTTAATTAAGTTAAATTAAATTTGTTATTTATTGTTATTATCCCTTTTATAAAGATGAATAATGTGAGTAAGGTGCATAAAAAGTCCTACGAAAATTACAACAACCAATGCTAATTGATAACTAGGAAAGCATGTACTGGGTTCACTGGCGGTTTCAAGGGGGGCATGGGGGTAATGCCCCCCCCCCCTTGACAGTTCACATGAGCATGTTAGTATCCTCCTTTTGAAAAAATAAAGTGTTTGGAAACCCCCAGTATTAAACTAGTTGGGTCTGATCTCTTGTCAATGCCCCCCCCCCCCTTTGAATATTTTAAAACCACCACTGACTGGGTTCACTCTTAAGGGTTCTTCTATATATACGATATAGTAGCTATTGCTGATTCACCTTGACTCGATTTTCCACTTCAATTCCTACTGGACATGCACCTTAGAAGTTAATCGTCGTAATCGGAGTCTTTTATGAATTCAGTAATGCGACGAGCATTGGCCACTTCAACTCACAGCTTATTGAGCAGTCGCCGAGTGTAAATGGCTGCAGCACCGACCCCTTTCTGCTGCACTGAGCCGTCTAAGGCGATTTTCCAAGCCAGTGCAGCAGACTTAACGCTCATATAGGTCCGCAAAATCCTGCTCTGTTTTATTCATGTCGTCAATTTAGCATTGAATCCGTCATTGTTGGTTTAGAGGAATGTACTGTTGAGCCATGTGGAAAAGCCGGTCGCTCTCTATACTACGCCATATGGCATTTCCAATGTGTAGTGTCTGCTACTTGCTTCTATTTGCATTTTAAAATGGTAAAAGTCGATTTGGCAATCAGACTAGATATGGAAAGTTGTGATCATGAATAATTTTGTTACTAGTAAAAGAATCGGTACGAGTGATGGGGAGGAGGGGGGCGGGGGGCTGCGCATGAACATCTCAAAGTTATTGTTCTATTTCATTATAGTTCAAAAACACCGAAAAAATCATACATAGATTCAGCACATGACTCGTATCTGTACTTGGAAAAGTCATGCTTCCGCCTGTTTCATTGCGTCAATGGTAGGCCAAAAATTCATACAAATAATGTGCGAAATCCATGAGGTCGTTGGCATTGAACAACGGACCTATGGGGCATAAAAAGTCCTTCAGAACATTATTAGTACTACTTAAATTCAGCATACAGAACCGTATCTATGTAGGTTAGCATTATATATGTATATTGTACCTACATCTACAAAATCGCTCTCTGTAGCCCAACAGGGCAGAATAAACCTGATACAAGCCATATTTCTGCTGTTTGTTATTCATAAATGGAGGTGGGTCAGCAACAGAAATTTACTGAGTCACTGACGGGAAAAATCAGTAGGGGTTGGGGGTAAAATATATAGACTGTACAGGTTTTAGCGTGCTCGCCAATATTGATGTCGGCTTATTGGACCGCTGAATTTGAATTTTGTGTACACTCCCGGAATTAAATCATTTCCTGTTTTTTTTTTTTCATTACATTGAAACTCGTAACATCTATTGTGTGTAGTGGCAATCATTGTTAGGGCGCACTTTTCAATCATGTGCTGAGTTCATCTTTCTGATTTATTGATTATAATTATGATTAGATGCAAGCAGAGAGCATTATAGGGCTGGAATTGTATGATTAGACAATAATTCTAAAAACCGTACCACGCTTAGGGCTGTGAGTATAAAACACTGGGCATACGTGCCATAAATTGAAGTAGTCCAGATTAGGCTCCCTACATGGCCCTTTTATGCTTTCGTATTTTTATTCACAAAGAAAATTAAATGACTGTCCTATTAGGCACGTAGCCTAGGCTTTGTATTTTTGTTGTAATTTGATATCAAATTCAATTATGAATTAAGATAATAATAATAATAAACGTATATTTATATAATATAACTTATCATTTTTGTAATAGTTGGGCTCCCTCGTACCTTGAGGCGTGTGAGGGTCACGCATTGTCTTGGGCGGCTATTACACTGGCAACCTCAGTGTAGTAGCCGCCCAATCTAAGTGGTAGGCTACAGCAGCGGTTCCCAACCGCTGGGGCCCGCCCCACTAGTGGGGCGCGAGAGGTCTCCAGGTGGGGCGCGGACAATTGTATAATTATTCAATAATTTATTCTTGATACAATAGCCTCTATAAACTATATAAATAAAAACATTTGAAAAACAAATACAGAAGCAAATTAGCCGCTGAAAATGGTCTTAGGTTAAAAATTTCAAATATAAATCCTGCCTCTCTTGTGTCATCCAAACCGTGTCGCTCACAAATGAACTGAACTAAAAAATTCTCTTTTAATGATATTGTGTGTTTTTTATGCAATAGTAGCAGTGAGTGTTATTTGTAATTTATGTTAAGGTGGGGCGTGAAAAATATTTTCAAACCTTTGGTGGGGCGCGGCTCAAAAAGGTTGGGAACCACTGGGCTACAGCCTTAAAAGCTTACAATTACTTAAACTTAAGCTTAAACATAAACAACTTAAAAAAGCAACCCATTATGTGTATTGTTCTAGCCTACACTATGATCATAAATTATACTTTGATAGTTTCTGATTACGTCTTGTGTACCTGCACCAAATGTCTAGTAACGCATAGAAAGACTTGTAATTTGCCTGTAGTGGTAATTTGTTGCATTGCATGCTTTGCAGAGCATGTGTAAAGTTTTTCTACTTTAGTATAAAGATTTTTTCTTTTATAGTCCTAGGTTAGTTCAGAAATAAAACTAATAGTGTCACTACTTAGCCGGCCGCCATACCAAATTCAATCCAGCGGACCAGAGCAGGTTCAAAGATGCAGATAACTTGGTCGTGTGCACAGTGCCGGTAGGGAAACATGGTAGGACTTGTCCTGGTCACCTCCGAACTAATCGTGTGACTTTACTGTGTTTCCCAAGTGGTTCGGAATCCGCTATAATCAGGAGGTCCACTGTCCTATGGGTCCACACCGTGGCGTGGGACTGTGTCCAACCATTCTACTAATAGTGTCACTATTATTCATAAGTATACATACTTCCACAAAGCTCCCTCACTGTTTTTCTTCAGTGCCTATCTAACAGATAATAAAATAAAAATTCGTGATCCCGGAGTCTAGGATCGAAGAATTGGGATTCGCAATAAGTGGCTGTTTTCTTTACATTCTTTTCTATTATTCTATTAACAAATCATGCACTGCAATTTTTAAAAGATGTACTGAGACTAATCGGTTCAGAGTGTATTCTGGCAGATCTTATCATTTCGGAACTCACAGTTTTTCAGATCCTAATAAATTAATTATTGAACATAATTATTTTTTGTGTTTAATTCAGATCATTTAAAATATTACGGCGTTAGTACAAACGTGAACTGGTTCCAAAAAAGTTTTAATAATATTATTTTCGTAATATAATAATATTCTTTGAGTACGAACACGGTGCTAGATTTGGAGTCTTCATCTTCCAAGGAAAACCTTCTTTAGTCTACCTGCCTAACTCAAATAAAACATACTTCACTTTTTTTTTACTTCACTTTTTTCCTTGACCAGTAACCCCGGACAAGGTGCATATATTGAGAAAAACAATTTGTACAATAGTATAATTATCACAAGCTTCCGCTTATCGAACGATCTTAGTGCAGTGGCACTGCAAGATATAAAATTTAATTAATAATTAATAATAATAAACCATAATAGAGTACTCACTCTAGCCTTCTGGCAATGAATGAGATCCCTCTGAACTCTGAAGGATGATATTGTTATATATATAATAAAATTTACATATATAATATAAAAATATATACTGAATATGAAATTATATGTGTAATAAAACGGCTAATAGTCTGTATTTGAAATTAAGTATGTTTTTATATATTTTCCCTATTTTGTTCAATTCTTTTAGTTTAAGTGGCAATTCGTTAAATATCTCTTCATATATCATTTAGGTCTTCCAAAAGTTACTTATCGATTTATGTAATCTGTAAATTAGAATTAATGTTATTTTTTAGTTTGAGTATTTAATAATAATAATAATTTGTGTATTTTTTCTTAATTTGTTTTACATAAGTAGAAGAAAGTTGAAGTGTCCTTTCATGCCACTCAATACCTATACCTAGCACTTAAAATCACAACTTTTATTTATACTCAGTATAACAACAGAAAACTTGTTAGTGATAAAATCTTGCAGACAGACCAATTGGTCTTGCAAGACTTCAGACATCCTGACAAAAACATTAAATAAATAGAAAAAAAATAAATAAAATAAAAAAATTTATCTCTCATCAATCATCATGACTGTGTCACAAATGAAACCAAAGTTGACTATAAAGTCTCAGAGGATTCATTGCACTTTGATGCTGAAAACAAACATGAGTCTGTTTGTTATTTTAACCCTTTTCTTTTCTTTATAGGTAAGAAACTTTGAGAAGTACGAGAGCGTGAAGGCACGTGCGCACAGAATTCATTACCGAACCAGTTTCATATTTCCACCCGCTGAAACAAAAGGTGAGCCCCCGTAAATTTTCTACCCTGTTCCAACTTTTAAAAGTGCTGATATTTATTGTGGTGGAAGGGGAGATTTGTGGCTTTTTTTTCGGGGCTCCCTGAAGCAGCTTTTCATTTATTGGGGAGCTCTGGGTTGCCTCTTATTCTCTTTCCCTCTCCTCTCCGCCTTCAAATTTAGACCCTTAATTCTCAAGTATAATTTTTTGATATCTAAAGGTTCTTTTATTTCTTTTGACTTGTTGCAGACTCTGGCTTTTTTTTACAACGTCTACCATTTCTTGCAGTCAAATTGAATAATTTACTTTCATGGATTATTTAAACGGCGTTCTTACGCGGAAAGAGGACACAGTTCGCATACTTTGGCCACCCCTGGATTGAATAACCTTTACAGTTTATATTCTTAAGTACATTGCAGTATTATTTGGTATATATAACACTGACATTAAATTTCGGTTACATTCTTAAGGGCAAATGGAGTCCTTCATTTCCAATGACATATTGATCATACATGAGGTGTCATAAACTACCTCAGAACTAATACTCGATAGAATTCGATGAAATTCGGCATGAAGGTTCCCAACACTGGTGTCTCGGGGTTGTTTTTTCATTTTTTGGATAACTTCAATTTGGGCGACACACCACAAAAACCCCAAAAAACTAATAAAAACATTTTTTTTTTAAATATATCCGACGATTTTTTTTTAAAGTTACATATTAATATATTATAGTACTCATTAACTCATGTAGTAGCCATGTAAAAAAAAAAAACTCTAGGCCGCATCTCCCTTGATAATTTGGTGTTTGGCTTGGGGCGTAAAATAAATAAAAAGGGCTCAGTTTCCATGAAAAATGACTAAAAATATAATTTTCCTGGGGAGCCATTCCATCGATGCTTTCTACAATAACTTCAGTTATTGTTTAGGTGCTAAGTAGAGTAACAAAACAGAACATTTTCCGAAGGAAGGTGAGAAAAGTATGGACATGGAATGTTTCGATCCTATGCAACACTGTTGAAAATATTCATTGCACAATTTTTGTTATGCCTTGCATCCAATGCAACAAGGTACCACAAAATGGTGCAAAGTATAGTTTTTTTTATAGTGTTGCACAGGATCAAAACAATCCATGTCCATACTTTGCTCACTTTGCGTGGACTATACCAAGTTACCTAGTTGTCTTCTTGCCTTCCAAGCAGAAAAAGGCCAGAAAATATAGCAAGTGTGGGACTCGAACCAACAACCTTTCGCGTGAAAGTCAGAGTCTGTACCGCCACTCTGCATATATCCTGTCATCAACGTATTTCCATCACATTATTTCCATACACCCGGACGTGATGTTTCAATAACATAAAATATAACGCGTCGTATACTTTCACAATAATAAATCATATAATTTTTGTCGAAACACAACAAAAGGAGAAAGGCCGGAGACTTCAATTATAGGAACCTCAACGATTTTCCTCAAGACTTAACTTCAAAACAAACGGAACGATTTATAGAGACAGTTTTTAATAATCAAGATGCGGAAATTTTTAAATGCCCCGGCTCCTTTGTATTATTTTATCACAAATTCCTTTCGGGTAAATTACCAGCAAAAATTCTCTCATTTTCCAATAATAAAATAATAATAAGGCATTCTTATATTACAGAAATATTGTATTGCAACCCCTGCCTATACTTACAAACATGCGGTCTGACTTTCTTACGACGTGTCCCAGCCATTTTATGCGTTGAACTGGTTACACCTCTGTCAGCCTCTGAACTAAGTCCTATTTTGTAACTGCAAAGGCTTTCACGGCCGGAGTCGAATGAAGAACCAGTAGAATCCGGGCTGATGGGCCGTGGTCGAAATGAAAGTAAACTTCCAAACGTTTCGTCAACATCTGCGGTCGACATCTTCAAACGACAACAAAAAGGATGACGTCGGCCAATTGTAAATAAGAAGAAAATGGCAATTCCCCAGAGGAACATGTTGTTGTGTTGAGAGCGAGCAAATCCTCGCTCTCAACAAAACAACAACAACAACATCCAGTTATAAAGGTCAGTGCGCAGCCCCCTACCCAGTCACTCGCTAAGGAGCTACCGAGGTACAACCTTCGAAGTCTACGCAGCACCACTGAAGATGTCGACCGCAGATATTGACGAAAAGTTTGGAAGTTCACTTTCATTTCGACCACGGCCCATCAGCCCGGATTCTACTAGTTCTTCATAAGTCCTATTTTGGCTTAGCTATTCGTCCCCGTAGCGTAGCCACTCAACAACCGCCTCTCAAATTTATCAACTCCCATTTGACCTTCATGTGGTCTGCACATTCAGATAATCACATCCTTGTAAAAGCCTCTCTGTAAGTAATTTTCGTTTCAGTTAACTTTATGTTGCCCGTTATTCGAAGTGACTTTCTTTAATGGCATCCAACTGGTTTTTCTTGCTGATACAACGAACGCTCTTAATTATATTACTTAGTTAGCTTCATAGTTAATTAATTTGAACTATTAACTTTACATTTTCTAATTTAGATCGTTAACAATCTTAATTGCACTCTATTTTTCACTTGAGGCATCTGCATGTGGAATAAATCAAATTTCTTCACTGCTGTTAATTTTACAGTCGAGGTTGAATAAAAATGTGTAAAATAAACAAGGGTCTGCCTAAAGTAGGTTATTAAGTCTCTCTAACTCGTCACTTAAGAGGATGTAAATATTAGATTGAATAAATATTAGAGTGTGTAATCGAGTCCGGGACCAATGTAAAATTTATGGAAACACTATAACACCAAATGTAAATTATGTAATTATAATTATATTAATATACTATATATATACTGTATATATATTGTTTAAATTCTTATGTATAGAACCGCGGGAATGTAGCACCTAAGTAATCCGCCATTTTATAAACAAACGAACTCCATTCTTATACGAAATCCGAAAGCTTTGACCTGTCTGTAACTTATACCATATACTGTGCCTCCTTTTTCTTTCTTCTTTTTTTGAATTTTTGCAACCATTTTTTATGTATCGTATTATTCTAACATTCTAAACTGATATAAATTAATAGCGGGCCCCAGCACGGGTTAATACTTAGGTGTCCCCCTACCACCAATTATTGTATAGTAATATGCTGTTGACCTATTACAGTGTTGTACATTATTTTATTACTATCTAGTATATTACTGTATTATTATTATCATCGTGAAAAAAAAGAGTCAAAAAAAAGAGTCAAAAAAAAGAGTCAAAAAAAAGAGCCACATGCGGCTCACGAGCCTCACGTTGCCGACCCCTGCTCTAATAAACGCTTGCAGAGCAAGGAAATACAAAAATTTTCGCTTCTTGCAATGTAAAAGCTCTCACGAGAGTGAGCTCATTCATAATCTACGCTATTCACAATGTTGAAAAAGGACATTATATGAGTAGATACATGTAGTGTCACGTGCAACAAATAATCTGATACAGCACTTAGATGTCATCGAAAACACGGGTGGGGGGGGGGGGTTGGAGGGTATATCACCTCCCCGCCCCCTAACACACATGAAACGTTTAAAAGCGTGAATGACAACGTGTTAGAAAGGGGTGATCAGTTTCCAAGGCCTTGGCATTGTCACGGTGACATTCAATAACCCAGCTACTTTCAATTTTTTGTTGGCAGCAGCGAAATTCCGCAGAAGGCGAGAACGTACGAATACGAGCTGACAGTAAATTTAAGAAGGGGGAATCGAATTCCTCGGTTACCGACAGAGCACACTAAAAGTCTAAGAGAAAGAGGACGCGGGGAGGGTGAGACAATGTGGGAATTTATACTAGTGGTAAAAAGGGCGGTTTGAGCTGAAATTGTTCTGAAAATGACTTTTTTTTCGTTTTGGTTGCTGCAGTAGGTACAGAAACCTGCGTCTATATTTGTGAGTGCTATGGTGCCTCATATGTTCCCTTAGTTTTTGGTTAGCTAAGTTTCCGCCACATCTGCCGTACATATTCGAGGAGCATGTATGCAAAGAAATAATTTTTCAGTTGGTGGAATCACTGGAATCATCGCATTGGCTGCTATAAAATAGAAATGTTAGTTTGGTGCTGCTAAACGCGTATAGTATCAAAGAATATTAATTAAAATATTACACCCCATAGGCCATAATGTAGAAGCATTGAAATTTTAGACGTTTTTCGCCTCTCCTGCAGTGACAAATCGCCTTTTGCATACACGCTTCTCATTCATGCCTGCTATTTCTATGTTGGTTTTTGCAATGCCATAACCATGAAAATACGATTCCTCATTTCCTCATTCATTACAGATCCCTAAGTTAAAATTGACTTCGGTAGAATGGTGGTAGCGTAGTATACCAATGACTTGGCCTCATCTACACAGCATGCTATCGGAGACGGGTTGTAACTAAACACAACTCTCATGTACTGCATAAGTTACCTGTGACTTAAGAGGTTATTCAGATAAACTCATTAAATTGTTTGAATGCCATTAATGCTTTGTAAATAAATAAAAATATTGCACTTTCCGAGCATTCCCGAAAATATAAATACGAAAAGACCCAGCACTTTGGAACTTCTAATAACATGCCTCTCAACATACCTCATACCATCTGTATACCAAATGGATCTGTGCTTATACATATTACTACTTTAAATTTTTAGTTCTTATATTGTTATCGGCACCTTGCCTCCACGTGCAAATTGGCTGCACAATGGCAAGGGACCCAAAGAAGAAAAATGTATTATCTAAATTTATGTAACTGAATTTATTTTGGGAATTACACTATTATTATTATTATTATTATTATTATTATTATTATTATTATTATTATTATTATTATTATTATTATTATTATTATTATTATTATTATTATTATTATTATTATTATTATTATTATTATTATTATTATTATATTGTCAAGTTGGCGCTAATGATGTTGCATGCCATTCTGGCCGTAAAAATGAGCATAATTATTGTATCCTTAGCACATTTGCTGCAGCAACACTTTGAACTTGATTTTAACAAAAATTTAATAATGGCAAAAGGGTATTAAATTGATTGGAAATGTAAAGATGAATATTATTATTTGAAACTGTGTTAAAATTGCTGCCTTACGCTCATTGATGTCTGGAAAACTCCCACGAGAGACTCCAACATTGAAATGGGAACACCATAAAGTTACTCATATCCTTTCATCGGATTTGAAATTAAGTTAGCAAAATATCCTTAGCTGAAATGGAATCAGCTTTGGAGAATGGGGAAGGATATGATGTGTGTAAGGGAATTTTTGTCTGGATATTCCAAATCAATTTCAACCAGCAACTTATCAAGTCTGGGCTTCTATTATTTATCCGGTGGTACAAACTTTGATCGCCATGTTGTTCCTTTGGAAATGCATGATTTGTCTATGCATTTCGTTAGTTTTATATAATTGGAATCCGTGTGACTACTCTACAAAATCGGTGATAATAGTTTAGTACCTAATAAGGCATCCATTACGTAAGATAATGTAACTGCAAAGGAGACATATGAAGAACCAGTAGAATCCGGGCTGATGGGTCTTGGTCGATATGAAAATGAACTTCCAAACGTTTCGTCAACATCTGCGGTCAACATCTTCAATGGACTTGGACAATGGACAATGAGACTTCGAAGGTTGTACCTCGGGGGCTTCGTAGCTCACTAGCTCTCATCAGCTAGGATTCTACTGATTCAAGTAAGATGTATTGTGATAGTAGCCGAAATCAAGAGAGCCCGCTACTGCCCGCTAGGGCACGTTGAACGAATGTCAAACGATAGGGCAACAAGAGCAGCCTTACACAAGGTGCCCCAAGGGAGAAGACGAGTGGGAAGACAACGGATGTGATGGCTGCATTACGTCGCAGTGGATCTGGCTACCCTGGCGAAGGAAAGCGCAGGACCGCGCAGGCTAGTCGGTTATGCCAGAGCAAGGCCCTTCTAGGCAAGGGCGGAAAATGTAGGAGGGTCTCAAGTTGTTTGTAAGTTTAAAAGGTAATTTTTTTGTTCTAAAGTTAAGTTTAATTCAATTTTTTTTAGTAGGTATCTTTTAAATTTACTCATTTAAGGGGGGTCATGACCCCCTGGACTCCCCCCCCCCCCGTGGATCCTCCACCATTGCTTCTAGCACCGCAGCGCCAAGAAGTAAGTAGTAAGTAAGAGATATTTATTCGATCGAAGAAATATTTCGAAGGCATACGATGAAGTATCCGATTTCAATCTGAATTTCGGTATAACACTTTCTTGGACTTATTTTTTGTATTTTTTATTTTATTTGGATGGCCTGTAAGCTTTTGGAACCCTAAAACAGGGGCACACACTTAAATAATTAGTATACCTTACATACAAGGTGAATCAAGTCACGACTGTCACATTTTTTCACTTTTTCTTTATTAATGTGGGGAATAATGAAATGACTCAAAATAGTGTTCAAAATTACCTATAGCAATATGTACACTTTTTACTTCTTAAGAAGGTCGTGCAGTTATATTAAACATTACGTTTAACTTATTCAGTGATTTCAAATGAAATATGCAAAATGCAAAACGAAACTCTGCCAATTTTATACCTCATTAAGAAGAGAATCGCAAGAGAAAAAAATCATCCGACAAAGTAAGACATTTTTAGAAATTAAACTTACCGAGTCTTCTATCATCATTATATAACTTCTCCGTCGCTTTTCAATTCAAATAAAAATTACATAATGAATAAATCTAGAAAAAGTCATATTTCTTTATCCTTTTCTTTCTATATCATTGATTTGTGCATTCCGACATTTTTTCATAAAAAAGGGGAGAGGGATGATCCAAGCGGATCGTCACTTTTCATTTTGCGACTCTTCCATTTTTTGATTTTTGTTCGTTCACCTCCCCCCTTACTTCCTCCATGAAATACGGTTCGTATAGTTCTCAACTTTTTTTACTTTCCTTGTTTCCCCTCAGTCTAAAATTGTCTTCAGTCGATCGTGCGACCTTTCTCAAAATGAGAGGATCGGTTGGATGCACCCATGTTCACAGTAAAATATAAATTATGAGATTTTCAACAATTTCCCAGGCTTATCTATTAATTTATCGTTGTAACTTTTTTTGTTTTCACTGGGGGCCGGCATTTTTAATGGAATAATATGCAATAGCATAAAGAAGCTGGAGGCTTTCGAAATGTGGTGCTATACGAGAATGTTGAAAATATCTTGGAGAGACCATATAACGAACGAAGAGGTACTTCAAAGGATAAACGATATAAGATCCCTAATTACCTCCATTTCTGTGAGAAGAGCAAAATGGATGGGTCACCTGATCAGACAAGAAGGACTCCTAAGCACCATAAGAGAAGGCACAATCGAAGGCACCAATGCAAGAGGGCGACCAAGGAAGGCGTACGCAGAAGATGCGGAACATACTTGGAACTCAAGAGAACGGCCCAAGACAGGGAGGAGTGGAGAAGGAGGTGGAAGGATTTGCTGCAAACCAATCGCTAGATTGAAACTAATAAAGAAGAATATGCAATAAAAGCCAATATCCAATACGTAACATGCACATTACATGCATATTTTTTGGTATATTATACTTTGGGGAAGATGCATTAAGGCATATTTGGAAAGGATTTTATTTCTAGTGTTGAAATTAGTTTTTCTGATTGAAACTTTAATGCACATTACATGCATATTTTTCGCACATTCTTCTATTATACTTTTGGGAAAATACAGTAAAAGCATATTTAGAAAAGGGTTTTTTCCAATGTTAAAATTAGTTTTTCTGATTGAAACCTTCACCTGCCAACAAGAGAAGGCATGGCTTTGGGTAGAATTTATTCTTTATAATAATAAAAATTGAGGCAGAGAGAAATATTAACAATTTTAATTGCTGGCAAATGGTAGTTAGTTAATGTAGAGCCGCGTTAATAAAAACACCCTGGAGAGATTTTCTTTCATGAGCCAAAATTATTCATAAGAAGAAAAATGAGAAGTGGAATAATTAAAATTTAAACCCCCATTCGTTCTAATAAAAAATTACAATTGAAATAAACCTCCTTTCTCGACTGTCCCACTTTACTTGCACTGTAATTCAACCCCTTTCATTTTAGCTTGTATATTTTGTTAAAAACATACTCGACTAAAATGAAATGTGTACAAAATTATCAGGGTACATAATCTGCAGTGAAAAAGTGGACAGAACTTTGCTGTTGACAGTTGAAAGTACCACCGTTGCTTTTACATTTAATTTTTCTATTAAGTTCCGAGTGCACATACTACAAGAACATCTCTACAACAGCTTGTAATGTACATGAAAATACAGTATGTAAGTATAAAACCGGTGGCAACTAGTTGCCAAAAAGCGCGTACCTTCCCCCAAATAACGACTTTCTTCATCAATAACATTTGAAATCCATTCCTTAATAACAATAATTGGAGTTCTTTATAGCCGACTCAAAGCTGAAGTTACTTAAAATATAGCAAACACTAAACTGAAATCATAAAATCCAGAGCCAATTCAGTGCTTTCACGAATTAATATATTCTAGAACTGGGGGCTTGAAATCAAAAATTGGCAGAGATATCCAGGGCAACATAAAAAATCCATTTTTGTTGAGCTGTATGCCTGTAGAATGAAGTATTGGGATTTCTTTGATAAAATTATGATAGTGGTAAGATCTATCGAAATATTTCTGCAGTAGTTATACCTACCTATACATTGAGCTATAGCGCCAAACCTATGCCATTTCGTAGGTACTAAATAACTGACTAAAAGTATGTCTACACCATTTTAACCTTAAAACACGTAATTTCTGTGATCAGTTATAACTCCTGGACGACTAAAATGAACAATGAACCGCATTGTGTTCCTCTTTGTCTGATAAAAATGGAACAATCCAACCAACCTTGTTGCAATAAACAATGGCACTTGAGATCTTTTGTCTTCGGTACTTCACCACCAGGCAGGCCCTTCTTTGGTATTCTATAAAGGATATACCTACTTAAACCAGAACAGTCAATTTAATATTTTCTCAGAGGGCCACTTCAAATTTGAAGTTGTCATTTGTTATCTGTCATTTTATTAGGCTGCCTTATATCGGACGTTGATGTGATATCAGCAATATCCTAATCATTAATTTAGACAGTTGTGACCTGATTTACGATATCTAAAGTCTCCTTTTTATAATTCACTCCCACTTGGATATTGTCAATATTGTGCTTATGCATAAATGTTTAATTTATTTCGATGTTACCATATTCTGAAGTTAAAACGAAATGAGGTCCACGAGCCAGTAGATTCATAATTTTTGCTTAGTACTATTAATGTTTTATTGTCATTTAGTATGCTTTTACGAATTTTTTAGAATTAAACCAATTTAGACAGTTGAACTGCTTTGTCGGAAGTCTTTATATTTTGAAAAATTTCCCACTTGGATATAGTCGATACTGCGGTTTTTTATGTAAGTTTGATTAATTTTATGCTACCGTATTTTGCAGTTAAAGTAGCCTACACTGATAAATGAAGGATGTCCATGTGACTGTAGGTTCATCATTTTTACTTTGAAGACTCTTATACAGTTTTAGCGGCATTCAGCATGTTTTTTTTACTAATTTTTGCGAATTAAACCAGATATTAGCCTTTATTACCCTAATTTAGGCAGTTGTGAACTGCTTTATACGATGCCTCAATTTTATGTATAATTAAATTTTTATATCTCATTACCTGTTTCATATCTTTGCAGCCGTAAAACGAGAAATTAATTCGTAAAAACTCGCTGACCATTCCTTGTAACAAAATATTTGGAAATCTTCCCCTTAAGGGCTAAATACAAATACGGTGATGTGGTAACAGACATTCAAGACTTAGGCGGGGATTCCACCGACCTCGCATTGCAGAATACAAATGACATTGTTTGTTTGTTTTTCTTTTTATAGAAAGCTATTAAAATGTTTTTACTTAACATATCCCATGACGCCATTTTTTTAATTTAAGTTTGTTTGTTTGTGATTTTACTGTATGATCATTGATCAATTTTAACTATGGCATAGAGTAAAACAAACATTTCCGTCAATGTCATTTGCATTGCAATGCGAGGTCGATGGAATCCCCGCCTAAGTCTTGAATGTCTGCTAGGTTAGGTTATTGAATATAAACCCCCCCCCCCCCCAAATTGAGATAGCCCAAAATAAAAACAATAGTCCCGAGGTATGATTTTTGTGAACCTACACGCAGAATTTCATCAAAATCGATTGAGTAGTTTGCCCGGAAATCGACGAACCGACAGACAGAGCGACAGAGCGACTGACAGACATTTCGTAAAAATCACTTTTTTGGGTTCCTGGGACCACAAAACGTGTAAATCCGTTGAAATCTCGGAATCGAAAATTTCGACCGTCACAAAGCTTTCCTCATACTACGTATAAATTGGAAAGCAATAAAGAACCATAGAACATCGAAGCTTGCGACTGGATGAAATTTTAAACCTAAACAAGTATACAATCCAGCTAATCCGTGCCTAGATTGAAACCAAGAAGCCAACAGCGGAATATTGCGGAATTTTAAGGAAACGTATTGTAGGAAATAGGATAGACCTTGCATGTGCAAATTGGAGATTAAGTGAACACGCAACCTTTCGTAAATGAAACCTCCCACATGGGAAATTTCGGAGAGGCCGACTTGAGGCACTTTTCCGACGATGTCGAACATCTGTCTCTCTGAGCCCCCCCCCATTTCTCTCAAATTGCGCTCGTGTACGGTTGCGAGTTACCAAAATTATAGAAACGGTACGAGTGAACCCGTACATGTTTATTTCCTTTTCACTTTCCAATTTATACATAGTATAAGGAAAGCTTTGTGATGGTCGAAATTTTCGAAATGGCTGGACACTAGATAGAATCGGATTTGGAGAGGAAAAATGAAAGCTACTATGTAATATCCAATGAAATTTCTGAAACCCCCCCCCCCGAAAAAAAATCCTGGCTACGGCCTTGGTGACTTTTGATAGTACAACAGATGGGGTGTTGGTTTGTATGTACCTAGTGTCATGTTGATGTGTTGGCCTATGTTGCATTAGCATGCTTTTCTAAATACTGCAAATGGTTTTATGTATAGTTTTAACTGATAGCATGTTTGCAAGTTTTAGTAGATCATCAGAGGGGTAACTGTTTGGCTTGCGGTGGATGATTTTTTAAGCCTTCCTGTGTATTATATTTAATTTCTTTATAACGTTTTGGCTCCCTCCACCCCATGTGGTTATATCGTAAGATATGACTGATTGTACTAGAGAGTGATATAGGCTAACTGTAATTCGGAGTTGTAGAAATTTATAAAGTAGGTACAATAGCTCCCATTAATTTCTGTGAAATTTTTTTCTCGAAGATAGATGTTTTCTGTACTTTTGTAGTATATTTTGAGCCAATCACGACATGTCTGACATTGAAATTATAATTCAGTGCTCCAGTGAGAACCCTAGAATTCGTATTTCCTCTCCTTTCTTTGCTATCTCGGGCTCCGCACCCCCGAAGTAATCAATTTACGGTAATAAACCCTATTGTCGTCTGTACAGCTGTAATGAACCTCTTGTCTGGAGCTCGGTAATTTCATTGACGCTTGTGACGATAAAAGGTTTGTCAAAGATGAAGAAGGCGAAGCTCTTGCTCCTGTGACCTATAAAGGCGAACAAAATTTTCAGCACGGCTCCTAAACTGACGCACCTATCTTTTTGATACATTGTTATTATTATTTATTCAGAAAATAAATTAGTCCAACACACAAACACTACACTCTAGAGTTTTTGAAATGCTATGGCGTTCAATAATAATTTAGCAGACAATTGTAGGGCAAGAGCCTTATAAGTGTAAAAATCAAAAATCTTATATAATATATCAATTGTAGAGCTGTCAAAATATCAGGACAAACAGAAGAAACGTTTCTGAGCATCTTGATATATGATAGATACAGCATATACCTCTTTCCTTCTAACACAGATTGGCTACAATTATTGAATTTGATCTGTACAAAAAACGATTGGTGTGGTATTACCCAGGAGTGAGTTCAAGAACTATGGCCACATGTCATCATTCATCGAAATGTATAGAGAAGCATTTAAATGATAATTTAACTATATTTTTGACGATTTTGACCCCCACCCAAACGAAAACCTGGGCACCGCCTTAAAAGTATTATTTTGCCCTAACTTTAGTTATATACAGTAGTTATTATTATGATAGAACCAGAATTAATAACTCAAGTTTTTGACTGAATTGAATTCCAAAGAAGAGAAACTCGAGATAAATGCAAATCATTCTAGCAGAGACCAATCACAAGTCTTTACTAAACTACCGAATAAATTTCATCACAATTCTAAACTCCAAACAAAGGGAGTGAATCTCTGCTGCTCTTGAGTGTGGGCCCAAACACCACTCACAGCGCAATATCCTGCTGGAGAAATTTATATTTCTCATTCAACTGAATTTATTAATGTAATTTATTTCGCTCGGGTTTGATACTCCCAGGCGGATGTCACTCAGGCAGCATTGAATTTGAATTTTGCGCGGGTTCCGGAAATCGGGCGGTGCAGTTCCTTTTACTTTGAGCTTCCGTTATGTAGAACGCTTGATCTTTCTATATTGGCTCCTTATGAAAATTCTGACACATTTTTAGCCTCAATTGAGGGAATTTTATTTGACGAGCTGTCATATTTACCGAAGAACTACCAACGCTTTCCAGTCACTATGTGTATATATTTCTCGGTGTCTAGTCAATCGATTGCACAGACAAAATCTACTATTCCCCCTATTACCCACTCGAATATTGGAATAATATTCGATTCAATAAGTATGGGTCCAAGAAAAATTCGAAAGTGTTAATACCTAAGTTCAGATTCAAATCGTATAGCCTACTTCAACATAAACATTCCGCCAACGGCCTTACCATGTTGATTCCATTAGAGCAGAGCATGTTTCAAACTGCGGCAACTTGGTAGTGTGCACAGCGTTGGCAGGGGAACCTGGTGGGACATGATAACGCGCTTAGGCAGTATAAGTCGAGCCCTGGTCACCTCGTGTGATTTTACCATGTTCCCCAAGTGGTTCGGAATCCACTATAATCAGGAGGTCCACCCTGTTAGTCAACTCCCCTTTCCCCGAGGTGATAGAGTCTGCCCTTTGGGTGCCTCAAGTTAACAAACAGACTCACTCCCCCCGCCAGGCTGACAGGGTTGCTTAAAGCAGAAATGCTGAAAGCAGGCGTTAGAATCAACAGCAACAACTTAAACATTCCAAATATTTCTTCGATCGAATAAAGATTGGGTCGAATAAATATTCGAGCGTGTAAACAGAGCCATAACATTGAAAAAGTTTTGATTATCTGCACAATACACTCTATTGTTTATCCAATAGGACTTTCTTGGATTACATTTAAACACACTTGGGTATAGACATATATATACATATTTAACTTTTCGTTTTAACGTACCAACGGAAAAAGCCGACTAGAAACACCTTTCATTAAATAAATAAAAATACTATTATTTTATTGTTTAAAAAGCTAGCACAAATTGATCAATTATATGATCCATTCTATTTCAAGCCAAAGCATGTACCAAGGTATATATAGGTACCTAGCATAGGAGCATGCTTATGATAATTTGTTTTTATTATCAAAGCTGATTAAGTCAATGAATGAAGCAAATAATGACTATAATGAGAAATCGAATTAGCCGTGCTTATGACAGGAAGATCCCAAATGAGTTTGAATAATGCACTAGTTCACCATTTCGGACACGTTAGACCAAAATTCATTGGATTGCCAAGAGAAATGTTGTTGAATTTTAATTAGTATTTTATACGGTACGAGCATATAGTACACATAAAAGTGCATCATGTTTTTAAATGCAGATCCGGTATTCAGTCCTTTTTTTATTTCCGACTCCAGCTCGCATCAAGTCCTCTTTTCGGATAAATGGTTCAAAACAATTATACTGGCTTTAGAGCTATTTAATTTTGATTTGGTGAATATTTTATTTTGTAGCACAATGTTTACAATTTAATACCTCATCAGGTATCAGTTGGACGTTTTATCTCTAATTTTATTTATTAATTGTTTGTTTTTTTTGTTTTTTACTAAAGAAAGGTTATCGCATACAAACAATTTAATGAATTTATCCGATTGACCTCTTCAGTCGCCTCTGTAGGTTAGTAACTGTATTTAATTACGACACGTATCCGAACGCATGGGGTGTAGAGACTCGCACGAGTACAAGCAGGTTACCACCTTGCCATCGAAGTCGATAATAACTTTTTGCCCATCTCAGACCTGTCTGACTTGTGTTATAGGGAATGCATATAAAACTAATAAAACCTCAGCAAAAAGTTCTACGATCGGGATCATCACTCAAATAACATGTAGATTTCGTCAAATTGACTCGGCTGTTTATGGTTTACAAAAATATTATGTAATTTGTACTTTAAGAAATTAAATTTAAAATTTCGGACGGGATACATTGATACGTACCATGCAAGGGCGGATCCAGCGGAAAATTTTGGGGGAGGGGGTCACAATTTGCATGTAAGTTTAAAAGGTAATTTGTTTGTTGAAAAGTAAATAAATAAATAAATAAATAAATAAGGACTCTTTATTGTTTCTATTACTAAGCCAACCCAGCGGAGTTAGGGCTATAAAGCCCTCTCTTACACTCAACTCCGATGACCCGGGACCGCCTGCTTTACATGCCCTCCGAAGCATGGCCAGTGAATGTAGCCAGTGTGGGACTCAAACCAACAACCTTTCGGGTGAAAGTCAGAGTCCGTACCACTACGCTACATGTCCTGACTGAAAAGTTCAGTTTTATTTCAATTATTATTATTATTTTTTTCTATCTTATGAATTTACTTATTTATGGGGGTCATGGCCCCCGTGCCCCCCCCCCCCCCCCCGCGGGGGTCCACCAATGGATTCATGTTATCGTCTGGAGAGCGCACAAGTAGGCAGGAATCAGATTGCGTGGGATCTTCTGAGAGCACTCCTGCGTGCCAACTTCTGTGTAAGCACGTAGGCCATACGTGACGTTGCCAGCTCGTAGTGCAGCGTCCGGTCCACTCCAATCCGGCACTCCACCAAATGGGCCTAAACGCATGATGGGAACCTTCATTGTCATTGGCTGTCAAGCCTCATTTTCATTCGAAATACCTTGGTAGCCCTACCATTCTTACGTGATACACATTTCAGATGCCAGTGAGCCGTATATTTTGTCATTCGTTACGCAACTTTGGGTTTGATCTAAATTTCAATCAAATTACAATGGTTGCTTCTGCTTTTTGATCCTCCTTTTTATCTGGTTACAACTCCTGAATGTATTTTCTATATATTTTTTTAATGCTCAAATGCTCTCCCTTAATCATGTAAGCACCCGTGGATGTATGTGCTTTACATGTATTTTATAACATGCATACAGACATGGGCGTAGCTAGGATTGGAACTAGAGGAAACAGCTGCAGGACCGTAGCCAGAATTTTTTTCGGGGTCCATCTGACGTCACCGGAGGTTAAACTCCACGCTTGAGGGGGCAGAGTTTATGACTTAATGTTTTTGCAAAACGAAAATACACGAAATATCTGTATATCTATTTAGTGTAGGTTGCAAATATTTCGGGGGGGGGGGGGGAAGGGTTCAGACCCTCCTGGGCCCCCCTCTGGCTACGGCTTTGAATAGGTGCAGAAGTTCGATAAAATCGATTGGTTTTTTTGGGGGTTTATTTGATATCTTTTTAATTCATTAAAACATATTTATTGTATCTAGTGAAAAATCCTCGCACTATTTTACATTGTGTAAATTCATCAAAGAAATCCCATATTTATCTTGTGTTAACTCGTCACATCTTTGCATCACCCTTGCATCTCTCTGGCTACGCCCGTGCGTACAGAAGCTGACACAAAAATTATAATGTCAGTATCATTAATGTTCCTTACAGTTTTTACCAATCTTTTTTTAATGCTTGTAACATGGAGTGCTTGAGTTGAGTATCATGTAAAATTTGCTACCTAGCTACAATGAAAATCTGTTTCAAAAGTGGTTATTATTCGCTATAATGATTTAATTGGGTTTACAGGCATACCTTTGGCCTGGCTCGCATAATTAACCCGCGTGTAATTATATAAGCCAGCCAACGTACTCCAAACCGGTCTTCCTGGCTATCCCAGGCCCCAGCATGATGCGAGTATTTTCAGGCTAGTGTTTAGCTTTGAACCCTGCATGGCATATTTTAAGGTTTAAAATTTGAGTTTGAGCCCATTGCTATAGCTTAGGAATTTGACGTTGCAGCGGTGCTGACTGTGAAATTAACTGTTTCTGCTTCTATTGCTTCTATTACAGGCATTCAGCATGCTAAAGATATAATGAAAACATCTTTATTCTTTGCTCAGTTGGCAAAAACAGAGTTCCTTTCAAAGAAAAAAACTAAATAAAGTTGGTTTAAAATAAGATTGTACTAATGTTTTATTCTTATGTAACCAACTTGCCAACTCAATGTGTGTAAAACCCCACTATTTTGAACTTCAATTTTCAAATATTTCCCCCGGAGACACCCGGGCCCCCCTGTATCCAGCAATATGGATAAGTATGTAAACATTCCTTTCTAAGCTTTAAAAAAATGTAAACTTTACTGCTGTTAAAATGCGTAAAACGGCCCACTATTTTGCACTTATAGTTTCAAATTTTTTCCCCGGGGGAGACCCCCGGACCCCCATCGGTACCAATCTGCATCAGGCGCATTGGCTTTTTGAACAATGCACTGTAAATTAATGAGCCTCGTTTCGCTAACAAACACACCAATTGCACAAATTGCTAAGAATTAATTTGGCTTGGTAGGCTACACCCACTTTTCCCAGAATGGCCCCCTCCGAAAATCTGTCCCGGACCGCCCTAGGTAAAAACATGAATTTGCCCACCTTTGTAATAATGTAATTGCAGTACAATGTAATACAACGCTTACCTAATCATCCCAATTATTATTTTGGAAGGTCTATTTTATGTTTTTTGAGTTGGAAAAATAGACATATCCCCCTCCCAAAATTAAAAAAAAAATCATGCCTTGGCTACTCCCCTGGGTACACACAGGGAAATGGCTATTTGAACGCGGCCGCGCACTTGTCATTAAAGCAAATGGGATGCTGCAAAACCTCAGAGTCAATTTCAAAACAGACAGACAGAGATACATTTTGTGAAAACCACTTTTTTGGATACCTCAAAACTTGTAAATCCATTGAAATCTTGAAATCAAAAATTTTGATCCTCACAAAGCTTTCCCTCCACTATGTATGAATAGGAAAGCCAAAAATTTTATAAAATCTCAATTTAACTCAGGTTCTTTCTTCTCTTCGAAATAACAAATCTATGTGCAGCTATAGGGTAAATAACAGAGTATAGGGTACTATCGTGCCGCACCTTAAAATATCCCCAGAAGCACTTTGAGTGGACCACGGAATAAATTAGAAGAAAGGGTTATGGATAAGGGTAATAAAATTCTTCTACAGCGTAGAAGGATAACGACAAAAATTTAATTAGAACCCACCCCCTGAAACTTCAATAACTCTGCTAGGTCAACGAGCAAGCAGGTAATGAAATTAAAGCGAAAATGATATTAGTATAATATTTTGTATGCATTTGTACAATACCATAAAGGGTTTAGATACAGGTTCTTTTTTAGAGTATTTAAAATTAACATTTTTTACAATGTACTCTAGATAGTTTATTTTCCATTCCAACATTAAATGGGTAGTTCCGTTTGTTAAATTAAGGTCAGTTGCGTATTTTGTGCGGCAAGGTACGTTCTACAATCATCTGATTCCCATAAGGAAAACTAAAAAATGTTGATGCTATTGCTTGTCTCTACTACTAGTAATATAGTACTGTAAGCTGCTGCTGCTGCTGTATAAGCTATGAGCATTTTATCGGTTATCTTAAATAGGTACTGTACCATTATTTAGTTTCAATGTTCAGTTTATAAAGGTATTTGTAATGCGTATTTCACTTGTAAGCGCCATATTTCGAATTTGGTTGTTCCATTCATCGATTATATATATTGTACAGTACATAGTAAGACAATTGGATGGATGGTAGATTTTCGACACATAGTTAGAGTGGTTTCTACCTTAACAATAGCTTTTATAATTAGATAACTAATCAACTGTGTTGCTTTCATTTCGCTCAACAAACCATTCTCAAAAGGGCTTGAAATACGACTTCTTCGTAGCTAAACACAAATCTTAAAATACCCATACAGTTTATAATTAAACATGGTACATTTATGTAATCACTAATGTCTTTGGAGTGCAGGACATATAGTATCGGGCAACAATGCTTTTTTCTAGTCTAAGCGTGGCATTTCAAAAAACAGCAGCATTAAGAAGAACCGGTCCGAGTTTACTCGAACATGCTTTCCAATTTATAAAGTAATAGATGGACATAATGGTTCATTTCGATTTCCCTACGGTTAAATTTCGGATCCCTCGGAGTAACAGTAGTAACAATAATAATAATAATAATAATAATAATAATTTCTTCAAAAAAACATTTTTTGCCCAGAACCAATTTTTTTTTTTTTTTTTTTGGAAAACAACCTGTTTGGTTTTGCTACTCTCTTGAACACCTAAAACATATCTGAAGGTAGAAGTCATCGATAGAAAGGTTCCACAGAAAAATTATTTTTTAGTCATTTTTCATGAAAATTTATTTATTTTTATTTATTTACCCCCAGAAGCTAACTATCAAGGGGCACGCGACCCACCGCATTTTGTTGACATTAATGACGACTACAATATAACTTATTTGAATTTACAAAAAAAAAATTGTCTCGAGGTATGATTTTTTTCTTAATTTACATGCCAAATTTCATCTAAATCGACAGAGTAGTTTGCCCGGAAATCGACGCACAGACAGAGCGACATACAGACAGACAGACATTTCGTAAAAACCACTTTTTTGGGTTCCTGGGGCCTCAAAACGTGTAAATCCGTTGAAATCTCGGAATCGAAAATTTCGACCATCACAAAGCTTTCCTTAAACTACGTATAAATTGGAAAGCAAAAATGGGTAAGCTTATCGTACGATTTCTCAAAGAAGTGAGCCATAAAAACATCACATTTTTCAAGAAACCACAAAGCAGTTAGCGCCAAGTGGTAATAGACCTTAGAGAACGTATAATATGCGGTTTCCATCCCTAACTCAGGTATGGATCTTATGGGTATAATCGAGATAATGACCAAAATATCAAGGCATACTCGTAAAACTATCGACTCTAAAAACCAAACAATCTTGTTACTGCATATTCCATTAATTTTGTATACGATGTGAATAGGTATTTGAGATTTACTCTCGCTGTTGTCTAGCCCAATAGGTGATGTAGCCTACAGAAATTAACGTTTTAACGTACTTAATACAGTACATATTTTGCCGTATTACATCTAGCACTAGCCTTAATAGTAGTCTTAGCCTACTCCAGTATTCGATACGTGGTATCAATAATAACACAGACAAATTAAATATGCCTTTCTTAAGAGTTGGCGTCAGCAGATTGGACAGCGGCTGCTGCGGAACGACAAAGATGGAGGGAAATTGTCAGAGCGGCCAAAAGTCCCCCTGGGCTGATCGCGCCTAATTAAGTCAAGTAAGAGATT
Source organism: Psococerastis gibbosa (assembly GCA_963971405.1). NCBI lineage: Eukaryota > Metazoa > Arthropoda > Insecta > Psocodea > Psocidae > Psococerastis > Psococerastis gibbosa. The sequence goes on from OZ020485.1 coordinate 42,178,539, forward strand.
TTGGGAACAATTTGGACAGGAATGGCCTCTTTTTAGTTTGAACCTGGCCGCCATATATTTTATATTAAGTACTGTGTGGCCGACATTTAAAAGTAATTGTAATTGTAAGAGTTGGTGTGAGCAGATTGGACAGCGGCTGCTGCGGATCGACAAAGATGGAGGGAAATTGTCAGAGCGGCCAAAAGTCCCCCTGGGCTGATCGCGCCTAATTAAGTCAAGTAAGAGATTTTGGGAACAATTTGGACAGGAATTGCCTCTTTCAAGTTTGAACCTGGCCGCCATATATTTTATATTAAGTACTGTGTGGCCGACATTTAAAAGTAATTGTAATTGTAAGAGTTGGTGTCAGCAGATTGGACAGCGGCTGCTGCGGATCGACAAAGATGGAGGGAAATTGTCAGAGCGGCCAAAAGTCCCCCTGAGCTGATCGCGCCTAATTAAGTCAAGTAAGAGATTTTGGGAACAATTTGGACACGAATGGCCTCTTTTTAGTTTGAACCTGGCTGCCATATATTTTATATTAAGTACTGTGTGGCCGACATTTAAAAGTAATTGTAATTTTAACAAGTTCTTCCGCCTTCTTTTTTCTCAACCCCAGGACAAAAGTGTGCTCTGCACAGAAAAGACTGTCTAGCTCATTCGGGCTCAAACCGTATCTGTTCAGTAGCCATTAGACCTTTCCTTTTTCACCACGAGTAGGTACATATTCGGGATTTTTGCATCTTCGACCCCTCAAACCACAAGGCATTACTCAAAAGCTCAACTACTTCGAAGACACCTTTCATGGACAAGCTGAATTAACACAATTGCACGAGTCACTTCTTCTCAGTTGGAAAATGTAAATATATATTAGTAATCATTTTAGCATCGTATATGCGCTAATACAGGGCTTTAGTCTAAAAGATACTGTCCAGTGACCCGGCACACATGGATAAAATTATAAAAACAAAAGCCAAAGCGCTTATAAAAGAAAGCAAGTATGGATTTTCATCCGAGGAACCGAAGAACAATGCCTGAAAGGTGTGCCAGAAACCCTTTGCATATAGAAAAGAGTACCATACCGGAGAGGGTTGAAACTTTTCTAAGAGATGGTTGTACAGTACAGGAGCTTCAAGTAAGAGTAGCGCCACGCCGATGACAAAGTGCTACACTTGAGCACCACTTACGGCCCCCTTCAGCGACTGTAGTAACCTGTTTGATCTTTTCTTCATGTGGCTTCTGAATTTTTCGAGATGGCCAAAACCCATCCATGAATATTCCACGGGTATATGGCACATGATTGACGCATATTTGTTAAATAAATGGGTTAGAAGCCAATGCGTACAAGTGCTGTCAGGTTCATTTCGAGAAAAATGCAGTTGAAATTTAATGCTGTCTCACCCAGTGATGTATTTCCGAAAAGGCGGACTAAGTGCTAGGGCGGCAAATTTTAGGGCCGGCAAAATGTTGAGAGTAAATAATCTATCTTTGGTTGTATTAATAGTAATATTCTAATAAAATTTAAAAAATAATTTTGTGTTACTAAAACTGCCACTACGCATGGCGCTAGTCCATCTGAATGTCATTAATGACAACATTGTGTTGTGTAGTTGTCAATCTTATCATAGAGATAAATAAAAGGAAATAATTGAGTGTGCGTCGAGCGTGATTGTCGCAGCACCTGTTAAGCGTTGTATAATGTATAAGCTAGGCCAAAAAGGCGCAACAAAAACGTCCGTAAGGAAGAGTCCAAAAATTTACTGGATTTGCCGGTGACTTTTCTACATAATCAGCTGACTGGACATATATTGCTAGAATTAAAAGTAAGAGTAAGTTTAATAAAATACCTCAAAACAATTAAATATCTGTCTCCTAACCATTATGGATTCAGGCCAAAAATAAGTAGGCTACTGAAATAGCATTAAGGAATTATACCAAAATCATTATGGAAGGCCTCGATAGTAATAAAAAAGTGGCAGCGTGCCATAATGACTTAAGAACATGTTTTGACGTCATAAATAGACGTATCGTGCTACAAAAACTTAAAAAAATAGGTATATCCGGACTACTGCTGCTCTGGTTTGAGCCTTACTTTCATAATAGAACGCAATGTACGAAGATAAGAAATATTATTAGTGAATCATTGCCTTTAGACCACGGAATTTTGCAGGGTTCAGAACTTGCTCCATTGAGTGGAATGGTGGCAAACTTCGCTGCCTTGAGGCGACAGATACTTTAGGTGCCCATTCCACCGGCTAGGGCTATTTCCAAAAACGGTGACGTGGTAGCAGACATTCAAGATTTAAGCAGGGTTTCCACCGACCTCGCATTGCAGAATTGACGGAAATGTTTATTTTCCTCTATGCCATAGTTAAAATTGATCAATGATCATACAGTAAAATCACCAACAAACAAACTAAAATTAAAAAATGGCGTCATGGGATATGTTAAGTACAAACGTTTTAATAGATTTCTATAAAAATAAAAATTCTAATTTCCGTCAATGTCATTTGCATTCTGCAATGCGAGGTTGGTGGAAACGCCACCTAAGTATTGAATGTCTGCTACCACGTCACCGTTTTTGGAAATAGCCCTAGCCGGTCAATGGAATGGGCGCCTAAATGCTTGAACCTTTAGAACCCCATTAGAACCTCACACAGAAAATAGAGTATCGAGAAAAACCTGGGCCCAACCCTGAAACATAGGCCTACTCGTATTATAGTGCTAACAGTACTAAAGATAGGCTTGATAGCGAATTTATTACGTTGTTTACTTCAAATTAAAAAAAAAAAGTATGGAAAATTGGCTACAACAGTAGAAATTATAGCCTTCATTTAATAATGTTCCCTTTTTCAAAGGCACCTACTTTTGAAAATTCCAACACTGTTATTTTGTCAAAATAATCAGAGCAGGCGCCCGTGAGGGTTGTTCTTCAAACTCATAATTAGTTGCTCTGGACGAAATTAGGGGGAATCAACCACGACGAGGGGGGGGGGAGTAGTCTATATCTATACAAATAACGATCGGATAGCTGCAAATTTTCAGCTTTTAGAAGTAACAAAGTATACAATTAACCGTACTTAACAAACACAACTCATTAAATTTAGTTGTACATACAAAATAGGTAATAACTTCACATTATGTACTCTTGTTCTATACAGTTGATAAACTTAAAATAAGCAAGTGTCTCGGTTTTATCCGAAATTAGGGGATTTAAAAAAAAGCTGGGCTCGGTGGGATTCGAACATGATTTATGCCTGTTACCCCGCTGGGTCACAAGCCCCGACATGTGCCATTCATTCTCAATTCTCTACTTGCATGCTCTTATCGGCATGGCTCGCAATGTTAGACAGGTTAGCACAGCTACACAACTATCTAACCCAACAGGTCTGTGAGCTTACTCTATAGCATGAAGGTATGTTTATTCAATATATTGCAGCATTATATTTTATGTTGAAGAGGCAACTTTTTCGTTATAGCCAAAACTAGAAGATTTAGAAAAATCTTGACTAGGCGGGACTCGAACCCACGATCTATGTATATCCGGGACATCGTCTTAACCGCTGAACCATAATCCCGCAAGTACCGAGATCACTTCAACAAAAGTTAGTTTAATGTTATTTTGTTTTTAATAATATTGTTTAATTGTTTAACTGTTCAATTTAAATTGTTTACTTTATGCGATGCTGTGTGTTATCCTGACAATGAGTTTTATTTTGTTTTAGCTTGCATACCCTTTGTTTTATCTGTTTTCAATCGCACTTGACGATGGCGTGAGCCGAAACCGGTTGTGAATTTTTAATTTAATTTTATTCGTAAAACTATACAAAGTTAAGTAGTTTAATGTCAGTATTATACACCGTACAATGCTGCAATACATTGAATAAAGCATTAGTTAGCTTTGTTCGGGTAGATAATTGTATACCTGGTGCTAACCTGTCTAACAAGTACAAATATTGTCAAAGATCATATAAGTAGAGCATTTGTTGAACTCAGTACTTGCGGGCTTTGTGGTCCAGTGGTTAAGACGAGGTCCGGGACAGATCGCATAGATCGCATAAATCGCGGGTTCCAATCCCGCCAAGCCCAGATTTATCTAAATCCGCTAATTTCTACTGTAACGACGAGGTTGCTTCTTCAACATTTAAGTTAGTTTGATGTCAGTATGACAATATAGTGCATCAATATATCAAGTATCTCGATTCTTTGGATAGTTTCTCAACTATTCTGACTAAGAATAGCTCTCACCATTGTCAGTAAAGCTACAGAAAGTGGATTCCGAAGTAAGCCACCCTATTGTTTTCACACCTAATTTCCAATAATATATAGCGTTATGGTAGCTTCCTTTGGATATCGCTTTCCATAACTGTGGGTCTACTATGGCGATCATTTTTAATCTTAACCTGCGGCCCGATCATGGCAATTTTAATACCGCAGGGTTAATATAATACCATGGTATTAAACATGTAAATAAGAAAATTTTGCAATGGAAAGTGCTATTCAAAATTAGTTTGTTTACAGTTTTAACACCAGGAGTAAGTTAATACCAATCGCCATAATTGGCCCACTGGTATTAAAAAGGTAAACAAGATTTGTACAATGGAAAGTTTTATTCAAAATTGTTTTGTTTACATGTTTGACCCCAGGACTAAATTAATACTTATACGGCATAGTAGGGAGCGGCATTGAGCATGTGGGCACTGAACAGCTGAACATGTAAACCTACATTGCCTATGTATTAAACTAATGATATTCCAACCGACGCGGGGATAGGTTACTGACCCTGAAATTGCATGTTGCAGCTGCAGCTGCAATTGCAGCTAATCGTCCACTTAAGCCTTATTTCATAAATCGTAAGAAAGTTCGCGTGAGAATTTTAAACGTTTCGAAGTAAACTAGGCTGATTGTTTTGAGGCAGGGCCCGCGGGCCGCGGCCGAGCTCTGGAATGCTGTCACTTGCCTCCAGCTCTCCAGTCCTGCTCTTATCATCACTAATTAATTATTTAGCGACGTAGTCTGAGTCTCTGAGGGCTCTTAGACTAACCGTGGACGGTGGTATATCCTCAATAGGCAAATTATTCAGAGCATAATTTGAATTGTCAGGATAATTATGTAGAGTAGTGGGACGAAACTTGCAACAACTTTCCAAATCATTGGCGTAGTTAGGGGGATCTGAGGTGGGCTTAGCCACCCCCAGGTATTTGTCAAATCCCCCTCCAGGATTTTTGAAGAAATAAACCAAATTGATTGAGAAAACTTTATAAGGAAACAAGCGGTTTCCGGCGCAGCCTTCGGCTGCTGCCTCCACCACTTGCGCCTTCCGCGGGCCTCGCGGTCACTGCTCATGTACATCGGGCGGCAGCTCGGCCTACGGCCTCGCAGTCACTGCTCATGTAAATTAATTGTGGTCACACACAACACACCCGCAGCACCAACTGTCGGGATAAACGAAAATTAATGGTAGAGCAGTCTGCCGCTAGATGTCAGTTGATGTCGGTTGGGGATGGCAGCGCCAACTGGCGGGATAAACGAAAATTAAATGTAGCGCAGTCTGCCACTAGATGTCGGCAGTCTGCTGGATCCAATGTAAAATATTCCAAAATCAAATTATAAAAACATTCTCCAGTGGACGAAAGTGTTAGTCTAAACCATCCTCGAATCTCCTTGAACACACACAACAATATTCATCATAATCGGTCCAGTCATTTGAGAGGAGTTTGGATTCATACACACGGACAGTCGAAATATATATTGTATTAAGATTAATAATTAAAAATTCGAAAAGTTTTTTTTGCAGACCTTAAGATTTTTTTGAAATCACTTTAGCGCCAAAATTGGACTATTTTAATGTATTATGTTGGCACTTTTGTAGTTTCGCACTGTTCCTTTGTCAACATTAATGTTTAAATCTGCACTGCAATCATGGACATTAATATCTTAAAGTTTTTGGGGTACTAAGCCGCCACCCATCATTTATAAATAACCAAAATTAGAGGATATGGAAAAACTGGACTTGGCGGGATTCGAACCCACGATCTACGCCTAACTGGGGCGTCGTCTTGACCGCTGGAGCACAAGCCCCTAAATATGACCTTGAACCATGATGAATGATATTGTGGTGGCTCTTAAAAGCTAAATCTGATGCTCATAGAATTATTTTCCAAACTACTATTGTTTAATTTTTACTTTTTACTGGTCTAACAATAAACGAAATTACGAGTGTGATCTACGATTGCGCACTGAGTTATAGTATCTGTATCTGATAACAATACATGGTATTCTACTTCGTAAATAAAGCTAACAATAGCTTCTTGGGGCTAACAAAGGTACATCTAATAGAGGTACCTGGTCCAATGAAATTAGGCTTGGCGGGAGATGAGGGTTGATAACTGCCGCACCCCAGGCATGAGGTCACTCAGGTATACTATGCCTTGCGTGCCTTGTATTTCGTTCGTGTCTATTGAGATAAAAACTCTACAGATTTTCAGATATTTGTGCCACATAGAATGCTATGTGGTATATAGTGCAGTCTCTAGTGGAGTCTATCAATTATTTATCGTAATTTTTTTTCTGTAGAAAATTCATCTGCCCTGTGTGTACCTAAAACTGTACATTGCACAACATACATCCTTGTGATATCGCCTCTTCGGGGCAAGGTCATACTGAGTACCATAAGGCGCCACTTTGGTTCCACAAAGTTTTTCTGTACTCCTTCACCCGATCTTTTTAAATGTCCTCTCAAAAATGTTTGTCCCATGAATGGTGCCATTGTCGTTTTTTTTTTAGCAAGGATGCAGGAAAGCGACTTTCCCTAGCCCTTATGACCATCACAACCCTTTTGCGGGGTAAAAGGGAAGTATCTAACTTTAAAAAATCGAAATATGAGTATTTGGAATCGAAAAAATCAGAAAAAGGTCCCCGCTGAATGAATTCATAAAACAGTAGTCACTCAAAAAAATCTGGATTCTAATTAACTCAGCTAATTCCCTTTCCGACCAACAATTTCCCCACATTTTGTGCTGATTGGTATAGAAGTACTCCAATCCCTTCTCTACGACCCGATTTATATGGCTATATCGTAGCAGTCTGTTCCAAACGAAAGTTATTCGAGTTCCTTCCATGTATCGCATCCAACAATCTGATTCTGCAAAAAGCGCGAAAACTGTACTTTTACTTTTACTTTTACTACGCCTTTTCCTCATGGAGGGTCGGCGGCACGGCAGCGTCGTTTCCACATGGTCCTGTCCTGTGCTTCTTCAGTTGGGAGCCCCAATCTTTTCATGAAAACTGTAATTGACATTTACTCGAAACAGCAAATTTAGAGTTAATTCCCTTTGACTCAGCAAAGGCGATATCATTATTCCATATTAACCATTCTGCACTCATTATAATGACCCTAATGGCCCAATGAAAAAAGTATTCTTGGTACTGTATCAGGTAAGGAGTAGCATAGGTACAACATGCCTCTGATTTTAGTTTAGTGGTTTTGATTTTTCTCTTTCGAATGCTTCGACGTGTTAAATTGCTGAAAATCTAACAGCTGAAATGATGTTCAGTATTATTTCGAAAATATTAGATTTCCAGCTATCGGTCCTTTACTCTTGGGAAAATTTTCTTTCCCCTCCGTTATCCCTTTTTCTTCAAATATACGATACGATGCATGAGAATTTTTATTTTACGTTTCACAGACCTACCAGGGCATGTATCTCTCTTTGGCATTTCAATTTTGCCCCAAAACCTAGCTCATGCCTATATATTGGTTTGCGATTTTTTTTTTATTGTTGGCAATTTGTATTTTTTGGAAACCATCATACTCTTTCTATTCATTAAATTAGTACGTGATTGTTGTACGAATGCTGTATGTTAATTATGATGAATAAATTTTATTTAGGCTACAATAGCAGTACCATGGACTAAAGATAAATATCTATTTGTGATCTGACTCCCGAATTTCACATGTACCCATGTGGCAGTACCCCAATCTTCTTGAGTTGCAATCTAAGGATTGGTTTGCAGCGAATGTTTTATTTTTCTCCCCCACGCTTGTCTGTTTTGTGCGGTCCTTTTCAGTTCTCTGTAGGTGGCGCACCCTAAGTCCTTCATGACATCTTCTAGGTACTCCGTCCTCTGTCGTCCTGTTGAGTTGGTGCCTTCAACCATACCCTCAATTATGTTCTTGAGGAGCCCTTCGTGTCCCAGAATATGACCCATCCATTTGCCTCTTCTTGTTGAAATGGTGGCCATAATAGCTATTGTTTTGTTTATTCTATGGGGCACTTCTTCGTTGGTTTTGTGGTCCCTCCATGATATTTTCATGATTCTTCTGAAGCACCACAACTCAAAGGCTTCCAGCCCAATAACTTAGTGCAAATGTGCATAAAAACCAATTGCCACTATGTCACGTAACCCTTACATATATAGCCAATCATCACCACACACTACTAACATAATCAACATCACCATTATTTATTTATTTATTTATCTATCATATTCCAGGTACATAGTGCCATAAAGGGAATCATTGGGTCTCGAGCTATGGAGCGATTTGCCCCCCTCCCCCACACAAAGATTTTATTTTCGGGGGGGGCAAACATTTTGAAACCTGTCTGCACCCAGGGCTAGTTCACAGGGTGGGGCAATTCCCCTCATGTAAACTTATGTTTTAACTAGTGTTTTAGCAAAACTTGTTATAACTACTACTAGAATTAGTAAAACCCAAGTAATCGTAAAAAAATTAGCTTTGTCTAAGAAACTCACTGCATGTTCTCCTCAAGTTGAGCAAGCCTCAAATCGCTGATAAGGTGTAACTGTGCTAGTGGGTTTCCCTCAGTAGATGGCAGTTCTTGCTGAAAGCGCTCAGGGTTTTATACTAACACCAGTCGGCTTCTTTGACAAATTTAATTTTGTAACGACTATTTGGGTTTTACTAATTCTAGTTATAGTAGTTGCGAAATGTTTTGCTAAAACACTAAGTTTTTGTTTTTGTTTGTTTATTTAAATGACATACCACGAAGTCACGACTCACGAGTAATTTAATTTTTTCCGTGATAACTGATCATGATAAAGCATTAAAAGTTGTTTTCATTGGTCATTTTTTCACTGCACGGGTCAGTCAAATCTTAACATAATATCTTAATAGCTGCATGCGGTGGGCCTCAACGCCCAATTGGCTTGCTACAGCCCTACAGATTCAATACATGGCAGAAATAAATAAATACTGATTTTTTTTGTCCATTACTCAGCCAACCTAGCGGAGCTAGGGATGTAAAGCCTTTCTTACACTCAACTAGGAAGGCCCGGGACCGCCTGCTTTACATACCGTACGAACCATGGCCAGAAAATGTAGTAAATGTGGGACTCGAACCAACAATCTTTTGTGTGAAAGTTGGAGCCTGTACCACTACTCTTTACATGTCCTAACTGAGTCTAATGTGTTTATGCGCTTGAAAGAATAACCTTTATACTTAGGTCTACTAAATACGAGTACTAAACGCTCGCCTTAGCTCATATAACTGTTCTAATAAAAATTTCTGATGGAGTGTAAAGTTGGAAAGCAATAAAAAAATTACATTTATTTTGAAATGGAAATGAGACTTTTAAGCAAAGTAAAAAAAAATAGTAAAATGCATTCTAGTGCATAACAAAATTACCATATCATTCGTCATGATGTTGAAAGTGGGTCTCATAAATTGTCACACTCACACACTCTTACACACATACGAATACACGTCAGCAGTCGTCGCCTTCAGTTATCTCACGCCACCCATCTCCCCCCCCCCCCCCCCCCGTCGTTTGCCCCGAGAGTGCATTTGCATCTCCCACACTTTTATAGTCTTCTCTTTAGTGTTCTGATACACTTTAATGAAGAATACTGTGCTCAAAAGAATACTTAATGATCCACAATATCTGAGACACCTCCGAATGACTGACGACAAAATGAAAATGAAAATGAAATTGAAAATATTGTTAAATTATTTCTAATTCATTCATTTCGGTAGCGATCTCGCAGCATGAGCTCTCACGGCCCCGCTACATGTATAGTTTTCATCTCGGTTTTCCTACCCACCCAACACTCCACACAGTATGCATGAATGCGTATCGCTACTTCGAAAGAAAAAGGACATAACTCAACAAAATCTACCAATTTTCAGAAATTGAAGTTAAAGTTTATTTTATAATGAATTACCTGACAGTTCCACCAAATTCCTACAACTGTCCTTCCGCGGAAAATATTCACACTACATTAACGCCGTTTTTCTAGCAAAATACAGATTTTTCAAAAAATATTTTAGCGTTATTAAGTCGAAATCGATCATTTTTGAGTTGTCTTTTTTCTTCCAAAGTACAAGAAATATATGCATGAATGCATATTATCGGTGAAAATAACACAAAATTACTAAGCCTTTGTATTTAAAGTGAAATTAGGATATACTGTATGGTACTTATCACTGCACAATGAAATCTCTGTTCTGTTCTGTTGAAGCATCTGCCCCTGTCCCTGTAAGCCTTTGTAACTATATACATATGCTTTAATTGCTCATGCTAAAACTTTTCACTGACCAGTGACTGTAGTTTTCATTAGTTTTCAGTCAAAGCTTTCAAAGGAGAAAAGGAAGATTTTTTGTAGAAAATGTTGTAGCTTGGTTTCTTATAATTTGCACTTTCCCTTTTTTCCTTGTCCAGTAACCCCGCACAAGGTGTGTAGAGACTCGCACAAGTACAAGCACGCTACCACCTTGCCACTGAAGTCGCAAATATTAGTATATAATAAAGTAATAAACTGCATTCATACCGAATATCAGGCATTCCTTCCATTCACGAACTGAAATTTATAGAGCGGCCGTTGAATATTATAAACAATAAATATTTCAGATGATTTGGTATACATACCTACCGTCCATTTAAGGCTTCCCTTGAAAATGGGCCAACTAAGGGCGGTTCCCATCATCGCTTGAGAAGTATTTCTAAGGAATACTACACGGCATCGCCATTCATTTGTAGATCCAGTATTCAAGCGATATAATGATGGGACCTGGCTTAAGACATAATTCCATTTGAAAATCTCTTAGATAAATCAGAAGTCGTAAACTGCGACATGTAATAAATGTCCAAATTCTCAGGTTCAATCTCATTGTAATCGAATGATGTAAAAATTTTCAGGCCCGTGTGATCGAATCTATGCGAATGCTGTGGTTCCCATACCTTCCAATATACTGTACCCCTACGATATACACCCCACGGTTGACCAAACACATTGAAAAATCTGAATTGAATGCCTTGGAGCCCCACATTTTTTACCCTCAAAATTACATTCCATCGATTCAAATTCAGGAGGGTGTTCATTTTCAACGCAGCAGAAGCCACCAGGTTAAAAAGACCCTTCGTGCACATAGAATTTGATAGCCATCGTATTGGAATTTAGAATTAAAATACATGGGTGCCCAAAACTGACTTGACTATAATAGGTTTTTAACAACAGTAATCATTAAAAGGCATCAACTCCATTTACAACGAGAAAAGATTGCCCAAATGAGTTTTTTATCCATTAGGATTCTGGACGGTAGTGATGCTAGGTGCTGTCTCTGGCCCCTCGGGCTCCCCAACTTTGTTTTTGTACCTTAAGCTGAGGCTGGGTTACTATATTAACGCCTTTAAGTATCCAATAGGTAATTAATGGATTTTATACGCTATATGCAAGTCTGGACCGTAATAATGATTCTTTGATAAATATTATTTTCATGGTGTCTCCGTTCTTATTTTTTTTTCTTTATAATATTTTTATTCAGCACAGGGCCCTTGAGAAAATCGCCCCCCCTCCCCCATACACTAAGAGTTCTTTTAGGGGTGGCCAAAAATTATGAGACATGGCCATATTCAGGTCAAGTTCACGGGGCGACTTAACTCCCCCCCTCCCCACTCTTTTCTGGAACTTATTGACCTAACAGACAGTACTTTTCTTCATTGTCACAATGGGGAATTGAGGGGGTCCGAGGGCTCTCCCCGGCGGAAAGTTTTTAAAATCTGTAAGTGTAAAAGACACGCTCATTTTTATTTTTTAGAATTTGAAGGTTTTGTATTTCAAAATAGTAAATTTAAATTTAATGAACTCTAATACTGTTTTATGAAATATAAATTATTTTCTTAATGTACCGCTTGGTGGGTCCAATGGCCCAACCTCTCTTCTTCCTTAATTGCCTCGTCTATCGCGAAGATTGGAGATTTTCTGTTCTGAAAAGGGCAGCAGTACTCATGCCAAATCACGCTCAACAGCCCTGATTCTTCAATAATACGGTGATTAAACAGATACTCAGTACTTTTTCTTTTCCTCCTTGGCGCTACGGCGGCCTGCGCGGTCCTGCCCTCTCCTTCGCCAGCTATCAACACCAAGGGTCGCCAGATCCTCCTCAACGTCGTCCAGCCACCGATAATTCGAAACCAACAACCAACAAGCCAGGCATTCAAGCAACTTTAATGCTCATTTTGGAAAATTAGTTGTGCATGGCATGTATTAATTCGCGCCAAAAGTTATACTAAATCAAAAAACCGGCCCGAGTTTACTCGAACAATTTATCAATTAGTAGATAGAGAAAATGAGTAATTTAATGGTAAATAACTTTCCTATGGTTAAATTTCAGATATCATGGGAGGGGGGGGGGGGGTTTGTCCACCTGACGTCACTGAAGGTGAGGGGAATTATTCTAGATAGGCCAGACTAACACATCACCACACAGTAATAATGGCAATGCATTTGAGAGTGAATTTTCCATCATGTTTTCAACAAAAAAATTTTTGCACAAAACCAAATAGTTTTTTGGGAAAGCAACCTGTCCTGTTTCGTTACTCAATTTAACACCTAAAACAAGCCTGAAGGTAGAAATCATCGATAGAAAGGTTTTGCAAAAAAAAATATTTTTAGTCATTTTTTATTAAAATTAGGTAATTTTTATTTTTTTACCCCCAGAAGTAAACTATCAAGGGGAAAGCGACCCCCCGTATTTTATTAACATTAACAACGACTACAATATATGTGAATTTAAAAGAAATCGTTGGAGCCGTTTTTGAGAAATATTTTTTTAGACATTTTTTGGAGTTTTTTTTTTTAAGAATAACCCCCCCCCCCCCAAATTGAGTTAGCCCAAAATAGAAAAAAAGTTTCCGAGCTATGATTTTTGTGAACCTATATGATTAATTTCATTAAAATCGACTGAGCAGTTTGCCCGGAAATCAATGAACAGACAGAGCGACATACAGACAGACAGACAGACATTTCGTAAAAAACACTTTTTTGGGTTCCTGGGACCTCAAAACGTGTAACTCCGTTGAAATCTCGGATTCGATAATTTCGAACATCACAAAGCTTTCCTTATACTACGTATAAATTGGAAAGCAAAAACTTATATGATTTGTTGGATAACTTGTAGAAGCTCTGAAACTGAAACAACGTTTAAAAAATTAGCTACAATACATTACCTTTAGGACATAGTTTTTAAGGCCCGTACTTGAATGACTTCTCGTTCTGATTAATCATTTTTTAGAGGGTGATGAAATTAGGAGTACAGAAGAGATTCAGCTGGTGACGGCAGTTTTATGTTTTAAAAAAAAGGGAGGCTAGTGAAAAGGGTCAGTTTATTGCTATTGATTCTGAAGCATAACATCACCGGTTCGCACCACTGAAAATTCGTTTGATTTATACCTACTGTACAGTACTGTAAACCGTATTTTGTAGGCCATGAGTCTACGGATAACATTGTCGCATCATGAGATAATTTGTGGTCTCTTAATAAAAAACGAAGACACTGAGCAAAGATTATGACTGACTTCCGACCCTATGCGGTCAATTATTTTCTGTATACCCCCCAGCACGTGAGCAGAACACGAATACGCGTCTTTTACAGGCCCGGTACACACGGAAGATTATCGAAGTCGCTATTTGCCGACGTCCTTTCCATTGTAATTTGTAGCCATAGGACTAGTACAGAAGATTTGTCAATTTCTTGACGACTTCAGCTTCACGCGGCCAACAATCAGATTTGCCGCTTTGGCTTTGCCATTTTAGCAGTGCCAACAGCCAACGCGGCATAGTGTGGATACCTCTTTAGACTTATTCTTTGTCGAATTTTCGGCGATCTAAACGTTTTGTTAACCGGCCGCCATACCAAGTTGAATCCAGCGGACCAGAGCAGGTTCAAAGCTGCAGATAACTTGGTCGTGTGCACAGTGCCGGTAGGGAAACATGGTAGGACTTGTCCTGGTCACCTCCGAACTAATCGTGTGACTTCACTGTGTTTCCCAAGTGGTTCGGAATCCACTATAATCAGGAGGTCCACTGTCCTATGGGCTGGCATAGGACAGTCAAGTCGGTGTCGCTCTATGGGCCCAAATGAGGCCTAAGTCGTTATTAACCCGACGAACACTACTACTACTAAATGTTTTGGAATGACGCCAATTTTCCATTCTTCTTGGTATTTTGCAGGGGAACCTTCTCACCGCCCCCGCGGCATTCTAATTCCACGATGGCTTCCATGTGTTGATAATGATAAGGACGCTCTATTCTCATTTTAAAAAAAAACGGGAAATAAGAATACCAAGGAAAATATAGACCCAATCATGGCAAATGTTTTGAGTGGAGTTCGTTTCCTATTAAAAAAGAGAAAGAAATATATAAGTTAAATATACTTAACAGAGGTTTCCTAATATTTTTAAAAAACCAGGCCTGGGTATTTTTGACGAAGTTAATTAATTCCTCGCCCCACAGGCCCAAATATAGTACAAAATGGTAATGGTAAATGTTAAATCAGCCGGATAAATAGTCTGCTTTTTTTAGCAAGCTTGTATTTTTTTTACAAATTTTTCTTAAGGCCGTTTTTAAATCTTTACGGCAATGGAACGGGAGGAATTAATTAATATATTCAAAAATATCCGGGACTCGTTTTTGTTCAACATATTCCGAAATCTCTGCATTAAGAGGGCATGCTACCTAAAAAATGAGCACCACAAAATTTGTTGTTTTTATGGACTTTTTATTTTTTTATATAATTAACAAAACAAGTCATTAAAAAATTGGCCCATGGAAGTTGTAGAAGACTACTTCGTGCATCATCTAATCGGGTATTTTCTTTTCGGTTTTGTAGTTCTTCCAAAAATCCCAGAATACGCATAATTTTAGTCCGTTCTGGTATTTATGAAAGAACTAAGGTACCAAAAATTTAATATTTCCTATTACATGATGCATGAAGCAGTCTTCTACAACTTCCATGAGCCAAATTCTTAATGACTTGCTTAGTTAATTAAATAAAAAACAAAAAGTTAATAAAAACAACAAATGTTGGGGTGCTCATTTTCTACGTAGCGTGTCCTCTTAAATCAAAAGTAGTCTCTACGCCGCAAAACTCTGGAGCTTTAGGTGGTATGGGTGGGTTGCAAGGGTGCGCCACAAGACCCAAAATTCGCCCTATGAAATAAAGTCAATTTTTTTTCTAAATTGTACCCTGTGCCTCGTCAATTAGGTAAGTTTTCATAGATGTTAGATGAGTGGTAATCCGAGCCCAACACATGGATAGAGGTGGGCAGATGGCTCGATAATCAACTGTCAGATTCATGCTGTGGATGGCTTCAGGCACCAGGTGCAAGCAGCTGTGGGGGCATACCTACGACCATCTGGATGTCAGAGGTCGTTTGTCAGTAGATGCATCGGTTCCAGCCTTGAACTTGAAATGCACTGTGTTCCTGTCCGTTGCATTCGTGATAAATCCGCACAACTTTACTTCACATTCATTACGATTAGAATAGTGATGGACACATGCCGAACCAAGTCAAGTTTTTTTTTTTTTTTAAGTTTTGCTTGGCTTGGAAAAAAATGAGCTTGGTTTGGCCTGGTAAAATCTTGAGTTGACACGATTTTTGGGTTTTCCATGCCAATGGCGCATTGGACCATTTTTAGTGTTTTAGTTTTTTTTTTTTTTTAATTACAGAAATAAACAATGCTAAGGTTTACAGTACAGTGCTTTATAGCCTACAGTACATTAAGTAAATATAATATATCGATAGATGGCAAATTCATTTTTTTCGTCGAACTCACAGCTACCAAAAGGCTCCCCCAAAATTTGATAAATCTATTGTAAATTAATTTATTACGCTCTAATTTAATCGATCCTACTTATGTATTTCATATTTTGACCCACAACTACCCCCTCCCCCCAAATGGGCTGGATCCGTCCCTGCACTGTACCTGTATAATACTAATAACGAAGAGATCGGCTATCCAATCCAAAGCCACTTCTGAATTTTCAAAGGGAGTAGGTACCGTACTAAATTTCAAAGCCTATGTAATTTGACATTAGAGTCTGCCTTCAAACTGAATTAATAAAACGTTCAACTCTGAAAAGCAGTGGAAAAACTTGAAAAGAATCCCACGCGCTTGAAATTGACGTTTTATTTATCCAATAAAGAACCACAATCAAAATTAAATTCTTTGCGTCGTCGGAAGTTTTTGCGTAAACACTTCAAACGTCCCACCCACGAGCGCTGAATAGTGGCGCGTGAATTCAAAACGAAGATGGGATTGAGAATCGTACCCGCGAATTAAACAAAATTTAAGAGTTCCCATTATTAAGAAAATCGTTGGAAAATAAAACCGCGAAAGAGGAAATAAGATGAAAATGTAAAAACAAAGCACTTTTATTATTTTTTGATTGAGGCAATATTGTGAAAGGGGAATATTTTTGACAGCAACAATATAAATGGGAGAGTTTGAGTGAATTAATGAAGAGCAATTTCCAATCGATCGATTGATCGATATGAATTCGAGATACCGCCACTTTGAAAAAGCATTATTCAAAATCTGTTTAACTTCATTAAACAGTTGGAGTAACTTTTACTCGTCCTGCCTCCGTCGCTTCGACTTTGCTTAGTTTTTTTTTCCTTATCGTTTTTCATCTGCCTCCTGAAGTTGTCTTTACTTTTTCACAATCTTATGATTTTTCTCTTCATTTATTATCGTTTCTTTTAGCATTTTAGTTACTTACTTAAAGTGTCCGGGCCTAAACAAAACATAGCGGCTTGGATGGCCTTGTCAGTTGTCATTGGCATCTGAGAGATCTATCTGGGACACAGGTTCTGCTAGTCTGGGATAAACCAGAATCAGTTTAAACGCATTTGAAACCCTACATAAGATATCTAGGGTGCTCGTTATTCTTCCCTAATTTTTCTAATACTTGGACACAATAAAATTCCTCTGAAACCAATTTTATATCAGCCACACTGTACTGCTTACAACAACATCCAATTTCACTGAATTAGCTGCTTGATTAGCAATAGTCATTTTCGACTGTGTTGTTGCCTTCATAGAATGTATATTGTTAATATTAAAATTTAATGTATTACAATCATTCTGTTTTAAATATAAAAAAAATGCTTTTTCAATATTTTTTGTGAATAATATTGTAGTCTCTGTACTTTAATGGTGGATTGGTGAATAAATGTTATCTACGCTACGCTATGAAAGAATTCGAAATTACATAACTTGCTTTTGATTTTAATTTTTTAATTTTGTACATCACAGCACTGTTGTTATGTTATGGTACATAAGTAAATAATTAACTGTAGGGGCAGGATATGTTTTCAATTGGCAATTGACGATAAATCTATTGACGTGCACCAGCCATTAGCGGTTATATAAAATCTGTTTTTAAAAAAGTATCTCCGTAAGTTCCCACATGGCACATGTTTTCATCGCAAGAAGTTAATGGTGTCTGCGAAGGTTCTCTAAAAAAACGACTTATTTTGCTGGAATATCACCTCATTTCTCCAATGCCTAACCCTTTCATTCTCAACCACCCCCCATCCGCCCCCCCCCTGCCCTTCGCCTCTGCAGTGGTCAGCCAACTTTTTCCTCCCACTATTTCCCAACAATATTTCAACTGGGCACCTTTTTTAAAAAAAAAAAAAATGGTTTTATTTGAAAATTCTGTGATGGATTTTGATAATATTTCACTGTTCAGTCCTTCTCCATGCTATTTTGAAGTTGATTTTTTTTATATTTGAGTCTAAAATGTGCTCTCATGTTCTCTCACTGATGACATTTATCACTGCGGGATAAAAAAAATGAATACAATTTTTAAGGTACCGAAACATTTTGTCCCAATGGTATTTTATGTATGTACCGTATGTTTGTCATTGCAAAACTTTTGCGATTCCTCATTTTACCACGCCATGGTGTTGCGCACATTTATTCGCATTAACAGAACCTTAAGCAGTAAAATATTTTTATGAACGAAATAAGGATGAAAAAAGGGTTTAAAGGGTTAATAATACGGGTTTAAAAATTTAATCCATCACAGAGAAGAGGCAGCATTTCCAATTAACTAGACAGTTTCGTTTTTTTTTAAACAACATCCAGTAAATCTCTTCCTACCGTAGCTTTTCCGCAGTTTTAATTGGGATGCTAGGATATTCTTATCGTCCATAAATTATTATTTAACAAAGGAAATTGACGATATAAAACAAACTGGACTTCCTAACCGGGGCGCCTAGGCCCCCCCCCCTCCTCCGAGAAAAATTAGCGTACACTACCGGTATATAAAATGGGACATTCTAAACAAAAACCTTAGTATTGTAACATGAATATGTTTTCCACGTTTAAATTATAAATTGTACTGCTGTAAAAATCGTAAAACCCCTTTTTTTTAACTTATATTTTCAAATTTTTCCCCCGGGGGAGATCCCCAGGCCCCCCCTGCAATATGAATAAGCATTTAGGCAATCCTTTGTAAGCTTTAAAAAATCTATACTTTCCTGCTGTTAAAATACGTAAAACCCCACTATTTTGCACTTATACTTTCGAATTTTTCCTCCGGGGGAGACCCCATTAGTACCTATCATATCAGGCGCATGGGTTTTTCAACTATTGCACTGTAAATTAATGTGCCTTGTTTCGCTAACAAACACACCAATTGCATAATCACTAAGAAATAATTTGGTTTGGTAGGCTACACCCACTTTTCCCGGAATGGCCCCCTCCGAAAATCTGTCCTGGACCCGCCCTTGGTAACAAGACCTTATCTTTCACATTGTAAGTTGCTATCATTGAGTGTGAAATTCTTATCCAGAATATGACAAATGTAGAAAAAATTAAATTACTGTGACTCACGTGACTTCGTGGTATTTAATTTAATATGATACGTGCATCTTCTCCTCACGTTGAGCAGGTCTCAAATCGCTGATAAGGTGTAAATATGCTAGTGGGCAGAAAGCCGAAAGCGCTCAGGATTTTGTACCAGTGGGTTTCTTAGACAAAGTTAATTTTTTTTAAACAATTATTTGGGTTTTACTAATTCTATTGCTAAAACACTAATTTTTTGTTTTCGTTTGTTTATGACAAATATGTCTTTTCTGTAGGAATAGAATAAGTCTCACCTTCGCATTGTAGTAAATACTACTTTTTTTTGTTGTTGTGTAGTTTCCAATAGAACTTAGATATGTGAATAAATTAGGGAAAATATTTTAAAATTGGTCACATCCAGAAGAAACTAAATGTTTTCCCCCGTGCGTCAATGTGTAATATAGAAAAATGTTATTTGGCTCCACGATTTGTAATCATAGATCATTTATCTCACGGAATGGGTATATAATTGAAAATTCCTGTAATCCTACCCGTTTGTTGCCTCGTAAACAAATCCAGGTGTGGAAACCGCCTGTTTTCTACAACGATTTATAAGCAAATCCAGCGATGTATCGTTATGGCTTTATAATTGGGTGATAAAACCAGATCTTCGTTTCAGGTTTAAATTTTGTTATTGTTACTATACCTTTTGCTTTATTTCAGCACAGGCTACGATTAAAATTAATACTGATTCCTCCATATTTATTTATTTATTTGGAAAATATTACAACAGGACAATGTTCCTTAGACGTAATACATAAATACAATATCTATGTCAATGTTTAAAATGAAAATAAAATATTATTCTCATGCAAACAATTCAATGAATGTATCCAAATAACCTCTTCAGTCGCCTATGTGTTGAGTTACGACAGGTCACCAATCGCATGATGTGTAGAGACTCGCACAAGTACGAACAAGCTACCACTATGCATTGAAGCTAAACACTTAAAATTAGGTACATAAAAATTACATTATAAATAAGTTATATACGGTATACGGGATACATATTGTACAATACGCATCTAAAAAATACTTTTGCTTTGGCATTCATTATCATATATTACGCTAAGTCTAATTGTATTATATTTGAAGTTTTTTTTGGCCACATTCATAGGCCCATTGAACTTTGATATCAACCTTTACCGGTTGCAAGCCATACTAGACAAGCTGAGTGAAGCCCACCATTGACACAATGCAACAGGCGTTACTTAGCCGCAAGGCCTATATAACTACTATAAGTATGGAGATAATAATTAATAAAAACCTAATTAGGTAGGTAGACTGCGTCCTCCTAACCGGCCGCCATACCAAGTTGAATCCAGCGGACCAGAACAGGTTCAAAGCTACAGATAACTTGGTCGTGTGCACAGTGCCTGTAGGGAAACATGGTAGGACTTGTCCTGGTCACCTCCGAACTAATCGTGTGACTTCACTGTGTTTCCCAAGTGGTTCGGAATCCACTATAATCAGGAGGTCCACTGTCCTATGGGCTGGCATAGGACAGTCAAGTCGGGGTCGCTCTATGGGCCCAAATGAGGCCTAAGTCGTTATTAACCCGAAGAACACTACTACTACTACTAGACTGCGTCCTACGTACGAGAATTGAAAAGTTAAAATCATTATTGTGAAAAAAAGGGCAGACCTTATTTTCCAATTTAGCAAATCAACCCCCATAAAAATTACTCTCTTTCGAACCTATAACATAACTCAGAGGAAGTATATTTTCGCTGGGTCACAGGGACATGTTCCATGTAATTTACCAGTTGGGTTCTTCTTTCTGCGGTCAGCCAAAATTAACGACCCCCTAATGGCAGCAATTCACTCAGAAGGGGAGTTATGAGCCCCGAGAGGTTTCGCTCACCGCTAACAAAAACTGAGCGCGGGGACGACCACGTATATGTCCACATCAATATTCCTCGTGTTATTGGCTCCTACTACGTACATTCAGCGTCCTGTGGAACCCTCTCTTCATAGATATTACATTATTGTTATTGGGTCAATTTCCCATATCATACTGCAATGGCGGCGAAAACGTGTTTGATACATATACAGTCAGTGGCGGACTGGGCCGGCAGGAAGACGGGCATTTACCCTGTGGGGGGTGGGCCGGCCGGATCAAAAATAGTTGTTTGGGGCCGGACGTCCAAAGGAAAAAAATCTTAACATATTTCAAAATAAAATAAAATAAAATTTGTGTTAATAACAAGCATTAAAACAGCATTTTGATTTTCAATTGTAAGCGCGCGTCCGCCTTTCTGACCTCAGGAAGGGTATCCGAAAATGCCAGGGCCGATTTCCAGTCCCAGTCCGCTCCTGTACACAATAGTCATATATTATGTATTGTATATGCGAGTATGTAGTTGACAAGAACCAAAGTGATATTTCTTCTTGTCTCATAAATATCGTAGGTTAGTAGTTGTTAAAGCTTAAAGTTATGCAAGAGCAAAGTCTTAAGTTATGCCAGTTAAACTTATATGCAATACTCAACGGAGAAGACATGGTCCGGTTTATAAAAGCTCAACGCATAAGATGGCACGTTGTATTAAGAATGTCAGACGACCGCATGTCGAGGAAGATGTACAAACAAGCATGAAAGGAAGACGGCTGGCGGGGAACGTCCTCGAAAACTCTGGAAGAATGAGTTTGAAACTGACCTTCGCATGTTGGGAGTCCGTAGATGCTGGAGCGTTGTACAAAATCGAGATGACTGCTGGAGGAGTGTTGCCGAGCAGGCCAAAGCTCATCAGGGCTGAGCCAGAGGAAAGAGGGAAGAAGAAAGAAGAAACTTTAGCCAGGTCTTTTCTTTGCAACGTTTACTCTATACTGTTCATTTTGGAAACAAAATTTTTCTTTAATAAAAAAACAACCCATTTCTTGCGCACCTAAGCCAATACTACGCAGGGTACACATACATATTTATTTGCAATAAAACAAACGCATGCGTTAGTATATTATTTCAAATGTGGTTACGTTATGTTGTACACAATAATGGCTCTATAATTTACTGTCTAGATAACCTTGCATCATTGCCAACAAAAAACTTGTATAAAACCTGATCGGAAATAGAAGATGTGCATACGAGTTGTGAGGAAATGGTTGGAATGGTCTAAGAATACATGTTAGGTAGGTATTGTACTGAGGGACTCGTAAACAGCCAAACAGGTTATCTTAACAAGATAATTAATCTGTAATGTACTTACCAGAGGCAAGTTTTCATCATTATGACCTCTACATGGGATGTGCCAGAGCTATGCTGCTCTAGGCATACTGTAGTTATACCACTGCAGAAAATACGAAACTGTTTATTTGACGAACTTACTGCAAAATTTCCCATACTGTATTAAATGTATAATCTAAGAAGAATTATACTTATTTATTTATTACTTAGGTAGGTATATACTGTATATATGCCAGTTTACAATGAACTGTATTTCTGTTTGATCACCTAGCTGTATTTTCTGTAAGAGATTGTATATTCGGTTCTTTTGCTGATGAGAAAATTAATAAAATTAATGAAATACAAAAATCACATATTTTCCGGCCTCAAAAAAGTGTACGCAATAATAATATTCCTAAAGTTGCCTCACCTCTCGATGCAAATTTGAAAATTCCACATACATTGTAGTATAAATTTGCATGGAGAGGTAATATAATTGTTTTGTTCACTTTATGATGAAAGGGCCCATCTCATGTCCATAGCTTCGGACCACTGCGCTGGTGCTGGAAAAATAACTTATTGAATAATTGATACTAGACAGGTCAGATTTTTATTACTCAACAAAAGGTCAGTTGTACCGTTTTAATATTCATTAGAGGCATGTGCCTTATAGTAATCAAACAATTAGGGCGAGGCCTATTGTCAGCGGCTCTGCACTAATTTTTCGTTGACTTTGAGGCCCACCTCTAATGTCTATTAACACAGCAGGCAATATAAGTCCAACTAACCCTATGTGAAATAGTGTAACACCATTGCCATTAACCATTTTCAAGAGACTGCAGATTTTGATTGTTATTGATGTAGCGACTGCTGAGTCCACACAGAGTAAGGTATCGGACCGTCCAGTTTAAGGGTGAACCTCTGTGGACGTCTGTAGCCTGAATGGGCTGTATACTCGAGCTGGTCAGAAAGTGGGATGCCAGTGTAATGTACAGATCAGTCAGTCTGATCTGGTCAGTCATATGATATATCATCTGTATATATATACATCAGGTCAATAGATTCGGAATATATACTTTTCTACTGCTGACAAAGCGCTTCTCTTCTTGTAGGTGGACAGCAGTTAAGCAGGTAATTAATTAGTGTGCTCTAGACAGGTTTGTAAGCGGGGGATTTGGAGTTGCTGCCCTGATGGGTAGACTGGGAGTTGCTTAATGGGTAGCCGGTCACTGCGCTCCCCCATGCCCATCACTCCCCTAGAATAATAAGAAGTCGGTGGCTGCATTCCCTCGAGTCTTTCCATCATCTTACAAGGTAATAGTCGATGAAAGCTCGCAAAACTTTTTAGGGGTAGTGCCTTTAAACTTATGAAATTGCGTTGAAAGTATGACCGCCACAAGAGCAAGAAGAGCAAGAACTCTGTTCTATTTCTGTTTTCTAACGCCTGCTTTAAGCAACCCTGTCAGCCTGGCGGGGGGAGTGAGTCTGTTTGTTAACTTGAGGCACCCTAAGGGGAGACTTCTTCACCTCGGGGAGAAGGGGAGTTGAGGGACTGGGTGGACCTCCTCATTATAGTGGATTCCGAACCACTTGGGGAACATATTAAAATTCACACAATTAATTCGGAGGTGACCAGGATTCGCCACGCATGTAGCCTTATTGGTATAGTCTCAGCGCGTTATCATGTCCCACGATGTTCCCCTGCCAACGCTGTGCACACTACCAAGTTGCCGCAGTTTGAAACATGCTCTGCTCTCATGGATTCAACATGGTCAGGCTGTTGGCAAACAGCACAACTAATAACTATGTCTATGTGTCAATGTAATTTACATCCAATAGTTACTTTAGGTCAGTGGTCGGCTTCCTTTTTGCTTTCCATTTTATACGTAGTATTATTGCTTTCAAATGATGTACGTATATGTATAGGTAGTTTAAGAAAAGCTTAAAAAATTATCAAAATGTTTGATTTCGAGATTTCTACGGATTTACCCGTTTTGAGGTCACAGGAACTCAAAAAAGTGTTTTTTTTTTTATGCCTGTCTCTCTGTCTGTTCAGAGATTTCCTTCCTTATCTGAGCTTAGGCTACTTAGCTGGAACTCAAAATTTACTAAAATGAGCAAGCATATCATGGCTTTAGGTTTGTAATCGCTTGCTGTAACAGCATTGAACTCGACTTCAAATATCATGCTCTGATGCTTGCTATATTGGCGAAGATATGCCTATAATATTACGTGAGGAGCTGACAGTTATTTCATTTCAATGCCTCTTATATTATGAAATACGATCGCTGACGGAATACAACACGCAACACGAGTAAATTTTACATATTGACAGGAAAGGACAGTACGGGGTAATAAAAGGTATTTAATTAAACCAGTGTGGATTATAAATTTTCAACTTTGTGTGGATTTTAGGGAATCCCCAAAAAATAATAACGATATAGGCCTAGATAAAGAATAAATAAAAATAAAAAATAAATAAAGAAAAGAAAAGAAAAATAATAAAGAATAAAGATTGATATCGATTTACCATCCACAATATAATATGTTCAACCATCACAAACAGAAATCTGGGCAATACGATACTTTATATAATACAATAGTTGGATTGCATTGGGGATAGAACACCAGTAGACTACGCATCGCTTATGACGTATAAATAGGTGCCCAAGGGTGGACTTGTGTACTGTACAGCTGTTTACATCGTATATTGTTTATCGTATATAATATTAATTTAATTACTTTAGCATTGATATTTTGATTTTGATATTGGATGCTTTTATAGGCTTAGATAGGTAACCAACGTTAAACCGCACACGGGCTAGTGCCTTGCGGTATGTCAACTATGTCATAAATTTGTAATTGTTTTGTTGTTGGTATCAATATAATAATCATAATTGTACTGTATATTTCATATGTTTGCCTAAGGGCGCTTGCAACTATTCTGATTAGGCTTTATCAAATTGTCTGCATGAAGTATGGTACATAAAGTCCGTCAAATATTATAAAATATACCCACAAAATAACTAATCAAGTTTTAAGTTTCAAACATGTACTTACCTCGGGGAGGTTCCTTTCTTGTACTCTTGTACTAATGTAAAGTAAACTATCTCCTACTTCCTTTTTGACATTGGCATCTTCAAGTTTCTGTTCCTCAAGGTAAATTTCGTCCATACAAAAATTGCTATGTTCATCAAAATACGTTCTTTGAAGGTCCTCGGTGAATAGAATAGAGACTTTTCGATAGCCTCCAATTTTTTAAATACTGTTACAACTACTCACGATAGTTTTTACTTTCAACAACTCTTAATGAATCGACAAATCCCGTAGATGTTCTGGAATTGTAAACCAAGTTTCTATGTCTTCAGATAAAGCGTGGATTTCATATTGTCCTTCAGCTTCCTTGACAATGTGTACACGTAGTTTCGCCATTGTTATTGTTTTGAAGTTATTCAATTTGTAATAAATCAGTACGACGTTATACGATTCAATCTATAAAAGATATATTATATTGTTACATAATCACAATTATAATACATTACAGACAAATAAAAGATAAAATAAGAAAGATGTTTTACATACCTATAAATGAATTGAATAACAGTCATTTTCAAGACCTCTTTAGGCATAACACCATTTTGTAAATCATAATAATAATAATGGAATAATAGAATAAACTTAGCATAATGAATAATTATAAATATAATAATAATTTATAATTTACATATATTTATCCCAATTTTACAGATTACGGTTCTTTTTTTTAACATTTTATTATCCTTTAACCACAGGCAGTGCCGTGTGTGGCTTAATTACAGGGAATCGTTATTAGTATAATTAAGTTAGTCTGTAAGTGACAGGTTAATGTTAGTTAGGATAGGGTACGGTAAAGATTGGTGATGTTGTGTTTCAGGGTGTGCGTTTTTAGTTTTAGTTTTTATATCATTTACGTTTACTTGCTTTTTATTTTGTTCATAAATATTTTTAAGGTAGAGCTGTTTTTTATATTTATTGGTAGGTTATTGTAAATATTAAGAGCGGTATATTTTGCCGATTTAATAATTCTAGTTGTGCAGGGTTTGTTGATAGTGGTATTCCTTGTTTGTATCTTGTGTTGTGGTTATGTTCAACCGGATTATGTAGATGACGGTGTTTATAAAGTTGGTGTAAAGCAGCCGTTCGGAAAGTTTGCTGTATGTTCGGGACCTTTGCAATATTCTATAGTTCAGTATTATATTATTAAATATATTATATAGTTCAGTGTATGTAGGTATAAACAAGGCCATCAATAATCACATGGACCTTTACCCCCCCCCCCCCCCCCACTCCCCACTGGAGGACTAAAAATTATATTGAAAGGCTGGTTTAATTTAATATATTTTTATAACTTATATTCAAACATTTTAACGAGTTCTCTTTTTTTTAATTTTTGGAAAAAAATAACAATAAATAACGTACATAACTTATTGAACAAGCCTCAAACCAGTCAGTATCATAAAATGGCCACAACTTCTACTCCTATAGCTGGAGAGCTGGCGGCGCCATTCTACCTATATATGACCGCTAGTCTTCAAGTATTGTCCTCCTTATCGACTGAGTGGCTCTGGTACAGTGATGTATTTGCGGACTATGCGGCAAATTTTAGGGGTGGTAAAATTTTGGGGATGAATATTCTATTTTTGGAGCTAGTAGGGCCCACAAAAATTAAAGCTTCAGAGGATGCTGGCCGTACACATTGGCCACCCCTGGATCAGCCTGAATCAGGTGGGTTTATATTTTTTACTTAAGTTAATACTTAACTTGATAAAGATTTGGTCTCTTCAATTGCTAGAGGACTATTTCATACATCCTATTACAAGGGGTTTTTCATTTTTGTTCACATAATTTTTCCGTGAATTTGATAATTCTGTAAATCTCTGTCGGTTATCAGTTTCACGGAAAATCTACTAATCTACATAGTACTGTGCATGAAATAGTCCTCTATCAATTGAGTGGACCAAATCTATGTAACTTGATGTAGGCTATTAACTTAAATAATAAATATATATATAAACCACCCTATTTTAGGGTGATTCAGGGGTGGCCAATGTGTACGGCCAGCATCCTCTTAACAAATAATGTTGAGGTATTAAAACGGCCCCTAACCAGCAGTGGCGGTATTTGCCGATAACTTCAGTACATGATCAGCGGACGGGCCATGCATTGGGGTAGTCTTAATGACATCGGGGAGGGAGCTCACAAGTAGAGGGGGGGGGGGCGAGATTTGCTGCCCATAGGCGGCAGATACTTCAATACCTCCTTACTCTGGTTAACTCTTAATATCTGCCATCGTCTTTTCAGACAATTAAATTAAACCTATCAAGGCGCTATAGATCGTCAATAAATTTTCATTTCAAACTTTTTGCTAACTATTGCAATTCAGTAGTTGCTTCACCACTAATAACAATTCTAAAAGTACGAAATGATAGACCTCGTGAACGGATACAAGTTATTTTGAGTGATATATCCAGACAGTGTTCCCACAAACCAAGCCTAAAGCATTATAAATACCTGACTCACTACAATAACTAAGGCACCTAAATGGCCGCAAGCCCACCAGAGCGAAACCAAAGGGGGGCGAAGACAAAGAGGCGTAGCTTATGTACCTACGTAGGTATACCTAAGAGGTCAACCTGAGTCTTGCACTTCCGCCGATTAGTTTTGACGTCCGGTCCTAGTTCCCTTGTTGCTCAGGTACACGTTCCCACAACGTTTTCTGACACATGAATATTTCAGGCTCATTTCTTATAAATTTGAATAATATTTAATTATTAATATGCCGTTACACTTGGAAATTATTATTATTATTGTACTTGTCTTATAGTCATTAAATTCCCTTAAATTCCCAAAATTTCTGGGGAGGGGGGGCTTTAGGACCCCTACACTTTGATCCCCGGGAGAAAAAAAAATTGATAAATAGGCCCAAATTAGTGAGGTTTTACGCATATTATACCCTGGCGAAAGGAGGGCCCGGGGTCTCCCCCGGAGAAAAAATTGATAAATGGGCCCAAATTAGTGATTTTTGGCGCATGTTATACCCGGGAGAAAGGGGCGCCCGGAGATCTCCCCCGGAGAAAAAAAATGATAAATAGGCCCAAATTAGTCAGGTTTTACGCATATTATACCCCGGAGAAAGGGGGGGGGCCGGGGGTCTCTCCTGAAGAAAAAGTTAAAAAAAAATAGGTGTGAAAAATTGGGGTTTTAAGCATTTTGAGTACCGTAATATATTTTTGTGGAAGTACTTGGTCAATACGTTGATTTTTTTTAATGGTGTGCTTCATGTAAAATAAGCATACCTACCAAGAATTAATTTCCGTTTCTTTACTGTGGGTACTATGCCTTTCGCCTAAATAACGTCTTTGTCCCCAGAAATCCTGGGGGGGGGGCTATTGCCTATGCTTATAGTTCATGAATTTCTCGCCAGTGGACAAACAAAGTTGAATTCACCAGAACAGAGCAGCAAACTGCACGGCGTTGGCAGAGGAACATGATAACGCGCTGAGACTATTCCAGTCAGTCTAAGTACTCGTCGAGCCCTGATCACTTCCGCATTAATCGAGTGACTTTACTATGTGTTACATAGCCAACAAGGGTAAATTACTGGATAATGTAGAAACTATTGAAAGATGCTATTATTAGAAATAAGCCCCCATTAAATGATATAACGTTTGTCAGCAATTCCCCCTTGTCGGATTTGGCAGCAATATCGTATAATTGTAAAGGGTTTATAGCGTGCAATTACCTATTTGTTTCAATTTTAATTTTTATCTGCTCACTCGACAATGAAGATTAGTCGAAACCGGTATTGACATAATTTATGTTTTTTATGTAATATTTGCGTTACATTATCTTTATTATAATGCACCCTGACCAATGCCCTAGCCAGGGGGGTTCAACTCCCCCCCCCCCCCCCGAAATGAAGTGGCTTGACACTAGATAGAGTCGGATTTTGGGAGGAAAAATAAAAACTACTATATAATATCCAATGAGATTGCTGAACCCCCCCCCCCCACCCCAGAAAGAAAATCCTAGCTACGGCCTTGATCCTGACCCTGAAAAAATAGTAGCCTACCCGCGTGAAAATATGGGAAATGACATTGCACTCTGCAATACCTTTGTGCTTTGTCAAACCTTAATAGGATGTTTTGGTTTATTGTTTGTGGTTCACAGGCTTGCAATATTCATGGCCGCCAAACAGTTAAATCCTTTTCTTCCGTTTTAAACAATAACAATGCAATTGGGACCGGAAATAGCGTAGTACCGGTATCCGCAGCGACGGTCCTTGCTGCCAAGAACTACAGAAGGCCTAAAAACGCAAAGGCTTTCAGTAAATTAGGCTACACATATACCATCGTCATCTATGAAGAGCATCTTTTCAAAATTAACTAGAAAAACACTTAAGAGAAGTCTTCGCAACTCTTCGTGCTTATAATAATAGTAACAATAATAAAGTCTTAAGGAAAAAAAAATTAAATGTAGATACAGTGAGATTAGGGCCTTACAACTAACTGTGCATATCAACGAAAGTTTATTGGAAATATTTGAATAATGTAATAAACTACATTCATACCGAATATCAGCAAGGCCGTAGCCAGGATGTTTTCAGAAATTTCATTGGATATTACATAGTAGTTTCTATTTTTCCTCTCAAAATCCGATTCTATCGGTGTAAAGCCATTTCATTTCGGGGGGGGGGGGGGGGTTGAACCCCCATGAACCCCCCTTGGCTACGGCCTTGAATATCAGTGACACTACGCTACCATTTTCTCACACATTCACACGCAGCCTTGCCTTGATCTACATGTGTCAGTGGTTTCCTGACTAAGGCGATTATTCCACCGACGTCAATAGTGATAGTAATGGTGGTATTGACGTGGTAGCAGACATTTTTGGACTGTCTTTAATGTCTGCTACCACGAAAATTCCACAATTACTATCACTATTGACGTCGGTGGAATAACCGCCTAAGGAAAAACTTGTAATAATTGTTTTTGAATAGTCCACGTTGAGAGTTTCAGTTTTTTTTTTTTCTGGAGTATTTTTTCGGGGTGCTGCCCAACCAACCCCGAAAGTAAAACCAAATAATATTATTATTTTCTAATCTTCTGCTGAAATACGCTTAAGGCTTAACATATTTAGGTCAAAGCAGAGGCCTCGTGCCGGCACAATGATTCATAATTTTCTAACTACCTCAAACTTGGTTAATATTTCCGCTAATTACTTATTTCACTTGCCTGACTTTCGTGCTTTCATTCTGTTATTTCCTTGAACTTCCCATTTCACGAATTGAATATTGTAACCTCTCTTTTAGGGCTCCCTATGCCACAATTCACAATTTTCGTGCTCAAAGCTTCGGTAAACTGATTTCCTGCAGACATTTTTATTTTTTTATATATTTTTTTTTTAAAAAGTCTAATCGCATACAAGCAATTCAATGAATGTATCCGATTGACCTCTTCAGTCGCCTCACTAAGTTACTTAATAGGTACTTGTGTCGAGTTACGACACGTCTCCGATCGCATGGCGTGTAGAGACTCGCACAAGTACAAGCACGCTACCATCGAAGTCATCGAAGTCGATAATTTAATTATGCAATTCAGACAACCCTCCCGAAATATTTACAGTACACTAATTATTAATTTTTACCTGAGCATGCGACATCCCAAATACTGGGAACAGGCGCGTAGCCAGGGAGGGGCTTTGGGGGCTGAAGCCCCCCCCGAAATGTATTTAAAATAAAAAATCCATGCATTGTTCTGTTTAATGTTTCACCTGTATTTTTTTCTCCCTCTAAAACACTAAAACTTTGTATTTTTGCATGTAAATTCTTAAAAATTTCCGGGAGGGGGGGCGCACCCACCGTTTTACTGGGGTTATTCCCCTGGTAGTTAGCCCCTCCCGAAATAAAATCCTGGCTACGTGCTTGACTGGGGAATTGGTTTAAAAAGGGTCTCTTCTATTTACATTTTTCATCTGCTGTATACCAGGTAAGGTACTAGCCTAAGCTCTATGTGGCCCAAAAGTGTGGGGGTGCTGATCATAAAAATTTATGACTAACGTCTAACGACGTTTTTTCAGTTCTACCTGAGCGCTAGCTGAAAAAACACGGGCGTTGTATTAATTTTGAAGTGGCTTTTAACGAACAAAAAAGAAGTCCAGGTGTGTAGGGCATCTGGCAAACGCCAGGAAAAGGGGGGGTTGGCTGTTTATGAAGAAGTCGATGAGCCACCTCCGGGGCTGAGCTGAAGAAAACGGTCGTACCTGTACTACAGGTATCTGATTGCCGCGGGCGGTGGCACACCGTTGCCAGATTGCCGGCACACTTGCCACCTGCACGTTGTGGCGGGGAGGGGACGCCGTCAGTCCCGTGCGCGCCGTTCATGATGAAGCATCGGCGGTTTTTTTCAAAGTTATTCACTTTTGGTGTTTGTTTTCTCGCTGTTGTGCACGGATCACTCGTCCTTGGATTAGACGAAGATTATTTTGATGAAGGTAATCATCGTTCTTCAGCCGCTATATTGTTGTAAAGTGATTTGTTCATGTGTTTACATGACAAGTGAAAGTGATATCATGGTTCTTATGATGTATGGTTCACGTGTCTGCGAGTGCCACTATCATTTCTGTTGGATATCTGTTTTCTTCTTGTGCTGCTGGACATTTCATCTGCCTGCAACCCTATTTGACGCGCTATGTAATGGATTAACCCTGGATTGTTATTTTTCGTTACGTCGAAAATCTCGCCCCCCGGAGTGGAATACGATTTTGGTTTTGGCTTATGGCCACGTGTTGCTTTTTAATGCGACTATGGACATACTCGCATTTTCTAATCCTACCCCTTATCAACTAGCCTACTGAACCCCCTCCCCAATCAATACCCAGGGGATATGGGAGTTCAACCCCCCCCCCCTGCCCGCCTGATTTACGTGATGGCAAAGCAGTAAATTTAATTGAGATTTAAAAAATCACTAACTACCTACGGTATACGCACCATATACAGTATACAGTAGTGAATAATAAATTAATAAATAAGCCAACCTAGTGGAGTTAGGCTATAAAGCCCTTTCTTACACTCAACTAGGAAAGCTCGGGACCGCCTGCTTTTCATGCCCCCGAAGCATGGTAGAAAATGTAGCAAGTGTGGGACTCGAACCAACAACCTTTCGGGTGAAAATCTGAGTCTGCCACTACTCTACATGTCCTAGCTTTGTATCTAGAATTAGCTTAAGAGCGAATCTGTAAATCGGACACCCTACTGAGTCGTCTGTTTTTTTTTACAAAATCATCAGTAGCGTAAATAGGGACTATAGCTATTTTGTAGCTCGCTGTGGCGCTGACGTCTAAGGATACAGGAGGGCAGGGAAATTTAGTAAATTAGTAGGTTAATTTATTACGCTCTAATTTAATTGATACTACATACTGTATACGTTTGTTCTATTTTGACCCATAACTACCCCCCAAAAAATGGACTGGATCCGTCCCTGGCCAAAGGCTGGCTAGGCCTAAACCCCCTCCCATTCAGGATTTTTTTTTTAATCCTGGGCCACCTACGTTCTTTTCAATGTCGTGGCGGCAGGCCCCAGAAATTAAAAAAATATATATTTGCCGGGAAGTAAATGTCCCATCTCTCCTAATAGGACTCATCTGTATATCATTGCTCAATTATTTAAGCGGCTATTCCACCGACGTGGATTTTGAATGTGAATGTGTCATGACATGGTAGAAGACATCATTAATAAGTCTCTGCCATAATTTAAGGAGACTATTATGTAGATACTTAACTTATCTAATATAAATTAAGTTATAATATGGTAGAGACTTATTAATTATGTCTGCTACCACGTTATGACACATTCACATTCAAAATCCTAGTCGGTGGAATAGCCGCCTTACCAAATAGTCATCGTACCATTATATAACTATTATATACCTTACTCAATTATTAATGGCGCCGACTTGGCAAAAATAAATAGATAAATAACTAAATATATATTTCTGTTAAATTATTCAATCAGTAATCGACAAGAAATTATAACGTAAAATCGTCAAAATCAGGAAGTTCTGTCATTGTCATTGTGCTATATATGCTAGTGCGCCTCAGTGACAGTAGTAAGCTTTCTCTAAAAGGTGGTCTCTAAGCAACTTAGGGAAGTTAGTAGTTCAATTATTGTATTGGGGGTATTGGGCATTAATTATTTTAAATCTGCAGGCTGCAATTTTCAAAAAATCTAGCTAGCCTCTTGCCAATTTAAAAAAAAAAAAAAATCAATTTTGGTTTGGTATGCAAGCTATTTAATGTGTGTGCTTCAGCCCCCTTTTTAAAAGTTAGAAAATTGGGGGGTACCTGAAGACTGAGCACCATACAAATCGGCGCCAGTGCCCAAGATTGTATGAGATGTAGAGATGTATTTAGGATATTGTAAAAATTTCCACCCTAAAACGGGCCTTGCCCATAGGGAAAAGTGACCAAACCCGTAAACTGTATTTTGGAAATATATTTTGATTTGATTGATTTCGATTTGAAGATTCCAATATGACATTGCCCGAAAGTATTATTACCAAGACTGGAAATTTCTGGTTTATTTCGAAAATAACAGTTCTATAGGATCTGATCGGTTAGGTCAGAGAGTAAACATAAATATATAGGCTTCTCTGCAGTGCATTAGTATTGTGCATTAATGAATGTAAATTTACCTATGGCCAAGGGCCTATATGTCCAAAACCTCTCATATTGTCCCCAGGCTATTTCGATGGAAATTCGCTGACTCCATAATATAGGTCCATCTATCGGCATTGTCTATCTCTATGCACTGTACAGTACGGTAGCTTGCATAACCAGCCTACCCTATGTGGCCTATGATAGAAAATAATGGTTATATGCTTTATTCAATTTTAGCGACAAATTACCTAGTGAGAAACTTGATTAGGCAAAATATATAGGATAATTAAGTTTCATTGCCGTACCGCGCACGGTACCTTGTAGTCTACCTTATCGGAGTCATTAAATTCAATTTGGCATTACAAGCGGAAATCAGATGCAGCTAATGCAGGCCTAGGTACATTATACATATACTTCCAACCTTGTTCTTATCGACTCCCAATCTGTTGGCTCTCGCATTAAAAAAAAAAATAATAATATAATATAAGAACATTTGTATGAACCTACTTAGGGTCCAGTGTCCAATGCTTTTGACCCCATGGGTGTCGGACACTATTTATATTGTTTCTGTATGAATTTTTGGCCATTGTAAAACTGACCCTCGATGTCAACCTACACCGGTTACAAGCGATAATGGACAAGCTGCGACAAACTTACCATTGACGCAATGTATCGGGTTCAAGCACGACTTAACCAAGTACAGATACGACTCTAAGGGGCTCGCGGTAACACTTACGTATAGGACAGAATTAGGAACAATGAATTATTTTTAGAGACTAAGAATTATTAAGACACATGCAGAAAGACAACAGTACTCCCTCTGAAATCCGACTACCTTAAGAGTGAACAGCCCGTAGGAAATTGGCAGCCCGAAATTTAGTACTTTTTATTTTTTATTTAATTAACTAAGAATTGGCCCATCAAAGTTGTAGAAGACTACTTCATGCATCATATTATAAGATATTCTTAATTTACAAAATTGTATTTTTTTCAGAAACATGCAAATATTTTATAAACAATTACTTTTCACGTATTATCGATTAAAAAAAAAAACTACAATTTCAAAAACTAAAAATACCTTATATGACGCATGAAGTAGTCATTAACGTATAAAAATGGCGTAACACTTCAAATAATAAAAATCAAAAGAAAAGAAAAAATACAAAAAGACAAAAATAATAAACCAAATAATTAGACTTATTAGTTACTTAAATAAAAATTAAAAAGTATTAAATTTCGGGCTGCCAATTTCCTACGGGCTGTACACTCCTAGTGTTCCTAGTGCAGGGGTAGAGAAACCTCGCCGACATATAAAAGGTTCGGCCTGGCCAGGGGTCTATCCCCTGTTGCGCCCTCCACCTGGCTCGATACCTTTGAAATACCTATTTTGGGGCATTTATGGCGCCAACATACCTATTTAAATTTGTTCAGGGACAGCTCTCAGCAGGTAAGTTTTTTACATGCTATATTTTTGGTCAATCTGCAATCTGCTAGAAACGTCTGCTTTTAAATGTCCACACGATGTATTTTTACAAAATCACTAGGTCAATAATTAACTCTTAAAGATTTTGGGGCGTACGCGTGGTATGGTATGTTACATGTTCTTAGCACTCAGCTGGCATACAGTAGGCGGCAATTCCACCGGCGATTTTACTTCGTTTGTGATTTGAGATTTTTTATTTGTTTTGTTTTAAGGAGACTGTTATGTAGATAATTAACTTATCTATTATAAATTAAGTTATACTATGGTAGAGACTTATTAATGATGTCTGCTACCATATTATAACTTAATTTATAATAGATAAGTTAAGTTTCTGCATAATAGTCTCCTTAAAACAAAAAATCTCAAATCACAAATGAAGTAAAATCGCCGGTGAAATTGCCACCGTAGGAGGATATGGGATAATTGACGAAATACAGGCTCATGTTGATAAAACATATCAGTTATCTAACGTTAGGAGGGGGTTCCACAGACCTGCAAGTGCAAAATACAAATACGGTGACGTGGTAGCAGACATTCAAGACTTATGCGGGGTTTCCACCGACCTCTCATTGCAGAATGCAAATGACATTGACGGAAATTTTTGTTTTACTCTATGCCATAGTTAAAATTGATCAATTATCATAGAGTAAAATCACAAACAAACTAAAACTAAAAAATGGCGTCATGGGATATGTTAAGTACAAACATTTTAATAGATTTCTATAAAAAGAAAAATTCAAATTTCCGTCAATGTAATGTGCATTCTGCAATGCGAGGTCGGTGGAAACCCCGCCTAAGTCTTGAATGTCTGCTACCACGTCACCGTATTTGTATTTTGCACTTGCAGGTCCGTGGAATCCCCGCCTTACGATTTTATTTTATTTTATTTTATTATGTATAAGCATTTTTTTTCTCTCTAAATTTTGACGATGCCTAAAACAAAGACGACATGCCTCGGAGGTTGGCTTAGTTAAGACTGGTGGAAATACTGAAGTACTGAAACTGTAATTTTGACATAGGGTACCTGTATAGGTCCTGTACGCAAGGACGATTCTTCCAGTCGCGATTTGCTGCCGTATTTTCCACTGTAGGGACAAGGCTTAGTGAATCTTCTGCTTCTTCAGGCTTTACAGCCCTTGATGAGCTTCTGCCTGCTCGACAACACTTCTCCAGTCATCTCGGTTTTGTATAACGCTCCACCATCTACGGACTACCGACTCGCAAAGGTCAGTTTCCAACTCCAGCGGCTTGGTGAATGGTCATTGGTCGGTGCAGAAGATTTCTGTGATTTGGCATGTCTAGGGGAAAACCGTGCCATTTTGCGCGGTCGGCTTCACGCCAGCTTCCGAAGTCGACAAGAAATCTTCTGCTAGCCCTTTTGGCAACAATGGAAAAGACGTCAACAACTCGCATTTGGGAGAATCGTCCGTGTATAGCGGGCCGTTGCCGAATTGTAGTGACAAAATTTCTAATCGTAGTCATGGTTTCGTAACTAAGAATGTTAGTCTACTTGACAGGCTATTGGGCTTCATTCGGACGGGCCCTTAGGCCTTAGATCTAGAGTTGCTAGAGTTGAAACCATTATAGGCCTCATTCCATGTTTTCATAAATAGATAAATATTTACTTTTTTTGTTCTATTACTATGCCAACCTAGCGGAGATAGGGCTGTAAAGCCCTCTCTTACACTCAACTAGGAATTGGGATCGCCTTCTTTACATGCTCTCCGAAGCACGGCCAGAAAATGTAGCAAGTGTGAGACTCGAACCAACAACCATTCTGGTGAAAGACGGAGTCTGAATTATAACTCTGCGTCATGTCCTGACTTGATTTTCATTTCATTCAGAGATATCTTATGGTATACAGTACCTAATGTTAAATGCCAGTGTAGGCTACCTTCAACTCAATTCGCGCTCAAGCAAGGCCATATTTCTAAAATCATTAGAACTGTCGTTAGTGAATAAGAGTTCTTGGAAAGGACAGCCCAAGGCAACGTACGATTCCGCAACGTAGTTCCCCAGTATAGAAAAGAACATGACTTCATGAGCCAAGGGACCACTTTCTTAACAGTTGACCCTATATTAAATGTACAAATTGTATAATAGGGGTATTCACTGTGTTGGTAGAAAAGGGGAAAATAGAGAAATAGCTCAGCGTGAGGATACATTGATACATACCTCCGCCAACCATAGAAGTATAAAAGCCTAACCTAACTTACCTCCAAAGTTTCTTTGCCTTTGGCTATTAACTTATGAACATCTGCTGTAGTCCACCACTTGCCACATGTTTCGTTTTTTCAACAAAACAACAACAAATATGGCCGTTTTCGATTCCCCAAGTGCAGTTTACCCAACCTAGTAGTTGGTTAATTATTTTTAACTGACGATTGCCGAATGGACTATATTGTCTTAAATCTTAATGGATTAATAAATGATATTCCTATTCTTTTCTAAAAGTTGGAATGTTTGGAAATACATTTTCTTATGGCATTATTGCTCTACGTATAGAAAAACTGGAGTCCTATTTTCTATTTTCCCTCTGTTTCCTATTTTCCCTTAGGGTAAAACAAACACTGTGTATACCCCTATAGAATACATTGAATTTGCTAAAAAAAAAGATAATAATAATAATAATAATTATAAATAATAATAATAAATAATAATAATAAATAATAATAATAAATGTATTTCTTCAATATTACATATAGATGTAATATATATATATATATATATATATATATGTATACATACAGTGAGAATATAATAAAGTAGAGGATAACTTTTGAGATGCGGAACTTACTAGGATCTTAAGACAAGACAAGGCGAGGGATGAATGGAGAAAAGGATGGAAAGATTTGCTGTAAACCAATCGATAGATTGAGGCTCAAGAAGAAGAGGGTATAGGCAAGGCTTTTGACACATTTTGACAGATATGGAGGAAACAAGGTTAGGCTATTTAAAATTCCAACCCCGTGCTTAAACGTGCAGCCCCCTTTTTGACACCTTGCCTATTCC
Source organism: Psococerastis gibbosa (assembly GCA_963971405.1). Lineage (NCBI taxonomy): Eukaryota > Metazoa > Arthropoda > Insecta > Psocodea > Psocidae > Psococerastis > Psococerastis gibbosa. The sequence goes on from OZ020485.1 coordinate 42,217,027, forward strand.
TAACTTCGCTTCCATTGACACCCCTGAGCCTTTCCTCAATGCAGTATTCTGTTTAAGAGGAAATGCTACGTAGAAAATTGGCACCCCAAAATTAAATACTTCTCATTTTTTATTTCATTAACTCAGCAAGTTATTAAAAATTTGGCTCATTTAAGTTGCAGAAGACGACTTCGTGCATCATGTAATCGGATGTTTTTACTATTAAGTTTTGTAGTTTTTCCAAAAATTCTAATTTACGCGAAATTTTAGTCCCCACTGGTTTTTATGAAAAGTCTAAGGTACCAAAAATTTAATATTTTCTGTTATACTATGCATGACAAGGCCATAGGCAAGGGGGGGGGGCTTATTGGGCTGCAGCCCCCCCCCCCCCGAAATTTTTGAAAAAATTTCTTTCCTCCGGGGGAAACCCCCGGGCCCCCTTGTAGCAACATAAATATGCATTCCCTTGTAAGCTTTGCTGCTGTAAAACCCCACTGTTTAGCACTTATAGGTGGATTTTTTCCCCCGGGGGAGACCCCCGGACCCCCTCTTTGGGTTAGAATGCAATATCATTTCTATGCAATTTAAACCGTCGTTATGATAACATTACGATTTAGTCCGCATATCCGCAAAATGTTATACGCCAATGTTCGCACCAAAGCTAATTCCGCCTATAAATTGACGTTTGGTGTGGCTATGCTATCATATATGTACTCAGTAACACCATTACTTCAAAAGAATACACTAGATACAATTGAATTCTCAAGAATTTTTTTTTACACTGTATAGGATCACAGTTGCCGCAGCCACCCCCGAAAAAAAATCCTGGCTACGGGCTTGATGCATGACGTAGTCTTCTACAACTGTCATGAGCCAAACCTTAAATAACTGGCTTTGTTAATTAATTAAAAAATAAAAAGTCAATAAAAACAACAAATTTTGGGGTGCTAATGTTCTACTTATAGCATGTCATCTTAATGTTTATCACATACTGTATACCTACCTAATATGACCTAGGTATATACCCTGTTAAAAGTTTTACGAGTTTTACTTTACGATTCAAACTATGGAGACTCAAGTACGTATGCACGAGTACATGTACTTTATATATATGAGGATAATTAATTTAATGCAAAAGGCGATTTGTCACAAACAATAATTTTTGAGTTCATGGTATCACTGAAAGCGTCTGACTGCTAAAAAATTTGATAACAATTCTAATGTGGTTCCCATATGATCAAAGTAAATCAAAATATTACATCCCATAATGTAGAAGCTTTATCTTCCCTGCATTTACAGCGTCAAGTGAAAAATCGCCTTTTGTATGTGTACATGCTCCTCATCTGTAAACATTGGCGGACTAAACAGTAAGTTTTGGGAGGGGCGGATCTTATCGTGTTTGAAATGCAAAAGCGGATGGCAATTTGAAGCTTTGTTAGGTGCCCATTCCACATACGTACAACGTCAATGAAAATTATGAAATTGAAGGTGGTAGCAGACATTAAAGACATACTAAAAATTCTGCTACCACCTTCAATTTCATAATTTTCATTGACGTTGTACGTATGTGGAATGGGCACCTTATTACAAGCTAGTAAAAACAACAACATAAAAACGTGGCAATAGACACTTGTAGACAGTGATTGACATTTTCGCGCCAATTCCTTCTTTTTCTTTTTCAAAACTAATGTGCGAAATTATTTGTTTACTTTAAGTGATAGAAAATGCTTCTTTCATTTTTTCATAGCGTTGGGTTCTTTGGAGGGGCGAGCGCCCCCCCCCCCCTTGTAAATCGCCATGGTCTGTAAATAAGCCCACCTGGTTTACTGCGTAATGCTGGGAAGTAGGTGACTTAACTGTCACAGCTGTCAACAAGTATTAATTTGCCTGCTGATTCATAGTTCACATATCACATGTGACAGTCGAATTAGCAGACACTATAGTGCATTAGGACACTCTTAACAACGTCAGTTGTATCTTCTTCCTTTGATACTTTCACTAATTAGCAGTAGAAATAGCACATAATGTAACGGGCGATGACACATCAAGTGCTAATTTTGCTATATTCAACGCAATGAGATCCAGATGAAAAATTTATTATTTATGTGAATATGTCAATAGGAATTGGGCGACATTACTGGGGTTAGGCTAACCTCGCACGGCGCTGTTATGGAGGGGCCTGTCAGCTTTTGTTTACTGACGTAAAAAAATAAAATAAAAATACACATTTCTTATTGTTTTTCTTTGATTTCACTCGGGAAGCCTACGTGGCAGACCAGTGGATCATATTGTGGGTGCAATAAGTTGAAATAAAGATATTTTTTAGAATAGAAAGCTTGTATTTTTACACATTTTTCGTAAGCCCATTTTCATATTTTTTCATCTGTAAAACATGGAATTCATTAATTTCGTCAAAAATACCGGGTCATAATTTTTCCCCAATATATTCCACGGCATTAATTGATTTAATTGAACATAAAATGCGACTGTATGAATGAATGATTGAAACACACAAAACAATGCAAAACAATATAATTATAATTAAAATAAAAACACTTAAAATCTTAAATTTAACTTAAAAGACTAACAACAATAACAAATAAAAATAAAAATTTACAGTACGGTACCATACGAATAGCCAGATACGCGTATATAATGATCGCGAACAACTATTAACGACAAAGCTTTTGTAACCAGCTACAGCACATTTCCTGCTGGATAATGAATGGAAATTTTGTCATTTCCCGGAAGTAGGATAATTTTTTTTCCCCCGAGTGCAGGCTGCAGTGCACGGAGGTGTGAGATTTAGATTTTTATCCCAAACATGGACAACCGCACTATTTGAGACAACGCGGGTCAGGTGCTGAATGGAAATAGGTCGGTCACGACCCAGTTGCACAAATATCACCATTGTCTGTGACATCACAGCCGTTGCCATGGTTATAGCTAGGTAGCAATATAGGCATGATTATTAATCATGACAATCCGAGGGGGCAAGGCCGTGCCCAGGTTTTGATTTGGGGGGGGGGGTCAAAAAAATTTTTTTTACGTGATTTATTAATGAATTAATGGATAAATTCTCCAAACCATACAGGTTTACATTCTTTATTTCGGGGGGGGGGGGGGGGGGTCCGGACAGTATGATGAGTACAAAATGCGCGGGAAATTCAAATTGATAAATTAATATTTTTTTTGGTGAGTTATCTATTTTTCTTCGTTAGATGTAGACTCATTAATTAAAATTCTTATTATATTTTAAATTTCTCTTATATTCTAATAATTTATTAATTTGAATTTCCCGCGCATATTTGAACCCAGTCACGTGACACCTTACTACTGCGGTATTATAATAATCTCAAATCGCCATGATCGGGCTGCTGGAGGTACTATGAACTACCATTGTAGTACACGTACTAACTACCATATTATAGTATATATAGAACGCTTGTGTTGTCCTGTATATATCATTTCGGCCACACCTTCCCTTCCTAGCCTTGTCGTTTGTCAGTTAGAATTAGCATATTTTATGTGTCCATGTTTAGAACCACTTCGCCTTGAAGGACGAACTGATTTAAATCTAAATGCGTTCCGCGTCGTCCATGTTTACATGTTGCACACTTTTTGCCCATTTATACCTCGCCCTTTATTAGCATAATGCACCAGTAGACTATCGTATTATTACGTGCAATACAACCACCTACTCTATTTGCACTCCCAAGAGGCAATTAATCTTATATTATTTTTCATAGACAATTAAAGTCTTCCTTTGTTGTATGTAAAATATTTTCCTGCCTACATAAAGTTTGAATGGAGTTATTTTTCTGTAATACGTACCTGACCTCATAATATAAAAAATAATCACAATAAATATTACAAGACACTAGTACAGAACATTCATTAGGTACCAAATACGTTTGTAATTGCACATTTCAGTTGAGTCTCAGACCCTTTTTCACAGTTTCGCTTATTGGCCCAATAATCCCCAATAATTTTGAAGCCATAAGTCACAATTCTAAACTCTGTTGTAGATCCCTGAGGTTTAAAGAATATTGTAAAAAGGGCGCCTAAAAATGTTATGATTAAACAGTATGAAGGTACATTCAAATTTCCCATCAGCGTTTCCAAAATTTGCCAATGCAACAGACAAAACTACCAGACAAACACTACCCAGAGTCAAAATTAAAGCAAAAACTCGAAATTGCGAGTAAAAAAACCATAGCATCGACCCCTCAGTGACGTACGATACAAAGCGGCCCGTTGGAAATCATGATAATTAATAGTGAAATGCGCATTTGAAAACAGAAGGGCCAAAAATAGAATGAAAGAAAAGCTAAAATGTGTTCGTAACGGCTGTTGCCGGCTGCGCAAAGCTACCGCCACCCCTAATCACTCATTCCTGGCTGGATTTAATATATAGGTGGGTGCACACCCCTTCGCTGCACCCCTCGACCTTTTCGTGTACACTGTTGCCCCGCAAATGGCTCCTCCACAGACGACAGCCCGGCTGACTTTGGCGCTGCTGGTGCTGGGTGTACCTCTTCAGTTCACAGCCCCTTTCGAAAGGTCTGGCACCCGACATACTTCGACAACGAAAAATTCCAGATTGCCCCCGTTCTGTTTTATTCTCCTGCAGCATTTCTTAGGACCTTTAATCTTTTGAATTCATATTACTGTTTTTTTTTTTCCGACTTGGGATCTGGAGCCAGTGTTTAGACTGTTTTTAATTTGAGTGTCTGCTAAGTGTCGGGGATGACTTTTGAGACAAGTGCGTCAGTCTGTGCTATCCGCAGTATTCAACTCTTTTATGCGCCGCCATATGCTATAAAAGTGACACACTTTCTGGTGTTTAATTATACAACATTAACAACTGTGCCCCACTATTTAGCCATTTTTATGCCGGCAATAATATTTAAAGTGTCCATCTTCTCCCATCAAATATGCCAAAGCGTGCTTTGCTCGGACAGTGGCCCAGGAAGAAGAGATTTCCACCACTGAAAGGCGGGGTTTCCACATACGTCAATCGTCAATGAGAAATATGGTTTTGACGTGGTAGCAGAATTTTTAGTATGTCTTTAATGTCTGCTAAACCTTCAATTTCACATGTCTCATTGGCGATTGATGTATGTGGAAACCCCGCCGTAGCCAAACTTCATTTTGCGAGGTACTATTGATATGAGGGGAAAGACGTAAGAAACCCGGCTTTTGCTCGGCATAAGGACCCACTCCCTTTATTGCAGGGCATCGTCTTGAGCTGCGAAATTCTTTTGGTAAGTCAGCTTTTTGGCAAGTGTCTTGACCTAACACGCATTTGCCATTAAGACCCTTTTCGTCTCTCCAAGAAGTGAGACGTCTTGTTTTAAGTATTTGAAGGCGATAAGACACCGGAAAAGTGGAGGTTGTGTGTTGTGGCAAGAATCGCTATGAAAGTCTTAGCTCAATACACTTTTTTGCAAGCAACTTCTTGAAATAAGAAAAAATGTTGCTTGTCTTAGGGAAACACCTAATATATATGGCGGCAATCCACTTTTTCACTTTTTTCTCAGTGTCCTACTAGTAAAAATCTACTCGAGTTTTAAATGTAACTGTACATTATTGTACTTTTAACTTCAGTTATTAATATAATTTACTTTTATAGATTGCCGATGTTTTGCCATTGGCGAATTAAGGGGGGGGGGGGCTGGGGCCCGAGCTAAGCCACCTCCAGGTACTTGTCAAGCCCCCCCCCCCCAGGATTTTCGAGTAAAATAAAACAAATTGACTGAAAAATTTAATAAATAAACGAATTATTAGAAATACGAACGTTTCTTTCGCAGAGAGTAACAAAATGTATTTTAAAAAATCACTTTTTAGTGCGAAAATTCGACTGTTTAATGAATTATGTTGGCAATTTTGAAGTTTCGGACTGTTCTTTTGTCAAAAGTCATATTTGAATCTGCACTGCAATCATGTAGTTAATTAATTTCTTAAAGTTTTTGGGGTTGTAAACCTCTACCCACGTCCCCCCTCCCCGGATTTTCACAGCTAGGGGCACGGAACAAATGAGGTCCTAAGACCCCCCTGGCAATTTACGCCAATATGTTTTACCTATAAAGATTGCCGATTCCATGTTACGGAAGGTCAGGTACCTATGTGATAATTTACGGCAGTAAAAAATTGAAAACGTAATATTTATTATAATATATGTCATTGTCGCGGACTTATAAAGGGATAAGAAAGTGGGCGATTGACGATTGCCATTTGCGAGGCACACGTCGTGTGGCTTCCAAACCCGCCGCGTCTCTCTCCAGGTAGCTCCATACGTGGGGACAGGCTGACTTGGCAACGCTGCGCCAGGTACAAGTTGACCTTACAGTCTCCCTTCTCTTTCCAGGTATACTCACCAAACCCATGTTTACCTTAGGGACCTCGTTAGGGATTGTACACAAGCCAGGTTTTTTAGTTGTACTTACTAGTAGAGAATCGAGTATAAGGAGACGCACCACTTTCATAAAATTTGTCTTCGTCTAGCTTGTTGAAGCTAAATTTCTTCGTTTAAGTTCTCGGACTTGTAGTAGCCGCGGTTGTCTATTAGATAGATTTGGATGGACTTTCCGTTCTACTTCTGACACGGCGCAATGATTAGGGTCTGCCTATATTTAATTTTTTTTTAGAATAATGCCCTTTCGGCGTTAGAAACTGATGATTGTGACTAGTTTGTCTTTCTATGGTTTTAAAACTTTCTCCTCTCAAATTGAACATATTCTGTGTTATTGTAGAGCCATAGTGTTGTCTTTTTACTTGTCTCGTTTCTTATTCTATAATACACCCACACCCTGCTGTGTAGCCAATGTCTGCACGTCCAACTTTTAATTCTCTATTGTTCCGTAGTCGTAACTTGTAGGTAGTGTCATGAATGTTTATGAAGGCACCCATTGTACAATACCTACTCTATGCATATCATGTTTTTTTGAATTATTCTTCTCAGTGTCTGGCTGTATCCTGCCTATACATCTTGTAGGCCTACGGACGCAATGTGAAGGCGTCCTGACTCAATTTTATAATTTTCTACATGGTCTACTAACGATCTAAACTGGTACGAGTTTTCTTGTTAACTGCAGCATATTTGTATGAAACGAAACCCTGAATGGGACTTATAATATTGTATTTGCGGTACAGGCCCATGGCTACACGAGTATATGAATCTTATAACATATTCATTGGTTAACTCAGGTTCTGATAATGTGGTCCGCGTGGCGATGTCCCAGTACCATTTTAGCACTAGATTCTTTACATATTTTATATATTGTTTTATATTTTACATGTATTACGTATTTTTATATGCTCCTCGTCAGTAACTTTTCAATTAGTAAAGCCGAATTTTTTATTTATTTCAAGACCTATTGTTATGCTCCGATATTTTTTTTGTATGCGGGGCTTTTAGGCTTAAAAGGTTTGGCGTTCGCAGAACTATGATATTTTTTTAGATGGTTTGTGGCAAACGAACGTTTGAAAACCTCTGAGTTAAAAGTGTACAGCCCGTAGGAAATTGGCAACCCGAAATTTATTACTTTTTATTTTTTATTTAATTAACTAAGCATGTTATTAAAGATTTGGCTCATCAAAGTTGTAGAATACTACTTCCTGCATCATATAATAAGGTATTTTTAGTTTTCGAAATTGTAGTTTTTTTTTATAAAATCGTTTTTACGTGAAAAGTTATTGTTTATAAAATATCTGCATGTTTATGAAAAAACTACAATTTCGAAAATTAAAAATATCTTATAATATGATGCATGAAGTAGTCTTCTACAACTTTGATGAGCCAAATCTTTAATAACATGCTTAGTTAATTAAATAAAAAATAAAAAAGGAATAAATTTTGGGTTGCCAATTTCCTACGGGCTGTACACCCTTAACTAACTACGAGTATATTTCCTATATTAAATGTACATTTTCACACACTAAAGTCTTCATCAGTAACCCCCCCCCCCCCCGGAAAATGGGAAAATGTAAAACAAAATTAACCAATGAGCTTTGTTTTAATAACGCATATAATTTGACAGATCTTATAGATATTTGGGTTGACAGTAGTTGGTTCGTAGAATTTAATGTCATCTTGGGCCTTTGCCCGCGGCAAGAATTTAATAGATAGAGGAGACCTTGGCCCTTCAAAAATATTTTACGTATACGCCTCTGGGCTACATATTCATCTTCTTCTGAGGTCACAATCTAAACGATTGGTTGGCAACTACTCTCACATATCATCGTCCAGCTCTCTCGGTCCTGCACCGTCCTCTCCTACCCTTGGTGCGATCGAACGTCCTCCTTCAGTTGTCCTATGAATTCCTCCTTCGGCCGTCCTCTTCTGTTGGTTCCTTCCACTGCCCCCTCTATGTGTTCCAGATTTTCGTGCCTTAACATACCTATAGGCAAACAACAGCTCACAAGCCGATGAAATGTGTGAGACCTAACTTTTAATTTCGATATGAAGACTTGCTGATTACTAGTTTTCACCATCGGGTACCTTTAGATACTCGTACATGCCTTTATGATATTCCTATAATTTCTTTCTCCGTGCGCATGCGTAATTACGTGGAGGAAGTGAGAATTTGTTTCCTCTGAGGCATTCAATGACTCATTGCAGTTTATAGCTCTTCTAACTTGCAATTGAAGCTATATATCTTTGTATAGCTGTATATCTTTGTAGCTTGTACCTTAAGTTAAAATATAGTGAACATTTATTTATTTATTTATTTATTTATTTACCATATGTACGAGTATATGCGAAGTTGTTTGGGAGGACTATCTTTCTGTTGCGCTTGCATTTTATGGAATGAGGTTAATTTGTGACGTCATTTTGTAGTTGGCAGCACCAGTTGCAATGATATCAAAGCGTTGATTTTTCCATAAGCCTCAATACTATTTTAAAATGATTTTTAATTACGTATTATTTTTAAGTGATATTTTTCTATAAATCATGGAGAATATGTATATTAAATTATATGCAGCGCTATAAGGTCCAGGCATAGTAAAAATATTATAAAAAATATTAAAAGAATTAATTAGATGCTAAGGCGCCCATTCCATTGACCGGCTAGGGCTATTTCCAAAACGGTGACGTGGTAGCAGACACTCAAGACTTAGGTAGCGTCTCCACCGACCTCGCATTGCAGATTGCAAGTGACATTGACGGAAATGTTTGTTTTTCTTTTTATAGAAATCTATTAAAATGTTTGTAATTAACATATCCCATGAAGCCATTTTTTAATTTTAGTTTGTTTGTGATTTTATTGTATGATCATTGATCAATTTTAACTATGGCATAGAGGAAAATAAACATTTCCGTCAATTCTGCAATGCGAGGTCGATGGAAACGCCACCTAAGTCTTGAATGTCTGCTACCACGTCACCGTTGTTGGAAATAGCCCTAGCCGGTCAATGGAATGGGCACCTAAGAGCTTAGTTTTCACATACAAACGGCGGCCATTTTGAATAATATGGATATCGGTTTGTCATCAGCGAACCTAGTGACCAAAACTGTCCCTATAGAACCTCATTATAGTTTCGGCCAATAGTCCGACACAAAATGTATTGCTGATTAAGAAATGCAAAAAAAACAACAACTATAATTTCTATAGGTTGGTGGAGATGGGGCTTTCTTTCCTATCTTACACGACAGTGTGTACTATTTGTGTCGTACCGAGTATTTATGTCACTCAAACGTTGTACAGTATGTACAGACTACCCTTTCTTCTTTCTAACCAATTAATAGTGTATTAGAAAGTTCGTGTGTAGTCGGCTACCTGAGTTTTTCATCAGTTTCTTGTAGACTGCATTGCTCACAGTTGGCGCACGTGATATCAACTGCGCAGACATTCATTCATTCACTCTGTTACTCCAGTAGTCAGTCTAGTGTGTCGAGTGTGTCTGCTGGTTGAAAGAACGCATCTCCTCTGTACCTAGATTAGTTCTACATCAACGGAGGCCGCCTATTCTTTCACCTATCCATAATCGAGGATTGAATTAGAGATGTGTTGGGAATATTTTTCTCGTGCTTTACGGTTCAACGTCAAACAAGTTTCGTTTGGATTATGGAGTATTAGCTCTAAACCCATTGTAGATAAAATATCACAGAGCAGGAAATATTGTATATGTTGTACATTTCATACTGTAATACTCTCCCCATAAGGTTTAAGACGTGTAATATTCTATAGGTACTATATCCTTGTATATGTACCTATATATTCCTATACTTATGGTATGTCCGGTTATGTGTGACACTCACTAAAGTTTGTGATATGTTGTGTTATTACCTAAGATTCTACCTAATGTAATAATTGATGCATAAAACGATTGAACAACCATTATTATAGAGCATTTAGTTCGGATCCTTTGACTTGTCAATTAATCTTCATGGAGAACTCCTTGCCCACTTGTAGTGCACGCTTTCGGGGCATTACAATACGAATGCTTGCCTGTAATAGAAAAATGAAAATGGTAACAATATAGTCATCCGATTTACCTGACTTCCTTACATTAATCTTGGAAACAGGCTGCAATCTCTGACTCAGTTTTCTGATGACTCAAACTGTCTAGAAGGTTAACCTCACGCTCATTAGGTTAATCTAGGCTGTAGGCTTCTCCGGATATGAACCATATTTATGGTATCTGTCACGTACCTGACACTCAAATTGCTGACTTATCTACGGCGTCCATTGTCATCGTCATGAGAACAAAATCTGACATTATAAGAAGGGTATTCACAAAAATAGTATTCACAATGTTCAAGTTATCGAGTTAAAGGGGTTTTCCATGTTACTACACATCGTGAGTGGACTTCTGCGTGTCGCAGGCATTGGCCTGCTAACTTGCTAAAATGAAGTCGGGGATTTTAAAAACCAAGTGTGCCATTTGGGCCAATTTTGGTAAGCAGAACTGGCGCTGTGGGATGAACCAAACGCCAAAAAATCCTGGGACTACCTGATGCTACGTCTCCTTGACTAGCCATTGAAAAATACTTCTGGTGCGCTCAAGTGTCCCATCTCTTATATATAGAATTCTCTACTCGGTAACTTCAACATTAGGGGTAGGTAATACCGGCCGCCATACCAAGTTGAATCCAGCGGACCAGAGCAGGTTCAAAGCTGCAGATAACTTGGTCGTGTGCACAGTGCCGGTAGGGAAACATGGTAGGACTTGTCCTGGTCACCTCCGAACTAATCGGGTGACTTCACTGTGTTTCTCAAGTGGTTCGGAATCCTCTATAATGAGGAGGTCCACTGTCCTATGGGCTGGCGTAGGACAGTCAAGTCGGGGTCGCTCTATGGGGCCAAATATGAGGCCTAAGTCGTTATTAACCCGACGAACACTACTACTTAGGGGTAGGTATTCACTGTGTTGGGTTTACCTAAGGGGAAATTGGAAACCGCGGGAAAATGGAAAAATAGAACTGCAGTTTTTCGATTAGAAAAATGATGCCATAAGGAAACCTGTCTCCCTAACATTCCCACTTTACCTAGCCCGTAAGTTGGGTAACTGCACTTGGGTAATTGCACTTGGGTAATCGAAAACGGCCATATTTGTTGTTGTTTTTGAATTTTTATTTTTATTTAATTTAAAAAAATTTCTGCGACTGAAATTAATTAAAAAACAACAAAATGAAACATGTGGCAGGAGGTGGACTACTGCCCGATCATGGCGATTTTAATGCTGGGGTAATATAATACCATGTCACGTGATGGTAGTAATTCAATTGTTTAAAATAGACTAAATGAATAATTTTTAATTTTTGATGTTGGTAATCGTCGAAAGGGTGTTAAGCGCGGAAAATTCAAATACGTATATATCATCATCATACAAGTAGACATCATATTTAAACAATTGAATGATCTTCGGTTATATTTTTGGTGAGTTTCTTATTTTTTCTGCCTTAGATTTAGACAAATTTTATTATTTATAATTCGTATATTATATATTTCAAAATTAAAACTTGTTCATTGTAATGTTTATTTCCAGGGCGATATGTTTACATTTTGCTATTTATATTTATATCGGCTACGTCGCGTCAGTTCAGTTCTTCAGTATTTAAAAAATTCTGAAATTTACAGTTCATTTATTTTAAACAATAATTCAATTATTGAATTAATACCATCATGTGATATGGTATTATATTACCCCCGGTGTTAAAATCGCCATGATCGGGCCCCAGATGTTCATCAGTTAATAGCCAAAGGCAAAGAAACTTTGGAGGTAAGTTAGGTTAGGTTTTTCTATTTCTATGGTAGGCGGAGGTGTCCTCACGCTGAGCTATTTTCTGGATTTTCCTATTTTCCCTTTTCTACCAACACAGTGAATACCCCTATAATGAATCAAGGCCGTAGGCAAGGGGGGGGGGCTTATTGGGCTGCAGCCCCCCCCCCCGAAATTTTTGAAAAAAAATTTCTTTCCTCCGGGGGAAACCCCCGGGCCCCCCTGTAGCAACATAAATATGCATTCCTTTGTAAGCTTTGCTGCTGTAAAACCCCACTGTTTAGCACTTACAGGTGGATTTTTCCCCCGGGGGAGACCCCCGGACCCCCTCTTTGGGTTAGAATGCAATATCATTTCTATGCAATTTAAACCGTCGTTATGATAACATTACGATTTAGTCCGCATATCCGCAAAATATTATACGCCAATGTTCGCACCAAAGCTAATTCCGCCTATAAATTGACGTTTGGTGTGGCTATGCTATCATATATGTACTCAGTAACACCATTACTTCAAAAGAATACACTAGATACAATTGAATTCTCAAGAATTTTTTTTTACACTGGATAGGATCACAGTTGCCGCAGCCACCCCCGAAAAAAATCCTGGCTACGGGCTTGTAGTGAATACCCTTATTATGAATTACGTATACTACCTATAAATGAAACCTCCATATGGTAGGTACCAGTCCTAAGTAACCTACTCCATCCTGAATCACTCGCTGGGTTTTAACTTCTAGCCGACTCATGTGCGTGGAGGCTCTTAAGTATAGACTTGTTTCTTGGTACTCGTTTTTGTGACGTGTTCGGACTAATCTTAATAATCTCTATATTCGAGGTATCGAGGAGAAGAAGTTGTAAATTATATAGGTGTTTGGATAGCTCAGGGGCATCCATTCCGGCTTGGCAACAACACAAGCCTTGCCAGGTACTCGAGTCTGCATTAGGGAACCTCATCATGTTTTTTTCATCCCCGCGCCATACAATAGCTCGCGGTAAATTTCTTCCTTCAAGTATTTTTTCTGTTTTAATGTGTGTTGTGATTTTTGAACCATCATACAGGAAATGGAATATACATACACAATAAATAAATGGTATAAATGACCGGAATCTTACTAATTTGGATGGGTTTCAATTCAATTTGGTAGGTACTGCATTAAATGCGTACAATTGCGTTGAACTTGTACCATGTGTCCATGTACCGTATAGTCCATGCAAAATGAGAAAAGTATGGACATGGAATGTTTTGATCCTGTCAACATTGTAAAAATATTCTTTGCACCATTTTGTGTTACTTGTTGCATTGGATGGAAGGCATGACAAAAATTGTGCAAAGAATATTTTTACAGTGTTGCACAGGATTAAAACATTCCATGTCCATACTTTTCTCATTTTGCGTGGACTATACCTACGGTGCCTACATATTATTTTGACTCGTTGCTTGTTTCCCGTTAGTGTAAAATCATATTCTGTTTATCCCATTCATTTCATTAAATTATTGCCTTAATCTTACTCTTCATCAAGTCCCCCTAGACACCATTTGTAGTAGCCCATAGCATACTCATATATGCTATCCACTGAAGAGTTTTTTAGTATATTTTACATTCAATGGGTTGATAGTAGGAAAATTATCTCAAAATAAAAAATAGCAGTGAACTTACCCTTGTTTTTAAGCTCATGTGTTGAGTACTTCCTTCGCGTGTCCAGGGAGACACGAATTCAATGGGTTGTCCAAAATTTAACAGCTTGGACGGCTTTGTCGTTTGCTTCATGTGATGAGTAAAAGCAAAAATCATATCGATGTCAGCGAGTATAGTTAACTGTACATTAACATTAATTAATGGTAATGGCCCCCGATTGTACATTTAATTGGTCGGTAAGAAGTCAATTTTATAGTTTTGTGGAGGCTACCTCTGATTCTTTGGCTTGCTTTTGGTTTTGTTTCTGACCCTATTAAATGAAGAAGAAAGGGGATTGTCGTGCTTTTAACGATGCAATATGCAGATGCACTGCGTTGTTCCCATGAAGTTTTTGTGATTTCCCGCATATAAAATTCAGAATTTAATAAAAGTTCAATGGAATAAAAAATGTGCATATTTTTCCAACTGGCTTGGATTTTCCCCTCAAACTTTATTTTTTTTCCATTCTTGTGATTTCTCCCTCAGCGCTCCCCTAAATGAAGCTCTGCTTCCCATTTATGGATCATTTCCTCTAGACTCGCGAGGAGTAGAACTGATTTACCAGTTACCCGCGCCCAAAGGAGGCGGCGCGCTTCGCGATCGCAATTGGGTTGTCCGAGTAAGCAAGATGGGGCGTGTCCTATTGGCCCTCACCGTAGCCTGGGACTTTGCCAAAATCTACTACTACTACTACTACTACTACTATACCAGTTACCCAAAACACCAGTGAAGGGGAGTTGTTTGCTTTGCCATGGGCAGAATGATGCATATACTGCATATTAAAATCTAGGCTAGTTCTTTCTCTGTGCCTCTGATAAATTCCTTACACTAGTCTGAGCCTTTGTATAAATCAGTGGCACCGAATTGTAAGGTGCTCCGGTGCTCAACCGCTCACAACTTTCAAGGGAAGAGGTTTTGAGCTTCCCTTAATATCTTACAAGCTAAATTCAATGAAATTCGATTGGTTCCTTTTGATTGACTCCTTGCTGAGGTTTAGTGAGAGTATACTTCGAGTACTTGATGTCATAACTGGTACCTCTTGTTCTTTAGTTCTTTAAAGAAGAAAGACTACATGACTCAACAGCTTACGGCTTAAAACAATCAAGAAATGATACAGAGTCATTCTTATTTCTTCTCGACTTTGGCAACCGCGTTTTCCTCACTCTATTCGATATTCAGATTTTGTGAGTTCCTTAACAGAGCTACTCAGGCAACATACGGCTCGGAAACCTGGAATCTTACTGTCAGTGAAGCAAACAAACTGCGAGTATTGGAAAGAAAGATAATAACGAGGCGCTATGGACCCCTATGCGAAGACGAAGAGTGGCGAATAAGAAACAACGCCCTCAACGGAGAAGAATGTCGTAAGAACGTCAGACGACCGCATGCCGAAAAAGATGTAGCAAGCAAGCATGACAGGACTGGCAGGACGTCCTCGAAAACGCTGGAAGGATGAGCTGAAACTGACCTTCGCGATGGTGGAGCGTTGTTCAAAACCGAGATGTTTCTTTGTTTTCCAACGCCTACTTTCAGCATTCCTGCTTGAAGCAACCCTGTCAGCCTGGCGGGGGAAGTGAGCCTGTTTACTAACTTGAGGCGCCCTAAGAGCAGACTTCTTCACCTCGGGGAGAAGGGAAGTTGACTGACAAGGTGGACCTCCTGATTATAGTGAATTCCAAACCATTTGGGGAACACAGTAAAGTCACACGATTAATTCGGAGGTGACCAGGACTCGACACGCACTCAGACTGACTGGTATAGTCTCAGCCCGTTATCATGTCCCATCATGTTCCCCTGCCAACGATGTGCACACTACCAAGTTTGCCGCAGTTTGAAACAGGCTCTGTTCTCGTGGACTCAACTTGGTATGGCCCATCAAGGGCTGTAGAGTCAGAAGAAAAAGAAGGGCCACAGGCCTACAAAACCCAATATTCGTCTCTTTTGTCCCGTTTCAAAGATTGTAAAGCTAACTTTTTTATTTTATTTTTTATAGGTAAGATTCTGTGACATGAAGTCGGACATGGCGGATTCTTAAGCTAAGTGACTTAACAGCTGTGCCTGTCATGGCCAGTTTTTATTGCTTACTTAGCCTTTTCTCTCTCGGCAGAGTTTTAATCGACGGTGAGCAGAGCACGTAAGTTCCATTTCCGGTTCAGAGATTTCCCGTGTGTAATGACTAACTTCCGGCTGTACCTTTTATACATGTGAAAAGCCCGTGTCTACTACGATGTTTGAGGTGAAAAATGTTTTAACCCTTTTGCTGCTGCCGGAAACAGTGTTTGTTTTGCAACGAATGCAAAGTTTTGCCCTCGAAATATTGTTATAGAGCACCATTTGAATTTTCTACATACTATCTTTCTTGGTCTCCCTATTTCATATTTTGTATCCAGTAGGCAGTAATAGTGCAGCTAACAGCTAGGAGCGCGGGCCAATCATGAAGAGGAAGGGGGCCGTAGACATTGGTCAACCCTGGCTCACCCCAAAATAGGTTGATTTATAGTTTGTTTATTTAATTGAATACTTAAGTTATAACGGTTTGGCTTGTTCAATTAGCAGAGGACTTTTTCATTCATGAGTATTTATTTAGTTTTGGTGCCGGGGGGGGGGGGGGGGGGTTGTCCTCGTGAAACTGAAAGGCGATAGAAGTTCGCCGAATTATCAAATTCATTGACAAATTATAACAACAAAAATGCCAGCCAGCGTGTATTTTCAATCATCAAAAACAACTGGGATGGTATGACAACAATGATAACTGAAGCATTCGCCACCTTTATTAAAAAGGAACTCGTCTCGTACGGAACGGAACGCACTTGGGCACCAAAAGCTTTGAAGGGCCAAGTCAAATCCTCATAGGAAAGAGTACACAGGAATACAACTAGCAACTACAACATTGGAACTTATATTATTGTACAACTTAACGCGGTCGTGGCAAGAATTAAGTACTAAATTAAAACACGTAATCAGAACCCATTACACATACATAACTATTTAACTATTGTACAATGCTAACATTGCTAACATAACCTAACTAACATTAATTACCTATCTCATAATCTAACAATGTAGAATAGTTGACTAATGACGCTCCCTGGTATCAATTCACACACACCTATTGCCCGTGGCTGTAGAAGAAAATATTTTTTTTTTGTAAACGATTGGGAAATATTATACTCCTACTATGTATACTTAAGAGGATATGCTACGTAGAAAATTGGCACCCCAAAATTAAATACTTTTCATTTTTTAATTAATTAACTCAGCAAGTTATTAAAAATTTGGCCCATGGAAGTTGTAGAAGACTACTTCGTGCATCATATAATCGGGTATTTTTACTTTTCGGTTTTGTAGTTCTTCCAAAAATCCCAGAATACGCGAAATTTTAGTCCTGTCCTGTCTGTTCTGGTATTTATGGAAGAAATAAGGTATACCAAAAATTTAATATTTCCTATTAAATTATGCATGAAGTAGTCTTATACAACTTCCATGAGCCAAATCTTTAATGACTTGCTTTGTTAATTAAATAAAAATTAAAAAGTATTAAATTTCGGGCTGCCAATTTCCTACGGGCTGTACACTCTAAAGGCCAAACCGGAGGGGGTCACGTGACTGGCCTGGAAATGTCTTTGCAGAGGGTTCGTAATATATGTTTTAAACCGCAGTGGTATAGTAAAAATCGATAGAAGGGTATAGTATACGCGTGGACATGCTTACACTATTGACTAAACCAAAATTTACAATTACATTAGGTCTAAAATTTGTACATGAAGCAATTAAAAACATACCTTTTAGAACATTTTTACGTGCCCCACAGGGAAGAAAAACCTCCAACTTTTGTAATGAAATGCACTTTAGTCAGAAGCTCAACACTTAATTTGACAGTAAAGCGCCAGAAATAGGTAAAACTGAAATTATTTGGAATAATACAAGTCAAATACGGAACAGGTACGAGACGCGGGGTTTTGTTTATAAAATGGATATTCAACGATCACGTGGCTGGAGACCGTTATCAATATGGCTGCTAGTGTAGCCTGCATAAGATAAGTACGCAATTCGGCGGGGAGATAGCCTGCACAAGCTAACTACTAAACTACAGAGTTTTTGACCGGGTCCAGGTATCCGCTTTGCTATGCTGCAATGTGTAAGACTTTGATATTTTTTGCGTTGGTACTTATCTCTGATAGTTGGCTTATTATGACTCTCGCCGCTTCAGTTCTATTATATTTCTATGTATTCAACGCTCAACGGTCAAGGCCACAACCCTCCGGTTTGGCCTTAATACTAACTCGAAATTTGGCCCCCTTTTCTAATGAAAACCTGGCGCCATACAATGTACAATATAATAAAGGGGGGACCCCTACTGCGGCCTGCGCGCAACCTGGATATGTTCATCAGAACACGTAACTCTCGTACTTCCCGACCACGATAGGATGGCGCTCGGAACACTTATAATAAAAATCGAATATACTCTGTGTTCCGCTTATGCCAGTTTTCGACTAAACAAAGTGTTCCAAGTGGCATCCTATCGTTTTCGCGCAGTAGTGTTTTTTATTTAGGTTTTTTCCTCCAAACAGGAAAATGAGCGATGCGTAGTTGTGAGATAATAACATTTTTCGCAATTACTGTACTGAGAATGGTTAATGTAACAGACGGATTGCTTATTGCTTTTTATGTGCGGTACAACATGTGCTAAAGCACTAACGACCATATATTCGCATTAATATTGGTCGATTTCCCTCAACAAATGCAGTTACATACCATTTGAACACCATTGTGTTCCATAATGTAGCCGCCATTAATTTTGACTATCTGACAAATTCAGGTTATAGGCTACATGTGGCGCAATATTATAATTAAAGCAAAAGCTCGTGCGATGAGATATAGGGCGTGGTTGATGAGTTAAAATGTCGAAAGCTTTAATTGGTGAGTCAGGCAAAATACCTGTTAATTGCTCGTTGGTATTGATCATGGCCTAATTCTTTGAATACCGGCCTTGAGCTCTCTGAGTCAGCAAATGACGACAGTATACCTTAATATAGTACAATGTATACGCATTGACGCATAGCAATTATTGTATATTTATTTGTAACACTGTACAGAAAGTACTGTACGCACATTTCTACCGTATGACACGAATGAATTGTGCTGTACTGTCTGCATTTATGAAATACCTTTATGAAGTATAGGTTGATGCCGTAAATGTAAATCCCATTTTGTTAAATACCGAAAAGTATAGGCTATTTCAAGAATTCAAGACCTAACTCTCTACTCGTCATGCGGTCGGATACGTGTCGCAACTCAACACGGTACTAACCTACAGAGGCATGCAATGCATTGTTTGTATGCCATTAAGCATTAAAAAATAATAAAAAAAACTAATAAATAGAGATCTTGTATAGGCTACTTATTTTTATTTTACCAGCAAATATAGTAGTAGTAATAAGCATATACACATACACGTAGCCTACAACGTCCAACTGAAGCGAATAGGCTTTTTAAAAATATGATTCTTATAACTATGATTCCTAGTAAAGGACGGGCCAATCAACCGAAACCTCCCCCGCCACGTGTTTGTTGCCTCCTTCAGAGCCCTCACTGGACACGACTACCTAGCTTCACACCTACATAGGATAGGCGTATTCGACTCGTCCTCATGCCCCCTGTGTGGACACCCCTCAATGGTGGCCGATCATCTCTTTGGATGCCCGGGGCTTGCAGACGCTCGAGACTCGTCGGTGAACACAGGAGAATATCTCCTCGCTGATCTATACTGGCTTGCGCGACACCAAATGGCAGAGATGCCAAGAGTGGGCATTGGATAATAATAATGATTCCTTATAGTCGTTATGGTTATTATGATTTTGTACGTTGTAGGTCTAGGTATACAATATCATATGGTGTAGTTTTAAGTTATTTGAACGCCTATTGTAATCAGAGTGATATTTTCTATTCTGTTAGATTAAGATTTTTAATGGAAATTATCTGAAAGCAATTTTCGGATTAAGCAGAGAAAAATTCCATTCTATTTGTAATCACTCATGATGGTAATAATTAAAATTCTTAGTTCAGTTAAAATTACGTTATATCTTGCATACTTTTGTTTTTTTTGTTTATTTTCTAATTTCGGTTATAATGAGGAATTGAGGAGGTTACCTCTTCAACAAGTTAGTTTAATGTCAGTGTTATGTGACACATACCTGACATACCATATAATACTGCAATTTATTATTTCTCGTGGTTTATTTTTGAAAAATGACGGTAGGCTAGCTCAGAAGAAATTTTTTGATAATGTAGCCCATCTGCCTAAATTACTGGACTCGTTATTTAATGAATTTGTATATATATACATTATCTGAATTTTGAACAAGGTAGATAATGTAATCTCCAAATTTACTATATAGTTAGACCAAGTAACCGTACGTCCTTTTGAAATTGCAGTTTTGAGTTTAGTGACAGAAATTTATTATTTGTTCGTGGTACGTATCACAGAACAGCTACGAAAATACATTATAGCGTCTCAAGAATGGAGAATTTAGATGCTACTACCATAAACAGGTTACCAAATAACCATATTCAATAACAGAGACTTAAGTATCTTTTGGGACTTGCAAAGAGCCGAAGACGTTGTTTCACCAACTTGTCTAATTTATGAAACGATTCCCTGCAGCTTTAAATCCTGATACTTCTGGACCGGAAAACGGAAAATTCCTCGCCCTCTAAAAGGTCCTCGGAGAGCGTCAAATAACCGTTACCGCCCTCGTTAACCGACAAAGAGACCCATTACGTTCTCACAGTGAAAAGCACCGCCGTTGATTATGCCAGCGAGACATAATCAAATTTGAAGTAGGCTATTTGCCATTGTTTTCCAGTATAAGAAAAATTGACTGGCAAAATCGTGGCTTATCTTTCACTTGCCTCTCGGTTTTCTTTTGTTGATGGTTTTGCCTCCATTTGCTTTTGTTTCTTTTTTTTATTAGGGGTGGTGAGAACCTTTCAATGGGGTCGATGACCACGACTCTGGTCCCTAAGTTTCTACCAACGTAATAATAATATAATTCGTGTATTTCTCAACATTACTGACATAACAACATAATGTACTGTATATTGGACAAATCATTTTATTAATTACTAAGGTTTCACGGCTGTAATTACGTGACGAAGCAGTAGAATCCGGGATGATAGGTCGTGGTCATGTTGATAGCGTGCTTCCAAACATTCCGTCAACAATATAATTACAAAGGCCGGAGTTTTATATTATAGTATACTATATTACTACAGGACAAGGACATTGCCCCTTAGATGTAATACATTAATACTTCAATAGTCCCATGTCTAAGTCAATATTAGAAGTTACGTGACGAAGCAAAACGACCACAGCCTATCATCCCGGATTCTACTGCTTCGTAACGTTTCGTCAACATCTGGGGTCAACGCCTTCAGTGGAACTGTTGCTCCTGAGCCTCCGAGATACAATTTAGAAGTCTGCGCAGTTCCACTGAAGATGTTGACTGCAGCTATTGCTGAAACGTTTGGAATTACGCTTTCAGAACGACCACAGCCTATCATCCCGGATTCTACTGCTTCCTCAAACTAGGTTTGTTAGTTTTCCTTCAAAAAGCTTCGTCTCCTTCTTCTTCAAATGGTTCAACTATCGAAGATTGGCGATCATTATGGCAATTGTAGTCATGATGACGACACTAGGGAATTGTAATACAGTGGTTTCCCGTTGCCCTCTGAATCCTCATGCCGTTGACTCTTCATTGAATTCCCGCGCCTTCGGGACCAGTTTCTCAACCCCTGTACAAAAGAGTACACAGAAAAGACTGTGTTTTTCGTTTGTCCCGTCTCAAACTAATTCCCGCATCTGTTCAGTCACCATTACGCGCTTCCATCTTCACCACGAGGAGGTTCAGATTAGCGATTTTCGTGTCTTCGCCTCTGAGACCATACTGCATTACTCAGAAGCTTAGCTACTTTAAAGACAAACTGTGATGGCAAGTTTTTATTGTTGCTGTTTTTTCTTTCTTTAAAACCAATAAAATAATAAATAAAAGCTTGGATAGAATTTATTTATTTTATAAGGGCCGTTATCAAAAATTATGTGATTTCAGCGGTTGGTAGAGAATGGAAGTACAATAGTTCGTACTACAATTTTTTTTTCCTCGATTAAGACTCGAAAAACCCCGTCCCAGCGTTCCGCGTTCCCACCCGTAATGGGTACGTTAAAAAAGGGGTATACACTTAATTTGTATTGGTCCATTGTGCCCCTACAGGGAATTTCTGCGACACTTATTATTATTCAGCATGTCTGGGACTCGAACCAACAACCTTTCGGACAAAAGTCAAAGTCCTTACCACAACCCTGATGTCCTGACGTTCAGTAAAACTAAAATTGCTCTAAAAAGCAATGATTTCACTGACTTCATGTAAGATGTGTAACTAGAGGAGCACGTTGGTAATATGTAGTGGTAGATGGAGGCTGCCAAGATAAACAGACGGTCTGTTTATTCGGAAGGCAAGCTGTTGGACGAAACTGTCTGCTGTCAGTCGGCTGATTGTACATTAGCGTCTGCTCATCTTCGCTGTCGGCTGCTGCGTTTCGTCATCACCTGGTTGCAACATTTTTCTTCCGTTGATAATTCAAAATGAACATAGGCCAAACGATGTAAGTTCAAAATGCTCATTAATATAGACTTTCCAATTCAAATCAATTCAAATATATATTTATTCCAATTTTTTCCAACAAGAGAAGTATACATAAAATGACAAAATTAATATTAACTTTAAATACGCTAAAATACTTAAGTTATATTACATTCAATACTTTACAAGGAATTATAACCAGCCCAACTGTGTTTCCACGTGCTAGGGCCGGTTGCGCAACCACCATCATTGAGGGCACAGTGGAAGGAACCAATAGAAAAGGGAGGCCGAACAAGGGATACTTGTATTAACTGAAGGAGGACGCAGGAGCTCAAACGTACCAAGAGGGAAGGCGCAGGACCGAGAGAACTGGAGAATGGTACTCAGGGAGTTGCTGCTAACCAATCGTTTACACTGTGACCTCAGGAAAAGAATTGTGCAACCAAGTGCGTCATTAAGAGACAATCCTGGGGGGGGGGGGGGTTGAAGGTAAACATCAAATATTAAATTTATGAAATGAATTAATTATTATTATTATTATTATATTTCTCATGAAATGTCAATCTTAGGGGTGTCAAAAATATCAAACTGAAGACATTTTCCTGAGGATTTTGATACATGGTTTATACCTCTTTCTTACACAGACCGGCCACAATTATTGAATTTGATTTGTAAAAAAATCAATTGGTGTGGCAGTCCCGAGGAAGGAGTTCAAGAACTGTGGCCAATTGGTGTTAGTGAAGGCCACATGTTATATACCAAAATGTAGGGGAGCATTTGTTCTAATTTCACAGATACTTTTGACGGCTCTACGATCGATATTTCCTGTGGAAATCTACTTTGTAGTAGTGGTGGTACTACGATTTGCTCTTAAGAGTGTACAGCCCGTAGGAAAGTGGCAGCCCGAAATACTTAATACTTTTTATTTTTTATTTACTTAACTAAGCATGTTATTAAAGATTTGGCTTATAAAAGTTGTAGAAGACTACTTCATGCATCATATAATAAGGTATTTTTAGTTTTTGAAATTGTAGTTTTTTTATCAAATCGATTATACGTGAAAAGTTATTGTTTAATAAAATATTTGCATGTTTCTGAAAAAACTACAATTTCGAAAATTAAAAATATCTTATAATATGATGCATGAAGTAGTCTTCTACGACTTTGTTGAACCAAATCTTTATATTAACATGCTTTGTTAATTAAATAAAAAGTAACCAGTATTAAATTTCGGGCTGACAATTTCCCACGGGCTGTATACTCTTATATGGAACCGTATGGCATTAAGCAAATATCCTTAAAATTCTGACGTCCCCTAGGCAGGACTGAGGTATTGTAGAGGTTTTATGGTGTTGAAATATTTAAAACTAAGTTGTTGGTGTGAGAAAGTACGTTAAAGAGAAATTTTAACACAATTTTAATAATTCCATGCGACTACTGGGCTATCCGTGTCCCTTTCTGTTCTCTTCCACGTGATTTCTAATAGAATGTTCCATACTGTGTTTTGTACTGTGTCAAGTTGTAAGGAAACTGACACGCCTTACATACACGGTGTAAAAAATGTAAAAATATGTAAAAGGGCAATGTACAATGAATTAACAGGCCCAATCATGAACAAAAGAAAAATGGTAGGTACACTGACAGCCACTATGATGGATGTTATCGGGTACACCAACTCTAGGTACGAAACGGACGGTTACTTAGGCACTATAATTAGCTCCTACAAAATATTTGAAATTGCAGGTCCATTAGGCAAAATAAGACTACCGTTAGGCGTGGATCCGCCTTCTAAATTAAGTCAGTTGAACGAGAGGAGTAATTTTGGGCTAAACGCATTACGTGTCTGTAAAGGATGGAAGAGAAACTGCAACTGGCAAAAAATTTAGGTAGAAAAAAAATTAGGCACTAGGTCTGGTGTACGTGCACGAGAAAAGGCTACAAGTAGTAATTTATCCGAACTGGACGACTGTGGCATGTAATTGAGTCTTTTTGTCCGCATCGCGGTGGCTTGATTGGGGAAGAGCGATAGGTTATAATTTTGGCCGGTACACTTGCTATTCATTAGCCAGGTGCAGTGAGAACCTACAAAACAATGAGGAGTAATTGGTTTATGATAGTAGAACGTCCAGTGTTAAACGACCCCCCTATGCCGGGTCCTACCATCGATTGAAAAGTCTCAGAAAAACACTGACGGCACCGCCATCTACTAGTGTCTGCAGTATTCCTTACCCGGACTTTTCATGCGATGATGGGAGCCGCCCATACTAAACTAAGTTTCTTTGATTGCTGAGTCGGGTAGGGTCTATGTACAATGTGATGTTGAAATCGAGCATTGTTGATTTTTGAGCAAAATGTTTTCAATATCCTTTTAGTCGTTTATATTTTATACTACGCACTACTTATTAGAATTTTATAATGGATTCATGGTTATGTTTAGTGTATATTTGGAGTTTAATTCAGAAGGTCTGTCAAGAACTGTTGATGTATTGTATATCCTCTACTTATCGTATATTCTCGTATTGACATGACTCGTATTGCTAGACAGGTTAGCACAGCTTTACAACTATCTAACCGAACAAGTCTTTGAGCTTACTTAATGCCATAAAGGCAATGCACATTATATTGTGCTAAGGCGGGGTTTCCACATACGTCAATGGTAAATGTGGTATTGACGTTTTAGCAGACATTAAAGACATACTAATAATGTCTGCTGCCACGTCAAAACCATATTTACCATTGACCTTTGACGCATGTAGAAACCCCGCCTAACCTGTCTAGTAATACGAATCATGTCAATACCAGCATATAAGTAGAGGATATAATTATATCAACTGTTCTTCTCGGGGCTTGTGGTCCAGCGGTTAAGACGACGCCCGGGTTAGGCGTAGATTGTGGTTTCAAATCCGGCCAATCCCATTTTTTCTATATCCTCTAATTTTGACTATAACGAGGAGGTTACCTCTTCAACCAAAGTTAATTTTATGCCAGTGTTATGTATACCATATAATACGGCAATATAATGTACTTGCTTTTCTGTTGTGCGACCAGAATGTCAAAAAAAAAATTAATTATACTGTACGTTAGGGGCAAACAGTAACGTGGTTTAACCCTTTTTTTATAAAAATGAATAATAAGTACATGAATTGTCTCTAAAGTGTGTGTGTGTGCATAGTTACTGTGGCTTCACATTATAATTAATTTTTATTTAATATTAATATTTAACATTTAATTTAGTTTTATCACCGACAATTGGCCTTCTTTTTCCATCTGACCATACCTTCCTTTCTTTAATTTCTTAAGAGCTTCACTAGTCTATTTCGCTTTAATAAGTCAATAGTGCTGTTTAGTTAATAAAATAATAAATAGGCTACAAAATTTAAAAAATACATTTTTAATTCACTTGCGCTTCAACCCATTAAAGAGATTTTTAACATGAATACCGTTAGAAAATCTCTCTTTACATTCTAGTATAACACATCTTTCCCGACTGTTGCACTGGCAATCACTTCCTTTGTTATATTGTCAAGAACGAGTAGATTGCACACTCTTTTATAAATGAACCCGGTTTTTGCCTCACCTGTCCTTACAAAACGAAGATCTATCACATTTAATGAACTTACAATGCAAAAAACGCGCGATGTTTTATCTGGTTAACTATTTGTTTTTTTTAGAAACAACCAAGCTATTGTTTGAGCTGTACGCCTCTCCTTTATAGTCCACTCTAATCAGTGTGTGTTTCTTTCATAACCAAGCATAAATTGAAACCATAAATAAACACGAATAGAGTTCCCTTATATGGGACATAAAGCCAAGTTGACATAAAGCGATAAGGCAGAGTTGTATTGTGGGTACTTAGGAGCTTGTGAATAGAATATTATTTCTAAGTAAATACTGCAGGGAGTTGTACTCGCGTATTACTTGTTCGTTACGATTGTTATAACTTATACTATCTACATACGGCCCTTTTTTTCTTTTTGGATGTTCTGTTTTCGCGCATTGTCCAATACTCGTATTCGGGTCGCCCAAGGGGTGTACTCTCTTAGAATTTTATTTATTTTTTGAATTTACTCTAGTTTGTATAAGAAAGAAATAAAGAAAGAAAGAAAATTTTCTTTATTTTCCGTATGGGTGAATTTTGGACCTTTCGGCCCACTCTTACAATTAACCCATATATACATTATATACAGTATATTAAAATATCAAATACAAACAATACTAACTACTATTACTTAGTTACAATATTATAGTATAATAATACTACATAAATCTACATAATATAGCATATTAAAAATTGCTTTTCATTTTATTACTTTTTATTTCATTCTTCTTATGTTTTTCCATTTTTATATTGGATTGTTATTGTCTACAAATCTATGGGCAGCAGGATGTTCTGTCGATAGTTTGATGATTAGTGTCTACTGTATATTTTACGTAACTTAATAAAACAAAATTATACCATGAAGGAATTTAAATTGTACTCAATACTCTGTATAAGATTTGCATTTTATTATTGGACTTTAAGGTCTGTTTACAAATAAATGATTATTTATTTATTTATTTGTGTATTGACTAAATGTACCCATTTTAAAAACAATCATTGTAAACTGCTAATCCTACACTTGCAGAGTGT
Source organism: Psococerastis gibbosa (assembly GCA_963971405.1). Classification (NCBI taxonomy): domain Eukaryota; kingdom Metazoa; phylum Arthropoda; class Insecta; order Psocodea; family Psocidae; genus Psococerastis; species Psococerastis gibbosa. Next base: position 42,244,182 of record OZ020485.1, read on the forward strand.
TTAATGAAAATGCTAGCCTACCAAATTAATAAAAGAATCTTAATTTGAATACGGGCCCAATCCCGACGGGAGTCACCACAGCAGTATGGGTCGCCCTGTTTCGCCTATGTGTAGCCCTTCACCTGTAATTATACTTTCCATAGAAAGAAGGCACAGACACCCCCCCCCCCCCCCATAGTACCCGACAGACATGTACTCTTTTTTTCTTCCAGAAATCTGGTCACCCTATGTATAGTGAGGGACCACGTTCCTTTCTGCTTTTTACTTATTTCTTATTTCCTATCTGTATCATACCTTATCATATTAAAAATTATGAGTCACAACGAACAATTTTGATGCAGTTGTTAAAAAAATGTTGCGGTTGTTCAATATCAATGGCTCTCAGAACGACGGATGATGAGTTATACGGATGCGCCTTCATTTTTATGATTATGCAACTGTGCAATTTCAAATCAATTCTTGGCTTATACATGTGGGAAACATACAGTGCCAGAGGCCCTGGTTTAGGGTGTTTTTTTACTTATTGTACTGGTTTACCAACTGTACTTGTTTTGTACTGGTTTTATGCCCCGTATGAAAATTTTATTGTGGTTTAAACTGGTTTTGGGTGTTAACTAGATTAACAAAACCGAACCGGTTGCTTTCCTAAGAAAAATTTTGGCTTTGAAGAAAAATTGTGGCAATTGTCGCTCTCACTTCATTACAAAATCATGACAGCCCCAAGTCTTTACATATTATAGATGCATTTTATATAAAGGCCTGATGAGTGGGGGAAATTTAAACAAATGGGGACACCCTCACCTACAACTCGAGCAAAGGGGAGACCTGGTGAGCGACTACAAGGATTCGCCTACCTTAGAGAACTTTCGAATGAACTGACAGTGGCGAGAAATGCTACTATCTTCCCTATATTCCTTAGAGACCATCTCTTAAGCTGGCCATTCACGAGGGCTCCAAACGGAGTCGCACCAAGCCAAATGGCGCGTCCTATTCCATTTGGCGTTAGCGCCCTTTAGAGGGGTCATTCACAACCACGCTGAACCAGTCGCTCCAGATCTTTCAAATTGTACAGTGTGACGATATGGAAGAGGTACTTTTACATTGTACAATTTGAAAGATTTGGAGCGACTGGTTCAGCGTAGTCGTGAATGACCCCTCTAAATGGCGCTAACGCCAAATGGAACAGGACGCGCCATTTGGCATGACGCGTGTCTGTTTGGAGCCCTCGTGATTGGCCAGCTTTTGAGAAAGCTTTCTACATTGTCACTGAGGCACTAGTACAAAACTACATGATTTTGACGATTTTACTTTGTACTTTCTTGTCGATTACTTGATTAGGTATAATTTAACAGGTTATATGTATTTATTTAATTATTGCTTTTTGAAGATATGGACAATAATCCGTGTTTCAATGCATACCATGCAACCATGACATTATTACACGTATTGTGTAGTGTTATAATATTGATCTGACCATTACAGACTATGCTAATGCATCTATCAGACCATGGTGCATTCAGGACAGCGAAAATCGAAGCAGCTGAAATTTAACTATAGGCTAAATATAGGTACTATAGAATTATACTATCAGTTACGGTACTTATACTAATAGATAAATTGGAAAGTGTGTACGGGTTCACTTGTACCGGTTGTTATATTATTTGTTAACCCGGCTATTCCACTTCTCAATTTTTCTTCAATAATTGATGACATTTTTTTAACTCTATGTTATTGTCCATTTTATCTTCCGCATGTTAAAATTGATCAATAATCATAGAGTAAAATCATAGCTTTGCAAACAATAACAATCTAAAATTAAACAATGGCCGAATGACGTCGTCTGGATATGATAAATAATTGTAATTAATTTCTTGAAAACAGACGAATTATTTCATATTTTAAATCATAAAATTTCTTGTAGATAATAAATTTAAAAAAAGACGGCAAACTTACATAATTTGAAAAAATTGAAGAAAAAAAAATCGTCAATTATTGAAGACAAGTGGAGTGATGTGTCAAAATATAAATCCAACATTGATGATTTTCCGTCAATGACATTATCGAAATTGAAGAACAATTGACAAATGGAGTAATAGCGTAAGGGACAAATAGTACGAATGTTTTAATATTGTTAGCTCGTTTGCTGGTAGAGTAACCCTTCTGGGCTAAAGCTCGTCTATTATAAAGACGTTTTTCATTCATTTCATTGCAGAGTTAGACTGAGGTGTGCCGGCCGCCTTACCAAGTTGAATCCAGCGGACCAGAGCAGGTTCAAAGATGCAGATAACTTGGTAGTGTGCACAGTGCCGGTAGGGAAACATGGTAGGACTTGTTCTGGTCACCTCCGAACTAATCGTGTGACTTCACTGTGTTTCCCAAGTGGTTCGGAATCCACTATAATCAGGAGGTCCCTTGTCCTATGTGCCCACACCGTGGCCTGGGACTGTGTCCAACCATACTACTACTAGACTGAGGTGTAGGATGAATTTACTTTATCTATATGTTCATTACCGTCAAAGGACAGTTTTTCTTCTTAGGCATTTTAGCGTTTTTGCAGCATGAAACCAAATTCCTTCTATTATAAAACTAGTTTCGCAATTTGTAACTTTGTCTTTAGCCCACTTACTTTTTACACTTTTACTACGCCTTTTCCTCATGGAGGGTCGGCGGCACGGCAGCGTCGTTTCCACATGGTCCTGTCCTGTGCTTCTTCAGTTGAGAGCCCCAATCTTTTCATGTCTTCGGCGATCTTTCTATCCAGTGTTTGTTTCGGCCTCCCTGGTAGTCTTCTTCCTGGCATCTCCAGTTCCATTACTCTTCTGTCTAGGTGGTCTTCGTCTCTACGTAGTAAGTGTCCCCACCAGTTTAGCCTCTTTTCCCTCAGTTTTTCTTGCACGCAACACGTTCTCATCTCCTGCCTTATGTCCTCGTTTCTGCGTCGGTCTTTCAATGTTACACCGCAGGATTTTCTGAGCATTCGCATTTCTGCTGCTTGCATCATGTCTTCTTCGCGTTTTCGCACGGCCCAGCACTCAGACCCATACACTATGCAGGGACGCACCACTTAGCCCACTGCAATGCATAAACCTGCAATGTAAGAGAAGAATAAAGGAACTGCCCGAAACCCTTTCTCAATCCCTTTCTTTCAGCTTTTCTGGGAGAGTTATATGAGGAGAAAGGGTTTGTTGTTTTTAAACAGGGGGTTATAAATGTTACATCAACAAATCCCCTTTTCTTATTTACAGAAGAGAGACCATTATAAATGGCCACAAGCTCAGCGAAATTGAAAGACTCAAAGCATTGGCATTATTGTTACTTTTACTAACAGCAAAGCATTTCTTACTCAGAGTAAGCTAGTCCTTTCTTTTGAACGGTCCGAAGTTATTTATTTTTTGAAATGCCCGAGCTACTCTTTTTACCCTCTATGATGAATAGAAACAAGGGTACTTCCCTTACATGAATTCTATCTTTTATTGATCTCTCGTGAGCATCCATAGAAAGCTCATTGCGAGTGCAACACATGATGAATTATTTATCATATTTGTTTTATGATGTACGGAATGGACATCAGGAACTTGTACATTTTTCAGGGTGTTTTTGTACATTTTTCATGATGTTTTTACTCATGTTTTGTTAGCCTGAATTCACCTTTGATGAGATTTTTCAACGGTTTCTTTATACAACGTTCATATATGAGTTACCTCAGGCATGATTGTTTGAGATGGGGGTATGTCGGGCCATCAGGTTTCGTGTGGGACAACAAGATCTATGATTTTGCGGATGACGTTGAATAAGGTATTGTTGTTTCCAACGCCTGCTTTCAGCATTTCTGCTTTAAGCAACCCTGTCAGCATGGCGGGGGGAGTAAGTATGTTTGTTAACTTGAGGCAACCTAAGGGCAGACTCTTTCACTTCGGGGGAAAGGGGAGTTGACTGACAGGGTGGACCCCCTGATTATAGTGGATTCCGAACCACTTGGGGAACATGGTAAAGTCACAAGATCGGAGGAGACCAGGACTTGACACGCACGTAGACTGATTGGTATAGTCTCAGCGCGTTATCATGTCCCATCCTAATCCCCTGCCAACGCTGTGCACACTACCAAGTTTGAAAAATGCACTGCTCTAATGGATTCAACATGACAAGGCCGTTGAATAAGGTTGTACATATCTATTAGCCCACGAATTGGTACCGGCAATGCAATGGTAGTATTAACTAATATTGTATTAAAGCTACAGGGTTTGCAATATTGTACAATAATTGAATGTACTGATTCTGAGTCTCCCAGGAAGAATTCCCCTGATTCTGGTTGTTATTAATTAACCCATCATGAAAATTTGCATGCCCCCTCCATATTGTATTATAGTAAGTGTGTGGGCTACACGACCAAAATGAGTAAATAACGGCCTGGCGCGGGGTTTGACGAATTAGTGAGTTCCTCTGACAGAGTTGCTCGTTATAACATTTTTTAATTGGGCTTCGATTCACTGTGAAGGTGCACAAACGTTTTCAGTGTCCTGCTCATCTTCTAAATCCCGTTTTTCTCTCTTACAGGACTATCCGCCACTGCAACACACGAAGATAAGGACACAAGAGAAGGGGAAGATGTAGCATTAGAATGTCGCTTCCCGCCACAGATAGCGGGGAAAAATCCCAAGTTTTTCTGGCTGCGGACCAACAAAAAGAACCACGACAGTGTGGCTGTACAAGAATCTCCACTAGAAAGTAATTACCGGATAGACTTCAGGCCTGAGCTGGGCCGGTATGATCTCCTCATCAGCAATACGAGCTATGACCGTGACAACGGCAAATTTGAATGTCGGGTCAAAGTTACTGGCAGTGGCCAAGATTTACATTCTCAGGTGAGTTTTCTAATATCCCTTTATCTTCTTCTTTGGTTACAATCTAACGATTGGTTTGCAGCAATTCTTTCCACCCCTTCTCCACTCCTCCCTATCTTGGGCCGTTCTCTTTAGTTCCAATTAGGTTCCGCATCTCATATCTTTCTTGAAATCTTCTGCGTACGCCTTCCTTGGTAGCCCTCTTGCATTGGTGCCTTCGATTGTGCCTTCTATTTTGGTGCTTAGGAGTCCTTTTTGTCTGATCAGGTGACCCATTCCTTTATGCACAACCGAAATTATAGGGGATGCAGACAAATCTGGACTTGGCGGGAACCCATGATCTACGCCTAATCCGAACGTCGTCTTAACCTCTGGACCACAAGCCCCGACAAGTGCAGTTCCCTCTATACTTCTTTAGCGTCTTATTTATAATGTCGGAAATAAAGACGGCAGTCCCAAAGAATAGCGAAGGATGTGTACGTAGCTCAATGAGGTTCAGTGGAATTTGTCAATGGTGCTGTAAAATATCTTTTGTTACAATAATTAATATGCTACCGGGCTCAGCCCGTGTGCAGCTTAAACTTGAGAAAAAGAATGCCTAATCTAAGTAAGTAAGTCAGTGAGTATTAAATTGTTTAGTCTTCGTTTCATTTCGGGGTAAACTACTTGAGATTTGTTTTTAGATATTTTCGAAATAAGTTCAATTGTTGGATAGTTTTTACATATGCTGGGAGTCTGTTGTAGTGCGTTAGTCCTATGTACTTGGCCTGTCGTTGTATGTATGTCAGTCTCGTGTTGGTATCTATGTTATAATTTCCATGTTGCAGCATCTTGTAGCAATTTATTGTTACCATTTATCCAAAGTGAATTACTTATTTGAATCGATTAATAGGCTAACAGACGGGGTGACGCCATGACATAGATGCCCCTTGAAAATGAAATGAAAAAACGACTTTATTGCGAACAATAAGACTATAAAGTCTTGTTTTCATTCTAACCTTAAAAACTAAAAAAAAAAATTCTGAAAATATTCAAAATCAATTCAAAAAAGATAGTATAACAAATAGGATTTTTTTTTAGCTTGTAATAATAACTAGAGTTAGCGAAACCAAAATAAATGTTAAGAAATTAATTGTGTATAAGAAACCCACTGCTGTTACTAGTAGTATGTTTCAATGAATGAATGAATAATTAATTAATTAATTATGTTGAACACAATACAATAAATTATAAGTATAAAGATAAGTACAATAGAAGAACTGCCCTCTATAGAGGGAACCCACAGTTACTCCTTATCAACGATTTGAGACCTGCTTAACCCGAAAAGAAGAAGCAAATTTTTCGAACCAAGTTCTATGAATTGAAAAATATAAGCTTGCGACTTTTACGGACTGCAAACCTTTTTAGTTACAAAATTTTATGTGCATATGAAAACTTTCACCAGCCAACAGTTGGCCACTGCTCTCATAGATAATTTACACTATAGTTGAAATAATTCGGTAGGCATGTTATTTTTGTATGTTTAAACTTCTAACCCAAACATATAGCGATGCCCTCTAAATTTGCTGCAATAACAGCAGTCCTCCCTGTAGCCATAAAAGAAATTCATTTACCACATTTGTTCTAATTATTCAAAAAAAAGTTTACTCTCAGCATGTTCGTTAATAAAACCTCAGCAGTCTTATTGCATTTTTAATACATTTCAGTAATACTTCCCCTTTGTTCCGCGAGGATGTTGGAACAACTGTGCTGTGCTTTGCTGAAGTTGCTCATTGGGAAACTACCCGTGCAAACTTTAAGACTATTGTATTGTACTTCGCAGGACTAAAATAAATATTTAAATAATATTTCAAAAAGGTGAAAAACCCCATTTGTAGGTGAAAAGCATGACTCTGCTTTTATTTCATTTGTATTATTGTGTTTTCACATGGGGCCTGTGCAGATTCCACTTTAAACTTGTTAAATAAATCTGTTCACGGTCCGTTTAAGTTTTAAGACCCTTTTTCAACCATATACGCGCTACATTCTGATGGCCGGGGAGAATGAAATGAAATTTGTGCTGGTGGTTAATGTTTTTACGACGCAAGATTTTATAGCAGCGAGTATCCTTAATTAAGGACTTAACCCTTCTTAGTGACCTTTTACTGACAGAATAGCTGCTCCCCTTGTACTTTTGCACACAACGAACTTTAAGGCTTAGTTATTTACAGCATGGCCAACGGCCTTACCATGTTGAATCCATGAGAGCAGACCATGTTTCAAAATGCGGCAAACTTGGTAGTGTGCACAGCGTTGGCAGGGGAACATGGTGGGACATGATAACGCGCTGAGACTATACCAGTCAGTCTATGTGCCTGTCGAGTCCTGGTCACCTCCGATTTAATCGTGTGACTATACCATGGTTCGGAATCCACTATAATCAGAAGGTCCACCCTGTCAGTCTACTCCCCTTTTCCCCGAAGTGAAAGAGTCTGCCCTTAGGGTGCGTCAAGTTAACAAACAGACTCACTCCCTCCGCCAGGCTGACAGGGTTGCTTAAAGCAGAAATGCTGAAAGCATGCGTTGGAAGCAACAACATATACTGTATGGCAACACTACACACTACAAGTACAATGTTGTTGCACACCAAGGTGCCTATTTGAAACCTACTCGTAAGAACTAGTACGCTGGGCAACCTGGTTCGCAGAGCAGTACAATGGCACAAGATCCCATTATAGGTACCGTATACCTATTATTAAAACGATATCCATGTTCTAAAAAGACACGATATTCTCACATAAGGTTTTACCATTATTCATTCAAGTTTGGGGTCATAAATGTTTGCCTGTGTGTAACAACTTTCAAGTGGAGTCTTGTTTGAACCACAAACAATTAGTTTGATTATTGCTTTCTTTAAAGAGGCCCAGGGTATCATCATCACATTTAAGAAAGGCTAAGAATTCATTATTATCTTAAGCCCAGAAACATGTTTTTATCCTTGTGTAATAGATAAGATTCCAAATTACAATTGATAAAATACCCTTCTAATTGGATTCTAAGAAATTATTTCGATGTTTCATACTACCTTCGTTGCAAAGATTTTACACCTATGCCCTATATCAAAATAATGTTTATATACGAGTAGTTTCCATTCGTCATTCTCTATTTTTACTGCAATGGAACGGACTTCAAAATTACATCGTTGCTTACAAATCTCGGTAAAATTGTAGAAAATGTTTATAGAAGCCATATCCGGTCCAACAGCTGCCATAAATGTAAACAGCCTCCGCATCTGCTATTGAATCCCCACAAGTATTTCGGACGGGTATTTTGCACATGACTTAATCTGACAGCTGCCGTCCGTGTTTACAGTATTTAGGAAATCTTTTATCAATAACGCAATCCATCAGTCTTGAATCGGCGGCTTATTCATCGGAAAGCAGCCTTTAAATAAAATGATCCCCGACCCGGGATAGTGGGTTTGAACCCTTGGTATAGTCATTTTTCCTGCTTTAGAGGGACAATAAAACCGCTTATTAATTATAAATATAATGAGGAACATTCTGTTTTTTTTTTTTTTTTTTTGCTAGAGATCAGATTGAATGACTTTTATCTAGCATAAATATGGTAACCATCATTCAGGTGTATTAACAAATTTTGAGCGTGTTCTTCTGTTTCTTCTTCATCTTCTTCTTCTGGTTCTATAGCCTTTTATGGGCTTTGGCCCACTCAACAACTCAACAACACTTCCAATCATCCCGGTTGTGTACGACTCTCCACCATCTACGGACTCTCAACTCGCGGAGCTCGGTTTCTAGTTTGTCCTTTTAATGGTTTCATGGACGTCCTAGCCTAGCAGTCTTCTTCCCGTCTTGCTTGCTTTGTACAGTATTGTTCGGCATGCGGTCCTTTGACATTCTGACTATGTGTCCGATCCATCTTAGACGTTGTGCTTTCATAAAATATACTAGGTTTTCTCCATTGAGTATTCCGTCTATTTCCGAGTTGTTTCTTATACGCCACTCTCTGTTTTCGTATCCATAAGTTCTCCTTGTTAAATGTCTTACACCTGGATACGCCTTTGCAACGAGATACATGAAAACTAGGGGAAATGCAGAGCGTTACTCTATTGCATCTCCAATGGTGGGGACGTGATTTCTGTCACTACCTAATCATACATTATCACTTACTAGTGGCTTACAATCATCGGAAGTACTGCAGAAGATGAATCAGTAGAATTTCGCTTCCGTTAGTCCATTAAATTTTTGGTTTTCATTGCAGAGTTACACCCTCACCGTCCTGACGCCACCAGGCCCGCCCAGGATATCACCTGGGCCCAACCCAACCGTGACGGAGGGACGAAAGCTGAACCTGTCGTGTGCGTCAGCGGGGGGCAGCCCTGAGCCGTTCATCAAGTGGTACAGGGACAGCTCCAGCCAGGCTATGGAGGCGGAGGTCCGTCGTGGACAGGAGGACGTCACCGTCTCCGTGTTGACGCTCAATCCTGGCAAGCAGGACGACGGCGCCGTATTCCGCTGTATCGTCTGGAACAGGGCCATGCCTGATGGGACGAAGATGGAGACCAGCATTACACTGAACGTCAATTGTAAGTTCTTTACTTCTTTATTTTGTTAAATTGTTTAGGACCGTTACACACAATTGATTCCCTCTGTCGCGATTTGCCGACATCTTTTCCATTGTAGCAATACGGCTAGCAGAAGATTTCTTGACGATTTCGGGAGTTGGCCGCTTGAAAGTGCGCGGGTTTTCCCTAGACACGCCAGATCATAGAAATCTTCTAAAGTAGGTAGACTCTGTGGGTTTGCACCAACCATTCACCAATGCATATCCCTACAATGGAAAAGACGTCGACAAATTGCGACAGCGAGAATCGTCTGTGTAGATCTGAACATGCAATTGGCGGTTCAGCATAGTCTCGCAAACGGTTTTTTCTCACACCGCTGATGAGGCCGTTGTGTTATTTTAGAGGTGATAGATTGTATTTTTTAACAGTCTTTGGTGGGGAAATCTCTTAATGGACAGACATCAAAATATTTTGTAAGCCATGAATAGCCGTGTATTTTTGATGAAAGTACTTAATTTTCTCACCTAAAATATTATAAATATATTACTTCAGAAAACCCCGATTAAGTGCATTAAACAGATTTGATATAAAAGTATTGTATTGTAGTATAAATCCGCAGGAAAAATAGATTTTTTATGAATTTTTCATCTTTGCGGCTGCGGAACGAGAAATTAATCAAATAAATTTCATAAAAAATAATTATGAGTTACAAAATATTTTGAAATCTGTCCCTTTTATTAGGGATTCATAAATTTCGAATAAGAGCGATGTTTGTTGTCTGCATGTTGCATGCTGTAATGAAATAGGCCTACTACTAAATTAGCACCTAATACTGGATAATAAAGGGGATATTATTTTTTTCAATTTGAGCATGACCCTGGAGCTTGTGTCAAAGAAAGTTCCTGGCAGTAAGAGCACTCTTTGTGAATACTAAATTACGATGACAAAAAATATTTAATAGTCCTTATGAGATTAATTTGGAAGAACAAAAAATAAATATACTCAACCTTTCATTATGAGCGAAGCATTTGTTTTAATATGGTAAAGTCATCATTGTAGCCGTGAACCTTCAAGTCAACGACCGACCCAAACTGTTGCTGTGTATCTCCTAGAATAGGTCGTTTACATTTTGCTGGCATCAGTAATTATGTGACGATTTATATGATAAAAATTCATCAAGGTGTACGTAGTGGGTTCAAAGGTCACGTAGTACGATGATTGATGAGTCACTCTGGTAAAAACAATGTGGGTACCTAATGACAGGCGGAAATGACAATTCAATTGTCATGATTAGGCACTCGAATGCTCATAAATGGTGTGGTTTCATAGTTACCGGTACCTTTCTTTCGTTATAATAATAATAATAATAATAATAGGCTAATAATAATAATAATACAATAAATTTATATTTCCATAAAAAGTTAAGTTACAGTAATAGTAATAATATGCTGCAGGGCTCAGCCCGTGTGCAGCTAAAATTTGAAAAAAAAGCTTAATCTACGTTCAGTAAGTAAGTTTCCCGATGTAGATTACATTTTTAAAAATAATTTCTAAAGCTTGAAAAGATTGTAATTTTAAGCAAGATTTATCAGTTTATTGTATAAAGTTATCATTTTATAAAAAAAACAAAATTCAATAATATACATTAGAAATAATGAATTTTATTTGAGTTTAGGAAACAATGCAAATGGCCGCGACTGGTAGGCTGTTGCGAGTCCATATGTTTATATGTCCATGTTGTATAGGCGCGTTCAACTAGGGTTGCCAGATTTACAAAACATAAAAACCGGACAGGGCCATTCTATCTAGTGTAAATATTTCTAAAAAAAAAGTCAGTTCATCTAGTTTTAAATTTAGTGAATTTTGAGTAACTTTGTATCATAGTAGCTATTGTCAGATCTGATCAATTATTTCGTTCTATCCTCCAGAAAAAAAATTGGCACACTCGAGCGAAAAATCCGGACAAAGCATTGTCCGCTCAAGCATTACGTTTTTCACCGGACAAAGGTACAAAAAACCGGACACCTGGCAACCCTGGTTCCAACAGGGTGCAGACAAGTCTTCCTGAGAGTACATACCCCTTTTCCCCATTGGTAGCTGCTAACTCTCCATGATAAAGCCATATAGCACGGAGGAGACATGGTAAGACTGTTATGGCACGCTTGGGGGACCGAGAGCGCGTCATAAATCCAGTTGCTGTTGAAAATGTCTTGCGATTAGGATTCCAAGGACATAAAAATGATAAATGCCTCAGCCTGTACCTGCGGGGATAAACGTGACAGCCAACAAGGGGACGTGCGTCTTAAAAGGGAAAGGGGTACAGCACCGTCTTTAAAAAAATTGTTTTCAAAAAATTTCTAATGCTTTATTACTTACGTGATTTTTTGAGAATTTTTCGCCTTGATATATTTTCTTTAATTTACAGTACAGTATTCTTCTTTATGGCTCTATATTTTTAAAAGCCATCAGTAAAATTAATTTTTCCGGCAAATATTCCAATATGCCCAAGTGTTAAGGTATTTTTATATTCCCAATGCTTCAGGCATTCTTTTTCTTTCATTGATTTAAGTCCACCACTCTCTCGTCTATTAATAGCTCCGGAATAAAAAGGCAGTCAATTACCATACTGTTCGGACATATTGTGGGTGCCCCGGTCTTAGGAGTGAATAGACCTATATCCGAAATTGTTAAAGGATTTTTATATTCCCAGTGGTTTTGGCTCACGTTTTCTTTCATTAATTAAAGTCGACCATCCTCTCGTCTATTAATAGCTCCGGAATAATGAAGGCCAGTCAATAACCATACTATTCAGACACATTGTGCGTGCCCCGGTCTTAGGAGTGAATCCGCAAGTGTTAAAGAATTTTTATATTCCCAGTGGTTTTGGCTCACATTTTCTTTCATTAATTAAAGTCGACCATCCTCTCGTCTATTAATAGCTCCGGAATAATGAAGGCCAGCCAATAACCATACTATTGAGACATATTGTACGTGCCCCGGTCTTAGGAGTGAATCCGCAAGTGTGAAAGAATTTTTATATTCCCAGTGGTTTTGGCACACATTTTCTTTCATTAATTAAAGTCCACCACTCTCTCGTCTATTAATAGCTCCGGAATAAAAAGGCAGTCAATTACCATACTGTTCAGACATATTGTGGGTGCCCCGGTCTTAGGAGTGAATAGACCTATATCCGAAATTGTTAAAGGATTTTTATATTCCCAGTGGTTTTGGCACACTTTTTCTTTCATTAATTAAAGCCCACCATCCTCTCGTCTATTAATAGCTCCGGAATAATAAAGCCAGTCAATAACCATACTATTCAGACATATTGTGCGTGCCCCGGTCTTAGAAGTGAATCCGCAAGTGTTAAAGAATTTTTATATTCCCAGTGGTTTTGGCTCACGTTTTCTTTCATTAATTAAAGTCGACCATCCTCTCGTCTATTAATAGCTCCGGAATAATGAAGGCCAGCCAATAACCATACTATTGAGACATATTGTACGTGCCCCGGTCTTAGGAGTGAATCCGCAAGTGTGAAAGAATTTTTATATTCCCAGTGGTTTTGGCACACTTTTTCTTTCATTAATTAAAGTCGACCATCCTCTCGTCTATTAATAGCTCCGGAATAATGAAGGCCAGTCAATAACCATACTATTCAGACATATTGTGCGTGCCCCGGTCTTAGGAGTGAATCCGCAAGTGTGAAAGAATTTTTATATTCCCAGTGGTTTTGGCACACATTTTCTTTCATTAATTAAAGTCCACCACTCTCTCGTCTATTAATAGCTCCGGAATAATGAAGGCCAGCCAATAACCATACTGTTCAGACATATTGTCTTAAGAGTGAATAGACCTTTACGACAGATACTGTAGCTTACTTGTCTCTATTCAATGAATGAAACACACTCGTTCTTCACCGTTATTCAAAATCCCAACAATACGGCATTGAAAGTTATATGTGAAAGTTTCCCTGCAAATACCCGAATGGATCTGAATTGAAAACAAGCATACAGTATAGTCATATTGGAAACATATTTCAAATGAAAGGTATCATCAAAAGAGCAATAGCGGTCGAATTAAAATGAAACGCGCATTTATTTTCAATATTGAGTGATCATATATAGTTGGCTCTTATGCATTATTACTGTGAATGGAGGCTAACTCGGGTAAGTGTATTGGGAATCGCTCTTTGCCTGATTGAAAGATGATTAAGGGATTTTTCATTGTATGATATCGCATTTATCGCTCAAATAAATTGCCACAACTAGACAATATATGCCCCTTTAATTATGGATTTGCATAGACATACTACCGGTTGTTTAGATTCGAATACTTCAACTCCTTCGGCATTTAGAATTTTTATTTTATCTGCTTACGGCTTTTTTCCTTTTTTCGAGCTCTCTGTACGATATGCGATTAATATCGGCTTTGAGGGTATATTTTAGGATTAATAAAGGCCACACGAGATCAAAAGTGTTATTTATCCATAGTGGCCTTTCGAAAGCACCGTTTGAAAGGATCTTGAAACATATTGTAGTGTCAAAACTGGATCCATTTGCGCTAAGCCTAAGTGAATTTAAGAGAATGGCGATGTTATGACAGTCATATGAACTGTGGCTACTCGTACACACTGGTGTTGTTTTGAATTTTAGGTATTTATTTTAGGTACATAGGTGCTATCCGTTTGACAAATCGATAAGATGCTATTTTTTTTCTCCTCCTTTTCAATTTGACTGCTTGTTTCTCGGGTATTGTTTTACGTTTTTACTGTAAGTGATGTCTTTTTTGGACTTTGTCTGCTGGCAACACAATATAAGCTCATTTATTTATTATTCATTGCGAATAAAATAAATTTAATTGTCTTGGACACTTCTGCATACCATACTGTTCTACCGCTTACCTTACTTTACAGTGATATTCTAAATGTTTAGATAGTAGGCTATAGTAAAGAAAAGAGCCCAGCGTATATCAACTGCAACGTTTTTGCTTGATTAAAAGAAGCGCAGGTTCTCAAAGGATTAGTAAACAATCTCCTCCCCCCCATCTCGGAGATGTGATTCCATTTCAGATTTAGAGGTAAAAAGAGGATTATCAATTTGACTAATGATTTATATTGTAGTAGCAATGTGGATTCCATCCATTTAATTAATTAGTTTTGCGAAAAATATTTAATTAAATTGCAAACTACATTGCATTAAATTTGTGGCGTCCATTTAAATATTCTCGCCAAAAGTTAATTTACGATTCGGATTGCATTTCAGTAATGAAGCTGACTGATTTGTTATGTTCACGTCAATTATATATATAAATATAAATACAATTGCGTACTCTATTTTGATGAATTCATTGCGCACTCCAATACGGATAGCTTTGTTGACAGTGCAAGACAGTTGAATTGAAATTGAAAACGACTTAATTGAAAAAAAGAAAAAAAAAAACAAACGACAGTATCAAATAAAAACTATAATTAATTCCACGTTAGGATGAAATGGATAATGTTAGGGCCGCCTCCCCCCCCCCCAAATTTAGTAGAAAAACAAAATTGAATGGAGTCCCAATTCGGACTCCATCAACGCTAGCTACCAATCTAGAAACATGGAAAACGTGAAAACTCACATTCTGTGGCCAGTATATAATGTATGATCCTGTGGATTTAAAGAAAAGATATATGGAACGTAGATAGATGTTGGACATGCCTTGATCACGCAAAAATTCCCTTCTATGAATTTTTCTAGATAAGCTTGCACCACCAGACTTTCCACCACACCCTCTGATTATGCTGCTGCTTCAACGGGGACTGCTTATTCGTTATATTAGCAGCTAGCCACCATATCTGTTGGCCTTTTCTCTATCCGCGAACTACGACCCCGCTAGTAGTCTGCACCCTTGCTGCCGGTATCAGTTATTATTCATTGAGTGACTCAAGCACAAACACTTGATCCAGTGAATTATGATGACACATCTCCATCCAGGACGGTACTGAAACTGAAGGCCCCTGGTAAATACTGCTGTGCAACCCATTCGTCTCGCTGATCCGCTCATACTTCGGTGGGACCAGATGATGTTCTGGGGGTAACAAATAGGCGCAATCATCATAAATTACACCCCCTCCCCCCCCCCGCAGTTTCTGCGCTGCGTTCCAAACTCTCCCGCCTTCAGGGTGGATTGTATTGTCTACAGTCTTTAAGATTTAAAGCCAGTCAACTATAATTTAATTTAAACGCTCGAGCACGAGGTGGTATAGGGAATCTTTTGTTGCACTTTCGAACTTTCAGCCATTCTTCACGAGTTGCCCGGTAATTCTTCTTAAAAATATGAATTTGCTGATCCTCGTAAAATGATTGTGAATACCTGATAAGGAGATTTCATAAAAGTACCATATGCACTTCCATATACAGTATAATAATTATACTGTGTACAATAGTAGTAGTAGTGTTCGTCGGTTTAATAACGACTTAGGCCTCATATTTGGGCCCATAGAGCGACCCCGACTTGACTGTCCTATGCCAGCCCATAGGACAGTGGACCTCCTGATTAGAGTGGATTCCGAACCACTTGGGAAACACAGTGAAGTCACACGATTAGTTCGGAGGTGACCAGGACAAGTCCTACCATGTTTCCCTACCGGCACTGTGCACACGACCAAGTTATCTGCATCTTTGAACCTGCTCTGGCCCGCTGGATTCAACATGGTATGGCGGCCGGCTTGTACAATAGTAGGCCTATGTACAGCATGTATATCTATTTTAGAAAACACCTTAACTTCCGTAGATATTATATCCGATTTTTGTGAAACGTGGCACAAACCTTTCAAACCGAAAATTAGAGGATATAGAAAAACTCGGCTGGGCGGGATTCGAACCCACGATCTACGCCTAACCCTGTTTTTCTATATCCTCTAATTTTCGGTTATAACGAGGAGGTTACCTCTTCAACTAAAGTTAAATAATGTCAGCGTAATATAAACCATATAATACTACAATATAATGTACAAAGATTTATCATGCAAACGTCTTGATCAAGTTTGGTAACCAGCTTGATCCACCATTTTGTTTCAAGATGGCGGCCAGTATTTTATATTAGAGGGAGCCAAAAGCCGTTGTCAAAACTACAATAGACTATGTATTCTCTCAAAATTTTCTAACTTACTAGACTCTAATTACTGTACTGACATTACATTACATTGTACAATATTTATTATAGAAATTCCCCAATTGCAAGGACCAGGTATTTCTATAACATTTGATTCATTATTGCCTCCCTGCGCTAAATCAAATTTAATCTGAAAGCACGTGTATGGTCTCCGTGGGTAATTCGGAGTTAGGATCAGGATATAAATCCAATAAATACGTTCCCAATGGCTGAATTTGAACAATGACTTTCGCTAAAAGGGCTTTGAGAGAGGATACATTGCAATTAAATCTGGTGCACATGTCGAATAGTATTGTATTGCAGCTACCCCCCTCCCTAATTTTTCTCATACAACAGCTCAAATAATTTGCTTTATTATCCCTGCAGGTCCTATAAAATTAATTAAGGGGTTAATGCGGATTGTTCATATCAATTTTTCACTCGTTATTGGAATAATTTTCCGTACTGTGTCTCTTTAAATTCCATATAGCAGGCTGGTTTACCCAGCCCCCAGGCTTTAGATTGCAATTTCATAATTTTGTTTTTGACTGCACGTGCATGGGCGTAACCAGATAGGTGCAGCCGCCCCCTGAAGATTTGACGAGTTATCCATAGATTGAATTGAGTTTTCTTTGATGAATTGACATAAAATAAAAAAATACGGGAAATTTTTTAACTAGATATAATGAATAAAATGTTTCCAAAAAAATTCAAAGAACCGGTTCGAGTTTACTCGAACATGCTTTGCAATTTATCAATTAGTAGAGAGCGAAAATGATTAATTTCATGGTAAATAATTTTCCTATGGTTAAATTTCGGATATCACGGGGGGGGGGGGGGGGTCTTCCGCCTGACGTCACTGTAGGTGACGAAATTCTTGATAGGACAGACCAACACATTACCACACATCAATAATGGCAGGGCACGCAATGCATTTGAGCGTGAATTTGCTTTCATTTTTTCAAAAAAAATTTTTTGCACTAAAACAATAGTTTTTTGGGAAAGCAAACTGTCCGGTATCGTTACTCAATTAAACACCTAAAACATGCCTGAAGGTAGAAATCATCGATAGAAAGGTTTCGCAGAAAAATTATTTTTTAGTAATTTTTCATTAAAATTAAGTTATTTTTATTTTTTTACCCCCAGAAGCAAACTATCAAGGGGCAAGCGACCCCCCGCATTTTACCAACATTAATATTGACTAAAATATAATATGTGAATTTAAAAGAAATCGTTGGAGCTGTTTTTGAGGAATAATTTTTTTAGACGTTTTTTTGGAGTTTTTTGAGACTAAACCCCCCCCCCCCCCAATTGAGTTAGCCCAAAATAAAAAAAATGGTCCCGAGGTATGATTTTTGTGAACCTAGATGCCAAATTTCACCCTAATCCACCGAGTAGTTTGCCCGGAAATCGATGAACAGACAGAGCGACAGACAGACATTTCGTAAAAACCACTTTCTTTGGGTTCCTGGGACCTCAAAGCGTGTAAATCTGTTGAAATCTCGGAATCGAAAATTTCGACCATTACAAAGCTTTCCTTATACTACATATAAATTGGAAAGCAATGAAACCGCGAAAACTAATCTATGTAATCGAGCCTTTGCCTCCCGAAGCTTGGCGCCCTGGGCAAATGCCCAGTCTGCCCATTTGTAGGACATGGTCTGCGTATTGTAGGTAGTTGCTTACTTACTTAACGTGTCGGGGTCTAGGACACGTTGATCCAAAACGTTGCGGCCTGGATGGCGTTGGCGTAAAGAAAGGTAGTAACGTATTTATTTCATTGCGTTATACCTACACGTCTAGCGCATTAGTATTTTGAATCTCTTTTTTATTAGCACTCTGACTGCCGCACGGGTTTTCATAGAATATACGTTTGTACCATTAATTTCAGAATGGTGACCACCAAAGAAAAGTAGGTACTGTAAAATTAAAGGTCGCTAATTGTCTCCTTGAAAAAAAAACTCCACTCGAAGTTGACAGTAACAGGTGAACAAAAAAATTGCCGTCCATCCCAAGAGTTAGTTATTCTTGCCCAAAAGGCACGGGACTAATTGAGGTTCGGTCAGTTTGGGGGACCTTACAGTATTCAAATCCGAGAGACGTCCAGGAAAGGGTTAATGGCAGTTGGAAACAGTACTTGGAAACGCTGGAAGACTCACCCCACGAGTTTTTAACCCCTTAAAAAACCACGAGAGTTTTTTAAAGCTCCTCTCCTTGTTAATTTATTCTTAGTGCCGACTCCGGGGCATTCGCCAGAAATTACTTTTATTTTCTATAAAAATATTTTGTTTGCCAACATTATGGATTCGTCTACTATGTCTTAATTTTAATTTTTGTTATTAGAAGTGATAAATATTTGTAATTTTTTTTTTTGTTTTTTTTTTTTTAAAGGTTAATCGCATACAAACAATTTAATGAATGTATCCGATGGACCTTTTCAGTCGCCTCTTTAGGTTATTACCTGTGATGAGTACGACACGACTCCGATTGCATGGCGTGTAAAGACTCGCACAAGTGCAAGCACGTTACCACCTGGCCATCGAAGTCGATGGATAAATATGATGTTTAGAGGGGCAAACGGCAATTTTCGATTGAAAACATCCCGGGACAGTGGACTATGAACTTACCCAATGTTTACATTACTGGTATTTTGGTACGGCATTAACCAAAAAAGAAAAAGAACGTGCCAAATTATTTGTGTATTAGCGATACCTACAGTACTCTGCTTTGATCGGCTAAAGGACCTACAGTATGTCGATATCACAAAATGGCAAATGAATACTGTAGTTCTAAGTTAATAAATAAATAATGACTTTGTTGCATTGCCAACCTAGTGGAGCTGGGGCTATAATAGACCGCCTGCTTTACCGCCCTTCCAAAGCATGACCAGAAAATGAAGCTAGTGTGGGACTCAAACCAATAACCGTTCGGCTGAATGTCCATACCACTACGTTACATGTCCTGATAAATTAGGATAGTATTATTGAAATTGTTCTCAAATCCCTTGAAACTTAAAATTTATTACCTGTGTATTTATGTATTGGGCACAGTAATAATATAAAAGTTTCGTTCTTCTACATCCTGCCATCCTCTTCTGATAGACTTTGATAGCTGTCACCCCGAACGGCATATTTTCTTCGTTTCAATTGGGGAGATGTCCCATAAACAAAAGTTCGGAAATGTCAATCAAATTTACGGCGACATGTTATTACTCGTGATGTAAATGGATCAATTTCGTAAGTGTTTATGTAAATGCGATAAGGGAAAATAACAGTTATTTTTCAGGGACTTGTGTTACTTCACCCCTTGGCCCGCGTGTCAAACCTCCTTTATCGCCGCTATTATCCAAGTTTCCGTGTCTTTTCCCCGCTTTATTACATTTTATATTGCCGCAGATCGGGGTATAATATACCGGACTTATGCCATAGCAGATGCGGGAGCGATAAAATTTATGTCACTTCAAAGAGCATTTAAATAAGGCGTGCATGTTATCTGTTGCCTACCTATACCGGGCAAATGGCGAGGTTAAAGCAAAGCGCTTTCATCTTCACCACGAGGAGATAGAGATTAGGGATTTTCGCCTCTGAGACCATAAGGCATTACTCAGAAACCCGGCTACTTTGAAGGCATTCTGTACTAATCAAATCCCACTTGCAGAGCCCAAAAACTAAAAAGTGGTCACTCCTGATTGCGAAGCACCATCTTATGCATAATTCTCAGAGGTGCGACGCCTAGGACTAGTCTTCTACCGCGAAAATGTGAAATACTGCCATAGACATGAAAGATACTAATGTTTTCTCTTCGCCTAAAATTATGTGTTTCACTGACACGCACAAATATCACTTCTTTCCCACTCTCTTGTATAACAGTCTGCTTAACTTGAGTTCTTTTCTGGGCGATATTTTGGTCTGAACTGGTTTTATTTAATCAATATTTCAAATTTCAATAGGTAAATATTTGTCTGTAGTATAAGCAGGAACGTATCCAAGATTTCTATCTAAGAGTGTTAGGAAAAAATACGAGTACTTGTGATATAGGTAAGTGAAAATGCACGTAGAGAGACAACCCCCAAAATTGAGTTAGCCCAAAACGGAAAAAATGGCCACGAGATAGGATTTTTTTAAGCGAAATTTTCCGTATTTTCTATAAGATGTTTCAATTATATCCCATAAGAAGTTACACTTTTAAAAAAAAGTGAGAGCTACTTTGAGCAATAGGCTATATGGTAACGATATGGGTCAGCCCTATCAAATTGACAGAGTGATATGAATTCCCATATAAATTTTGTATCAGGTGAAACGGCTTGTGATACTGACATCCAGCGGGGGGGGGGGGAGGTTCGGGGGTACTATCCAGGGAGAAAATTCTGGACAAAGACCCGAGGCACATTAATAAATTAATTAGCTATGCAAAAAAATGTGCAGCTTTTTCGTGCTTATTAAAAACATTATTTTTTGGCCAAGAGAAGACGTTATAAGCATCGCTCTAGTCTACGACAGTAATTTACAATTTTGTGGTCGATGTCTAGTCGTGGTTGTCACTGGATACGTTCTCCCCAAGTATCATACTTCAAAGAGATATGTACCACCTTAATCGAGACAGCCATCTGAGTACAAAGCAAATGAAGAATACTGTATACCTCCCAAGAAAATGAGATAAATTCCTTCTTATCAAGGTACAAGCAGATATGCTGAGTTAGCTGGGGTGCATCATAACTGACATCCTCATTTAGTTATTCATAAGACTGGTGTGTCACCTGCCAAATAATGAAGGCACAACCACTGTCTTATGTTTATTTATCAACCTGAATATACGTGGTTGCTTTTCTGATCTTGCCTCTGAAAGGTATTGTTCTCTGTGTGTATTCCACCTACCCAAATTACTTTTGTCTGATAGGACTTCCTTCTTGAATAACTTAAAGCCTGCAAGCCTACATTCAGATCTTCTACTGCTGCTCATGTTATTTGATTAAAGGCATACCATAGACAAGCGCGGGACAGCTCACAGGACCGTTCGGAAAACGTGGAAAAAACTGGTGCAGAAGAAAGCCAGCCCGCTACAGAACCTACCCAGATACCAGTCAGTGGCGGAATTTAGGTTAACAACTGGTCATGTACACCTTCACCGTATAGGTGTAGCAGCGGAACCTTTCTGCCCCACCCGGGAAGAAATGGACCGAAAAACCCCTAAGACGTGCCCTGCTCAAGTCCATTGTAGAGGCTCACCAGATTATATCGCCTTTTCCGAGTCAAAGGGAAGTAACTCTAAAATTTTTAGTTTCGAGTAAATTGCAAAATCAGTTTTGGCGTTTTTTTCTTTTTAATTTTTTTCAAATAAAATGAATAAAGGAGCTCGAGTTGCTTCCGTTTGAAGCAGGCTGCTGTGGCCATATAAATCGGGCCGTAGAGAAGGAAGTGGAGTTACTTCTATACCAAGTAGCGGAACATGTGGGGATTTTGTTGCTCAGAAAGAGAATTAACTCATTTAATTTGAATCGAGATTTTTTCTCTCTGATTTACTTCTGTTTCATTCAACGGAGAATTTTTTTCTGCTTTTTTTTGATACCTAACACTCCTTTTTATTTTTTTGAGTTACTTCCCTTTGACTTGGAAAAGGCGATATGTTGTATTGGGCTGCAAGAATGCTGATGGTGGAAGCCTAATGCTAGGGCGTGATTAAAAGAAGAAGAAGAAAAAAAGTTCTTTGATCAGATTATTCTCATATTGGCTGCTGTCTGCTGTCTATTGGCAACTTCTCTCTTCAGCATTCCACAATACTAAGCCATCGTAAAACATTCAGTCAAAATGCGGACATTACATAAAAATATTGTAGTGCAGAAGAAGTACTCCCATATCCCATGGGAAAGAGGGGAAGTGAGTTGTAATGAAATGAAATGTGAATAAATATAGGTACAAGAAATACAATAGAATTGAGGTTTATTTACATTTCATTTTGAATTCCACCTTATAACTGAGATTCACACTTGACCATCGGAGATATGAGTAGGTACCCTCTTTGTGTAGTGTATAAAAAATAAAAATGGTTAATTTTCAATAGAACTACGATCACTTTTATTTCTGATTTCAAATTGAGTCATATCCGTACCTCGCAATCTGCAGCCTGTGATGAAGTTCTTTCCTGCATAATTTTTAATCTTAACCTGGGATTAAAAATGCATAAAAGATAATTTTAGAATGGAAATTGCTATCCAAACTAGTACTAAACGACATAGTAGACCAGCAGGTGCGGATATAGAATTTTATCAGGAGACAATAAAAATTTTAATTTCGTACTAGACTATAAAGAATGCCCAAAGTGGACAATAATTAGATTAAATTAATGTATCACAGAAATTTTACACTAAATTACCCTTTTAAAAATATTATTCAAAATTTCGGGGGTGTTTCAAACCCCTCTCGAGCCGCGCCTGGTTCTTCCCTACTGTTAATGCCTAAGAATTTACATCCCCCAACAATTTAAAGTCAAAACGATCCCTCGGAGCCCTAAAAAAGACTGTTGTGTAGTTGGAAAGCTTCCGGTGTAAGCACTAGAAACCCCAACCGTTTTCCACCCATTCAAGGAAATCCGTCAGCCCACTTGACACACAATGCCTTTTGTCCCAGGGCACTGGGCCCTGTGCGGGGGGTGGAACAAGTGAAAAAAAAGTCCAGCAACTTTGACCATTTCTGCTGAATATTTTACCCTTAAATTTCCCTCGAGCTTGCTTGACACTAAAAACTTTGACAATAAAAGAAACGGCAATAAAATTATTAAGTTTTTCTCTCTTCATCTTTCCCCGGCCATTGTATGACACAGCCGCCTAAGTGCATTTTCAAGTTGTGCATTTTATGTCCTTTTTTTACTTTTTAAGTGTTAGCTGTATTATGACTTATAAATGTTGAGCTTTGTAGCGGATTACATGAGAGACAGCTTGGTTTTTAATGTCTTTTTGTTCCCCGCTCCCTGTCATGTTTTTTTAATTCTTGCTGTTGTATTGTCAGTCAGAGGTGTCATTCAGGATATCGTCGCTGTGTTTCAATACGTCAGACAACGTCAACTTTTTGTGAAGGATAATAAAACTGTCTCATTCCCCGGTCGCCATCACTCGGGTAGGGATATGTCAGTGTACCTATATGTCTTTGAAATTTCGCATTTATTTAAGTTATTTTTTTTATAAGTATTATTCTTCATATCATACGACCAAGATAACACCACGGAAAGTTTTGATAAAGTACCCAACTTGGGAGATTTGTGCACGGTCGCGTCCTTCATGCTGCTGACGTCTTGCGAAGACCTCGTATAAAATTACTAACTTGCTGAACACAACTTATGACACAATCGAATCAAAAATCGACTTCGATGGCCATGTGGTAGCGTGCTTGTACTTGTGCGAGTCTCTACAAGCCGTGCGATCGGAGACGTGTCGTAACTCAACACGGGTTCTAACCTACAGAGGCGACTGAAGAGGTCGATCGGATACATTCATTATATTGTTTGTATGCGATTAAATTTGTAAAAAAAGAGGGGAAAAACATACAGGTGTACAAAATCAAATATAACAAGAAATATTGGTCGTAAAGCTATAAAAAATGACACATCTCATAGAAGAAATGCTCCTCAGCATTTTGATACATGATATACGTATATACCTGTTTTATACCTGACTTTGAAAAATAACGGGAAGTGAAGGGGTCAGGAAGAAAGGGTTCAAAAATGTGGCCAATCGGGGTTAGCCAAATATAGCAAAATGTAGCGGATTGCTGCTTATAAGGGATGTGAAATTTTTGATAGCTCTACAATATATATTTCCTGTGAATACAACAATTAACTGAATTTAAAAAAAAACTGAAATTTGGGGGGGGGTGTCTGATTTGTCCTTTTCTCCATTTGCCTAGCGGCTGTCATGCCATTCATTCACTTGCTAGTCAGAAAGGTACAACAACCTGACTGGGCTGGGGCTGTCCCTCGAGGCGGTCACATTAAGACAGTGTTCCATCACACTCGAAGGTTGAAATTAATAAAATTTATGATTTTTTTGGGTACTTCATAAAAATAATGTTCGCGTTCTAACTTTTAGTTTTACAATTGTCATCATGCCTTCAGCAATAAGTATGCAGTTCCATTATCAGGGTTTCTTAAATTGGGGTCCCCGGACCCCTTAGGGGTCCGGTAGCATGTGTATCAGGGGCACGCAGTAAGTCAGTCTGTAAGCATATTTATTAATGAGACTATAGATTTTTATAAATAAAAATTAGACTTTATTTCATGTTAAAAAATATTCTTTAACAGGGGTCCGTGAAGTTGTTTAAATTTTGAAAGTGGTCCCAGGCTGCAAAACGTTTAAGAAATCCTGCTTTACAAATTTGTTTGAAAAGCCAAAGAAGTTATTAGTCCGTGTTTCTGTATTGTGTTTTGATTAGTTTTGTCTAGATAGTTTGATGATTACTGTCTACTGTATATTTTACTTCTTAGTGAAACAAAATTTTACCATGAAGGTGTACTCAATTTTCTGTATAAGATTTACATCTTATTGGACTTTTAGATCTGTTTGCAAATAAATGATTATTAATTTATTTATTTTGTTCTAACGAGAAATCCATCCCCCTTAATAATATTATATTATTAATTATATATTATAGTGATTTATGAAAAGTGAGAAAGTGACTTTTTAATAGATTCAATAGATATGGTTATATGGCGGTCGGGTATTTTCTCCGGAAGTCAGGGATTTCAAGCTCTGTTCGAGGAAACGTCCGGGGACGATATTCGTCCGGGGTTAGTCAGGGAATTTAAAAAATTGTCATGAATTTTTAAAGAAAAAATAAGGGGTTCACAAAATTTGTACTAAATAAATAAATAAATGTAGTAAATATTTTTTACTTTGGTTTTCATTTCAAAAAAACATTTTATAACTTTCAAAATATAAATAGAAGTAAAACATTGAATCGTATATGGATGAAAAGGCTATTTTAGAAGACAAAAATTTCACAAGATAGAATGACATCCCCCCCCCCCCCCAAATACACTAGATAAAACGCCATTTTGCTCTCTGTCCTGGATTGCGATTTGGAAAATCTGGTAACCCTACATATGGGGTAAAATGTATAATTCAGCTTAAAAAAGCGAAACCTTGTTTCTATTTGCATATTGTGCAGGGGATATTTTGCGTAAAACAATGGGAAACACAAATACTGTATTTCTTCGCTCATGATATAATATTTACTGATCCATAAAGCGTATATACAAATGACTTTTCCGTGCTTTTCACTTTGAACTCATTGTTCCCAATAATTTAACTTGCTCATATACAGTATCCAACCATTCTTTCCATATTACAGTTGCCACTACTGGCCAGTCCCATTGCCTTCTAGGAATTTATCCTATAGGTAATTTTAAGGGCTTTATTGAAATTGATCACTTTTACCATCCATATTGTACTGTACAGTTTAGTGTATTTACTTCTTCTTCTTCTTTAAATGTCTCCTCTATCGAAGATTGGCGACCACCAAGGCAATTTGAGCTTTCGTGACTGCTCTCTGAAAGGGGAAGTTGTGTTCTTGCCAAGCCTCTGCCGCAGGTTTTTCAACCAGGATCCTCTGCCGGGAGCCCTCTGTCCTTTTATCTTCTCTTGGATTATTACATGCAGAAGACGATACATTTCGTATCTCATCACATGGCCGAAGTATGTTAGTTTTTTTAACCGTCAGCAGTAACTCGGCTTCTGTATCCATTCGCCTCAGGACCTCAGCATTAGGGACACGATCTCTCCAGGATATGCGCCGCATTCGCCCACATTTCAAATACACTGATTCTGTTCTCCATAGCTTGTGTCAAAGTCCTCCCTCCATTTACTGTAAGCCTACAACTGTCCTTTAGTCAGTTCGGCAATATTTTTTACATTATACCGTAAGCACACGGAATATTCAATATACCCACAGCCTAATGTAAAAATGAAGCTTACTGAATGACACAGTAATAATTTTTAGCTACAATTGTGGGCAACACCTGGTTGGTGTCCAACGAACGCTATTGTTTAGGTCAGTGGTTCTCAAAGTGTGGGTCGCGAAACCAAAGCGGGTCGCGAAAAATTTCCAAGTGGGTCGCGGCGTGATCTCGTCTGCCAGTTATATTGTACACTAGATAAAATTGAATTGAATGACAGTTTTTTCAATTTAAGTCATATATGTATTTTTTAAAGATTGGTGGGAACCAAAGATATATAATAGAAATTGGCGGGAACCAACGATATTAAATAGAATAGATCGCTATACCAATAGGATAATGCATTGGCCTGAGTACGCCCATGGACTGTAAGGCTATTTTTTTTAGGAAGGAAATAACAAAAATTGCAATGTAGAATTTAGTGGGTCGCGATGCAATTATATATCATTTAGGGGTCCGCGACGAAAAAAGCTTGAGAACCTAGACTCCAGGTACATTACCTCAGTCGGAAAGAAAAACTCGGCGTCCGGACATGTTGCTAACCACAAAATTCCAATTAGTAGACCAGGGGCAAGGGGGAGGATCCTCTACCAGTCCTCATGTCCTTATTGGGTTGTCGTGCAAAGCGTTTATTCAACATTTGTAGCCTAAATGGTGTTTTGTATGCTTTATCTTTACCTAAATTAGAGAATTAAGAAATATCGGGAGCGGGATTCTAACAAAGATTTCGGCTAACGAGGAGGTTGCCTCTTCAACCTACGTCAATTTTATAAATTGATAAAACTATCTTAAGAATTCATCATCAGCCTAACTGGAAATGTCATAATATCTTCCTCAGGAATAACTAGAGCTTTCTTAGGTTGGCTGGTTTGTTTGTATACAAATCTTTATGTTTATCTTTTATTTCAATTTCTGGATTTATAGAGGTTTTTTTATAACCATACAGGATCATCAGAAAAATACGTTGTTAGACATTAACGCGAAGTGCTGCAACGTTCAACGACAAGCTATCCAAACACGGCCATAAAATGGTCATTTCAAGCAGCACTCTATGAGATTCTATCTATACATGCATTGACATACAGGAGCCATTGGGTTTTACAGCGCGATCAAGTGCTCCTGCATTACGACCCTTTCTTGCTGCAACCGTATTTATTGTTCGGTCACCCTATAAATTTCTGAAAAGAAAATTCAATCCGCTGAGTTATTATTGCTGTAATATGGGGCAATTTGTTTTCCACTTCCTCATGATGCCGCTAATACAATATAAGATAGCTTTGAAAACGTGCACATTGTAAAGGAAAATTGCTTGAAAAATGTAGCTATAAACTCATTTAATTTATTGTTCAAGGGGTGGATGCAATAAAGATAAAGAAAGATAGAAACACGAGAATATGGTTGTCGTACTTTGATTAAGAGCTCTCGCAATTTAAAATAGGCTAGACAATTTTTCCAGATTACTCATTTTCTGGTTTGATTCCAAGTGGCTTGGTAAACCTACATTTAGGCGCCCATTCCACCGACCGGCTAGGGCTATTTACAAAAACGGTGACGTGGTAGCAGACATTCAAGACTTAGGTGGCGTTTCCACCGACCTCGCATTGCAGAATGCAAATGACATTGACGGAAATTAGAATTTTTCTTTTTATAGAAATCTATTAAAATGCTTGTACTTAACATATCCCATGACGCCATTTTTTAATTTTCGATTGTTTGCTTGTGATTTTACTGTATGATCATTGATCAATTTTAACTATGGCATAGAAGAAAATAAACATTTCCGTCAATTCTGCAATGCGAGGGCGGTGGAAACCCCACCTATGTCTTGAATGTCTGCTACCACGTCACCGTTTTTGTAAATAGCCCTAGCCGGTCGGTGGAATGGGCGCCTTAGATCTCCCTGGTACTAGGCCATTGAATTGTGTAACGCCCGTACTCACAATTGACAGGTCGGGTGGAGGAAAGCGTTAGTATTTTTAAAAACTAGATGGTGTTAAATACCCAAACCTGTCACATGTGTTTGAATGATGCGGTAGAAGAAGACGGCTTAGTACGCATATAGAAAATACATAGGTGAAAGGGTAACACCTTCTTTCATGGTGAAATCTAATTTTTTTAATGCGACTTAACGCCTTCTATCTTCAATTGATACCAGGCTACATAATGGTGATATTTCTGCTCTCGAGTAAAAACATTAAACTGTATTATAGTACCTAATTTACTTTGTCTAACTTAGTTTGTTTGAGAAATATAAGGGCGAGAAATGGATCTATTTGATGATATGGATATGAATATGATGTCAATACCACGCTATTTGTGTCCGTACGCTTTAGTTTTGCAATTTAAGTTGGTGTGGAACATGCATAGACATAGTAAAACTATAGACTCATCGTAAACATTCGGGTTGAAGCCGCTTGACTTCGGCTATTTCCGTAGTATAGGACCAGATTGAGCCTTTTGCCATTTGATACCATGTTAACATTTTATTTTTTATTTGATTATTTAAAGATTATTTAGAACGGAAAATCATGCCAGCTAACCAGCAATATTTTTATGCAGAACTTGGAGTACTTTTAATTTAAATTTTAAACAATATATATAATACATGTAAATAATAAATATAATTATGTATGAAACAACAAAGAAAACTATAAAGAAAACATATAATAAAACTATTAAATTTGAATTTCCCGCCAAAATGCACTTATGAGGGGGCGTGGTCGTGGCTTCAGTCCTCCAGCACGGCCGAAATACGACATGGTGGCTCCATAGTTTTATTAGCTCCATGGGAACATGCAATGTATTGACGGAAAATGCTGCATGACGGCAAATTCCGTGTATGAAATCTAACTACGGCTTGTAAGATATTATATATTGTAGAACGCACCTGCATGTCTTGTGCTGAGAATACGCTGAAAAATATGCTTAGGCGTGAAGTAAGCGATCCAAAAATTAAAATCGGCTTTCGCAGAGAATAGTAGCTAACTTGAGCACCCCACAATACAACGACTTCTTCTACAGTTGGTCCTGGTTCCTCAAATTGTATAAACAGTTTTTGTTTCTGTTAGCTGACTAACGTGCGTTTACGTTTTTTTTACAGATTTTCCAAGAGTGACAGTAGGACCTGAAAACCCTCTTCGCGTAGAGCGTGACGGAACTGCGACACTTCAGTGCAATGTCGACGCTAAGCCAAAAGTCAGCAATGTCCGATGGCTGCGAAATGGCCGCTTCATCGCCACCTCTTTCTCTCATCCTTTACTTCGGGTCGGAGTAATGGACGCTGGCAAATACACATGCACGGCGGAAAACGGTTTAGGGCAAACCGGGGAAGCTGAAATTATCTTAGATGTTCTATACCCTCCAACTGTGACGATAGAGAGCACGCCTGGGTCGTCCAGGCATCGAGAAGCCGAAGAAGGAGAGTCAGTTACTGTCAAGTGTAATGTTTCGGCAAATCCGGCGCCTTTCATTGTGGAGTGGCTTCGGGAAGGACACCCAGGGTTCCGCCAGTCAGGGGATGTTCTACGCTTAGCTTCCGTATCTGCAGAAAGTGCGGGAACTTACATCTGCCGTGCTGTGAATGCGCTCTCTCCGTATAACGCTTTGTCCAAGGGACGAACGGAGAAGGTCGGGAATGCAACTATGACTCTTCTGGTACGTCATAAACCTGGAGTGGCTCACATCTCGCCTGAGAGGCCTATCGCATCGGAAGGTAAGTGTTTTGTTGAATAAATCCATTTAAAAATACGGTAGATCATTTCGGTTTACGGGCACTTTTTAACCCAGTACTGACTTTTTTTTAGACTTCGCCGCCTATCAAAGAAAACGTGGAATGTTTCTTTCTGCATGCTTCTAATACCATGAGCTTAGTTCTAATTTCAATTTTTTCAGGAACTGGAGTAACATTGACGTGTTCAGCGAATCCCCCGGGCTGGCCGCCTCCGCAGTACCGCTGGTGGCGAGACCCCGACAGCGGCACCTCCGGCTCCTCTCAAACCGTCCTGGCCACTGGCGCCAAGTACATGATCCCGTCGGCACATATGGGGTCGGAGGGCCGGTACCACTGCCAGGCCACCAACGAGATGGGTCACGGCGAACCCAGCTCTGTTACACTGCAGGTTCATCAGCCTCCCAGGATCATCGTCAAGCTTCAGCCCCATGTGACTAGGGGGGCTGGCAGTGCAGATTTCTCTGTAAAGTGCGGTGCTCAGGCAAAACCGAAACCCATTGTTCGATGGCTCAAGGTAAGTTGTAATGATGTCTAAGGGTTGCTCGTACTATCCATCGGACAATTAAAATCTAGAGGATAGCGTGTAATTACTTTTACTTTTACTGCACCTTATACTCATGGAGGTTCGGCGCCACGACAGCAGCGTTTCCACACAGTCCTGTTCTGGGTGGAGGGCTCCAAACTTCTGAAATCTCTAGTGATCTTTCTTCCCAGTGTAACTTGCCCCCATGATTTCCTCGGTCAAAAGTATGGTCAAAGCTGCTGGTTGTGCTACTGTGCCTATACAGTATGCACCTGTAATATTTCTTTTACAATTTTCCTCATTTACTTCCTTACCTTAGCGTTTGATCAGTTAGTTCCTCTTTTGGAGTACATGCTTTGTTGGTTCTAGATGGTATTTGGAAGATACTGTACGGACATATGGAAAAATAATGCGTTCTGCAAAAAGTGCCATGCTGTGGTTAAGGAGCTACCTACGTGAGCTATAATTTTTTGTATTTTCAGGATGGTAAGGAAATCAGTGAAAACACTGATGAATTCGAGATTCTGAACGAAGAGTCAGACGGGCGGAACTCTGTGTTCACTGTTCAGACCACGCTGAGGTTCCTTGGCCGCAGACGGCCCAACAGCAACCAGCTGGTGGCTGCTGACAGGGGTACCTACTCCTGCACCTTCGAGAATGAAGTCAAGCGGGCCGAGAGTAGCATGCACCTCCGCATTGAACGTAAGTTTAATTTTTTTATGTTGGTACAGTGTAAGCCCATTATTTTTCATTTTTTATTTTTATTATATTTTAAGACAGAGAAAATTGTTAAAGATCTACCTAGGTCACACACCTTACTTACTTACTTTACTTACTTATACCCATACGCATACACGAGAGTCTAGAGTTTACTTCAATAATTTTAATAATGCTGACCGTTCTCAATATTCTTTCTAACAGATTGGCTTTTATCCTACGGCCTAGTTATCATAGTCGTAAATAAAGCTTGTTTTTGTTTGGTGTGAGTTGGATAATACCCAGTAGGTATTTATTTATAGTAGACCTACATGCAAAAATTTAAATAAGTATATGGTTATGCAATAGTGTAAATAAGTGATTAGGGAGGGAGATCAAGTGCAAAGTTGTTTTTATTATTTTTATTAGTAATTAATACTATCCTCACTGGGGAACGTCAGATATCAGAAACGGTTGCCTAGTTCCACATCATGTCATCCACATACAAACATCTTTCAAGAAAATGTAGCATTTGGTTACTTCTGAACTGGACTATGCCTTCCACCCTTCTAATAAAGACTAATCGAATCAAATTCTTTTGCACTACGCAGGGCAAAAATACTGAAATAGATTTCAGCAGGATAATGCAGATGACATTAGCTTTGCTTTCCCCATGCAAAAGGCTCTCAACTTTGGAAATTAACAAACCCAGTGAACATTTGATGGTAATATCACGTTAATGTATGGAGTCACGGCTGCTTAATATTCATTTTCCCGTTGACAGACATCCAGGGCTGCACAATCGCATTTGACAGCATGGCAAATCCGCAGAATCTAGTTACTCTGATTAACCCCCCCCCCCCTTGGCTGTAGGGCCCTCTATAGAGTTTCCCTAATATTGAGGTCACGAATGGTCTCTGGCTTGTGTGTCCGTTATTAAATGGTACACGAGTATACCCTTGTTGCAGTTAATTTACTACAAGCCCCCGCTTGACCTTGCTCCTCTGGTGGTGGAAGCTCGACGCTTCGCAAAAAGTTATTCTTGGACAGAATATTACAGCTAAGAAGGGGTCCACCCCGGGAAATGTTTTTTGTAAAATAGGCCTGAAATAGAAGAAATTTTGATTTTGGCGACGATAGCTTTATTAAAAAAAAACTGGAAACAGGGTGCCCGGATTCTCCCCAAGGGACTTGTTTAAAATAATAAATATCTGACGAATTTGGTGTTTTGCTAAATTTGGGGGGGGGGGGGCTTGGCTACGCCACTTGCCTGTACTAGTAAAGTACCTACCTACTTCTGAATATGTACAATTTCCATTCATTTGAAAGACACAATGAAAATACCCCCTCATTAAAAACTTTCTTCTATTGTAGGTTAGCTATGCGTACAGTCATAAATTGTAAAACTGACAGACTAGTCAACCAGAAAACTATAAAATAAAAAAGGGAAGGTGTCATGGTCAAAGGCGAGCAATAACAGGCCGAATTTCCTTGTACATTTTCCTCACAAGTTGGCTGGAATTAAATTCCTGATGAGAAATACAGGGTTTCCGTACCTACCGTACGTAGCGCTTTTTTCATCAATAGGCTAGCGTTGAACCCTCCTGTGTTTCGGGAATTTAACTTAGAATGGCAAGTGACTTGTACCGTAATGCGATGTGCTAATCAAATTGGATTCGTTCAGATAGAAATAATCGTGCAGCGATTCCCGGGCAAATATCCTCGATTCATTTCCTTTATTGGATTTATTTGTCTCGACAATTTCGACGTCTGAAATTTTCTATAGGCTGCTAATGCCTGATTTAGGTTACGAGTGTCTTGTATGCCATGACCGTTGTCAGGCGCGGATCTACCGGGGGGGGGGGGGGGGGCTATAGCGCCCCCATTACGTTCCACAAAATGCGTACAACCCCTCTATTTCAGTCTTATTTTTCACAATTTGTCCTCAATTGTATTAGTTACCTATAGTATACAGAACCCTTATTGCTCTAAAAATGCGTAAAACCCCAATATCTCAGCATTATTTTTCAAAAAATTTCACCCGGGGGAGACCTTTTCATATTCCCTTTCATATTTCCGAACCCTCTGGTTCATGCGCAAAGGACACTAAAGGTCTAAGGTTTAATCTTAGCCCCCTCCTTGGTCTCATTCTAGATCCGCGCCTGACCGTTGCTATAGGGTTTCTCATTAGCGATGTGCCCTGCTGATGCCCGCATTTATTGTGTTGATTTGTTTAAAATGGTTTAAATATATCTGGAATTCATTGTATTCTAGAGGGTTAATTGACACATAGAAAGGCTCAAAACTCGCCCAAATAGAACCGTAATAAGCAACAATCTAACCTCTTATAGCTGCATTTTTTACTTTTTTTTTACAGATGAGCCCATAATACTGCACCAATACAACAAGGTCGCTTACAACCTGCACGAGACCGCCGAAGTTCTGTGTAGTGTGCAGGCTTACCCCCGCCCCGAGTTCCAGTGGTCGCTGGTGGGCAACAGCGCCCCCCTCTCCCCCAGCTCGGGGTTGGACAGTCACTACGACATTTCCACGTCGTCTGAGACGAACGACATGTACACCAGCATTCTGCGGATAACCAATATCCAGGAAACGGACTACGGTGACTATACTTGTCGTATTGGGAATGGATTAGGAAGTCTTAAAACCGGTAAGTTATTATATTACACTTTTCTACAGGAAGGTCAGGTCTGTAGGATTTTGTTTCGGGGGAGGGGGACCAGTTATATATAGCTTTAACTTTCAGTCTCTCCACGCTGTTTTTTACACCTACTACTGACATTTTGGGGGTCCACATCTCCCTAGCCCTCCCTCTGCCTACGGCCCTGAGAACGATGCTTACATAATAATTTTTTGTTAGGCTCTTCTGCTGGTGCCGGGCTGTGGCCTGCTCAACATACACTCCTGTAGCCATCTCTGTCCTATTATACGATTCTCTACCATACGGTCTCTCAACTCGTGGAGGTCGGTTTCTTATTCGTCCTTCCAGCTTATTCCCTGTAGTCTTTTTGCCGTCATGCTTGCTTTATATAGTATATTTTATTGGGCATGCGCTCTTCTGACATTCTTACGACATGTCCCGGCCTGTAGACGCTGCGTTGTACTATGTCTTCTCCATTGAGTATTGTGTCTAAGGTAGGCTATCCTACATTCCTACCGAAATCACTAATGGAGGGTAGGTATGCTACAGCTTGTCGGCCGAGGCTGCTTAGGTAGGCTACCATAAATTCATAAATTATTGATGCAGCAGGGTGGCTTAGGGGGGGGGGGGGAATTAAATGAAGCTATAGTAATGTGCTCTGTGTTGGCTTTTACTGCAGTGTTAAAATCCGAAAAATAGTTTGACTGGGCCTTGCGTCCAATCATCTTTACACAAAGATGTATAAATCACCTGTATAGTAGTAGGCATGTAGCTTAAATTTATTTAATTAATGCGATTATGTTTGGAACGTTGCTTTTCGTAACAAACAAAACAACAGGCGTCGCCAAATCACCCCCTGTGTCTTTTTTTCCATTGCATTTGTTTCCCTCTTCCCCAGACGCAAACCCTTTGCGACTATTAGTAATCCATGTTCTGAGGTTTCTAATTAACGCCAAGTACTCTTTACCAACTTTTTCTCCCCCTTTGAGAACTTTTCCCGCACCTACAGTTTTTAATTATTTTGAAGGTGTTCTAATGAGTTGAGAAAAGTTTTTTAAACTTTTTATAACAGTCTCTAAAAAGGGTTGGTCAATATATTTTATAACAATGGCTTTTTGTTTTCTCGACTTGAAAGTAGCTTTATCGAGTTTATACATCGCTTGAAAGCACTGCTTTATTTTACTCAGACCTAAACAAACAATTGAACATTAGTAGGTAGGGCCTAGATTTATTTTTATTGTTTTGGAAATTTTATCAAATAATTAATAAGGAACATGGAGAGAAACCCCCCTCTTATTAGGCTGAGCTGAATGTTGTTGGTTAGTAGGTCCAAGGCAGTAGCCATAAATTATATTGGGGGGGTCGATCTGACGTCACCGGAGGTGAGGTAATCTCATATATTTAAAACTCCATTCTATCTAGTGTACGCTGAAAATATTTCAGGGGGGCATGAGTAGATCCACCAGTACGTAGTCTGAATTTGGGTTTTCGCGAGATATTGACTGCAGGCATGTCAAACCATTTATTTGCTATCTATAAGGGACTGAAATCTAGATTATAGCTTTACCTTTTATAGGTAGGGTACATATATTTTTCTAGGTGCGTACTTCTACGGTATTCTTCAAATATCGTACTGTAAATGAGAATGGGTGACGTATTTACCACGTTCTATTTTAACATCTTAATGTGACTTAACGCTTTCTTCCACTTAACTGTAACATTATCTGTCTGATTACCCAAACGAAAATACATACAGACGTAAGTACGATATGGGGCTGGCGTTAAAATTTAATTATAGCTTATTATTTTCCTACTTTACTTAATTGATAGGCAGCTCACACCTAAGAAAATTATTGCTCATATAGTATGGAACTAATAAAAGTTGAAAAAACCCATCTGAGATGAGACCCGGAGGAGAAAGCCCACCTGGTGTCATTTTACGAATAAAAGAAATAATAATTTGCATATGGTAATTAAAAATTTCATTTAAAGTTGTGACCAAGTCCCTAGTGAGCTTCAAAGCTGGAAAACCCTTCTTATAATCATGATGAGAGAGAAGACCTATTTAGCATCCGGATTCATTTTTAACTCGTTTCTACCTTTATTGCCTAGACCTAGCCTACATGTCTTTGGGATTAAAATTAATTTTATTTAGAGGTGGCAACTACAATAACCTCTACACGAGATCTATAATGCCTTTTTAGGTGTGTCTTTCCCCACTATCTACCTCTACATTTCGGAAGATGGGTATTGAGGGCTTTTGCAACATGGTTTTCTTGTATTCCTACTCGTATCGTATATGACCTTCCTAATCTTCAAATCTTGTACAAATCTCTGGCCATGGTCATATAGTCATTAATATTGGAAAAGCCGTGTAGTGTGACCTTCGGTTGCTTGACTGGTGGCTTGTTCTTACTTGTGTATGCGATTGGAGACCTGTCGTAACTCAACACAGGCAACTAAAGAGGTTATACGGATACATTTATTGAATTGATTACTTGCTTTTACTTTTCCTTATCTTCCTTATCCTCATAGAGGGTCGGCGGCACGACAACAGCGTTGCCACACAGTCCTGTTCTGTGTGTCCTTTGAGAGCCCCAACCGTCTCCGGCTATCTTTCTCCCCGGAGTAAATGCCGGTCTCCTTGGTGTATTGAATTGAGTATATATATGCGATTAATTTAGCGATTTTTATACAAAAGAAAAATGAAAACGTCCGCTGTTAGCACAAGTGATGCGTGAAAATACATTGTCAATTTTTGTTGTAGGTATTCGGCTTCAACGGAAAGGCCCTCCCGACGCCGCCTTCAATCTCCGTGAGGTCCGCACAGGCCACAACTACATTGTCCTTGGATGGACACCTGGTTTCTCAGGGGGTATTTCCAACACTAAGTTCTTCGTCGCATACAAGCGCGCAAGCCATGACGACCGCTGCATAGGCACAACAACTGTGGCCGACAGGAGAAGCGACGGCTGGCAGGAACATGATTGCCAGTCTTCCAACCCATGTAACGTCACTCTTCTGGAGCCTCATCATACGTACAGGTTCAAGGTGTGTTGCGTTCTTTTATGTCGTCGTTGTTGTCTGTTGATATGTTTTGACAGAGAGGGGACGATTCCGAGCATGTTTGCATAGCTTGCCAAAGCGTGTAATCAGACACGGAAGAACCTTTTGTGACGTCCCCAATTACATAAATGTTAGTTCAAGTAGCCCTGTCATTGTGAATTAGACTTAAAGTCAACCCTTAAAATTTAATATCATTCTCAATTGAGTGGCATGTTTAAAGTTTACTTGACCTATTTTCTTTTCTTGTAGGTTAAAGCTTACAACACTAAAGGAAACTCTAATTACTCTGAGGAAGCTACAGCATCTACGAAAGTCGATCGAGTACCAGAACCGCTAAGGGTAACATACCACCAAGCCTCACGATCGCTTAGTCTCAATCTACCCGTCACATGTCTTCAGCTTCAGGCTGAATTAGAAGCACAAACGACTTCTGATTGGGAGCGATTTAATACAATGCCTGTGTCACTGGGATCTGCAGATGCCGCAACCATCCTGCCGCAGAATATTCCCGGGCCCCCAAGATTACGCGTTAGGTTATGTCTTCAGGCAGCTCCTGAACGCTGCGGAGAATATGTGCAGGCCGAATCAGGGCCATCTTTTGTCGCTCAATCGACATCCATAGCTACATCCACCCTTATCGCAATAGTTGTTTCATGTGTAGTTTTTGTGCTTTTCATTGGACTTCTGGTCATGTTTTGTAGATGTAAAAAGCAAGGGTTGAAGAAGGAGACGAGTAAAGAATATGAAGTTGAAGGTGTGAGGCCGAGCATCGTCCAGCAGCCACCACCCCCCTACTATCCGGAAACGAAGCCTGAGGACGATCCTGGCAAGTGGGTGAATATGGGATATCATGAAACTTCTTATAGCAATTCAGTTCATTCGCAAGACTCGTTATGGGCAATGAAACTTGCTAATGGTAACAACAACGCATCGGACGCCCATGGCTACGACGGCATGTCACACGGCTACGATTACTCGTATGATCCTTATGGACCAGTCCATAAGCAGAAAAAAATGCCTGCGCACATGGACATGAGTGGTCTCCCAGATCCATATATGGTAGCCATGGAGATGGAAGAGCCCAAGAACCAACATTTAGCTTTCGATGAAAGTCTAGAAAGTGGATATTCAACGCCTAATTCCCGAAATAGACGAATCATTAGAGAGATAATTGTCTGAAAGCAGGCTGACTGACCCTTCGAGATGTCCTCCGCTTTCTAGGAGAAAAAGAAGGGAAACCCTAGTCCTAGAATTATCTAGACTGTTGGACCTGTAGCTCTTTGTTTTGGTGATGGAGCTTACGTGCTGCTTACCTGGAGTGACCTTGCCGTTAACTATAGTAGACAACTTCACATTTCTATAATTTTTCTAGTATCCCACTTAAATTTTAAATTAATAAGGAATTTTTTTGGGCCAATGAGGATCTTTCATGTCAGGGTAGAATGGGTATGAAACCCGATTCTACTGCAACTAAATTACATACGGTACATTACTCTGTACCTACGCACATAGCACACATTTAGTCAAGACACACTGGATACTAAGAGCAGCTCTTTTTTTGGTGGGGGGAATAAAATTTGCGTACTCCTACAATTATTCAGGTACTGTGCGTCACGCATACAATACCTTTTCACTTCAGTGCAATCCTCTTATGTTTTTTCACACATAATAAGGGTGATTTTTATTATCTAAGATAAGCTCAAAGGAAAGCTAAAGTTCTGAAGTGCAATTTAATGATTTCCACCAAACCGATTGGGTTCAAATTTTACATAGAGTAAATTTAAATCAATTGCCCTGAAATTTCAGGTTAAGCGTCAGCCTAAGCTAGAAAGCTACTAACATACTTTCTTTGCCGTTTATTTGAACCTAACATCTATTGGAAGAAATGAGAATTTTAATGATTACTTCTTGGCGCTAAAGTGACTAGTGCCAAGTTGGTGTTGACTGTCCATGCATTATATTACGATACACGATGGATTATAAACCAGAGCGGTTTTATTATTTTAATTTCTTGTTGTGTCAATCAATTTGGTAGCAGAGCGTGTGGAAGCGTGCTGGGCCCATAATCTATTGATTGACACAACAAGAAATTAAAATAATAAAACCACTCTGGCTTATAATCCATCTTGTAATATAATAATGCATAGACAATCGTACAGTCAACACCAACGTGGCACTAGTCACTTTAGCGCCAAGAAGTAGAAGTTGTGATAGGCTACTATATGTTTAATGGCAAGTCTAATGGGAAGGTAACAGCAGCCGTAGGTACGGTAGGTCAAGTGCCTAGGAGGAGTGCTTTGTATGGCGAAATCTGTGCCATCTCCTGTAGCTTACACA
Source organism: Psococerastis gibbosa (assembly GCA_963971405.1). Taxonomy (NCBI): domain Eukaryota; kingdom Metazoa; phylum Arthropoda; class Insecta; order Psocodea; family Psocidae; genus Psococerastis; species Psococerastis gibbosa. Next base: position 42,283,671 of record OZ020485.1, read on the forward strand.
GGGGACCACTGTAAATAACACTTGTATATATAGTCGTATTTGTAGTTTTTTATGGTGCACAATAAGGCTCAAAATATCGCGAATTGTGCGGGCGTTGTGACGTCACCATTGTTGTTATTCCTTGAGTATTTTTTGTACTACAATTTATTGTTTTTAATTTTTTATTGTAGCTTAAAAACCGCGTGACTGTAACAAGATGGTTTCCTCTAAAATTTATATATTTTATTATTACTACTACCCGACCCCATTACGAAGACATTTCGTAAGTCTAGCTTATTTTAATTCTCTCTCACTTTAAAGTTCATTATTACATAATGCACAATTCATTGTCATTAAGTGTGTAATTACTGTAGACTACAAATGTAATGATTCTTCTCTTGCATATGGCGAATATGTCTTTTCTGCATTACAAGGAGTAAGGCTAACGAGTATCTTCGTTTAACGTGGTCGGGATATAGACCTATTAGTTTTGTTTTTAAGTAAGTTTTATGATTATGAACGTAAGCATGCCAATAGAGATATTCACCATTATTTTTTTATTTGGGCCAATTTTAGTATAATTTAAATTTAATTACTTTCACCGCTGCATCTGCATCATAACCATCTCAGTCGTCGTGACATTTTTTAAACATATTTTCTTTATTTATGCCTATTACTTTTATTAAAAAATTATATTCATTGTACTTTATTTTAAGTACGACGAAATTCTGGATCATCTAACCGCCATAGAGATCTCACAATAACAGTTACCTACTTTGCTTCGTACGGCAACGTAGGAAGGTTTAACTTGCACATATCAACATTATTTCACATCTTAAAGCAAACGAGGGTCCGGCCGTAGAGCTTGACCTAGTATTTGCAGTAATATTCTACAGTAACAAAAACCTACCGTAATTACACGGTAATTAATTATTATAATCTATTTGTGACACTATCATATTGTACCGATATACCTATCTAGGCTACAACTACTCTATCCAACATATTATTATTATTATTTATATACTATATACCATGAATTTTTGAATATTGTGTTGTTAGTTATTCTTTAGTACTTATTTCAGTAAAATTTTCCACATTCACTTTGTAATATTTCGTCATACTGGTAGTAAATAAAATAAGATTGTCAAGTATTACTAAATTTTATTTAAAGCGACCGGTTTTGGCACTAGGCCATCGTCGGCTACAGATATATCCAATCTGTGGTCCTGGTGCCGAAACCGGTCGTTCTAAAAATATTTTTGTAGCCTAATACTTTACAAAGTAGTTTAATTTTATTTACTTTTTGTACGTAGCCTAGGTAGGTACGTATAGGTGTAATGTTAAATTTTTTTTCTTTAAGTTTTATTTAAAGGAGGCCATCCCAAAAAAAGGTATATCCCTACTTAATCTCACTATTTTCAAGATATTTTGTGACATTTTTGTACAAATTAGTTTTATGAATGTCTTGGGCTTGCTGATCGAAATTGTGTTCGTTATAGTTTTAGTTTTTTCGTTGATCATAAACACAAAAGTTGTGTTAAGTCTCAGGATGTAATTCTCTTTGAATCATTTATTCATGAAAATGGAGAGGCCTTATTCCTCTGACCTATACGTTACTCGGTACGGTAGTCTAAATTTGCACGTGACGTGGAAAAGTGGCACAAGTCTAATATAATATATATGAATTCTTGAAGCAGAAAGGGTCTCAGCTACTTAGTGTACTTTTAAGTAGGTCTAATAGTGAAATCAAAATGGGCAAGATATTCTCAAACGAAGGAAGCTTAGGAAATAAAAAAAGAAGTGTGGTACCTACTGTTATACTGTATAATATGAAGTTTTGCACAGTTAAAAATATCATGTACAGGATTAATTAAATATTCGAGCAAATTGCCAGTTCAGGTTCAATGGATAAGCCACATCAATTTTTATTTCCCTAATCCACCCCAATATTTCCTTTGATTCTATCATCCTCATTATGTACCACAATGTTAATAAAAAACTTTACAATTTTGTGAACCTCTTGAAGTGGCTAGGCCTAGATAAGATTATATTGTTTAAGGATTGGTAACTACGTAATGGAATATTGATAGAATAAGGCTCAGGGGTAAAATAAAATAAATTATTTTTGAGTTGTGCCACTTTTCATATTTGGATGACCACTAGGCTACCGTTCTGACTTGAAATATAGTCATAAAGTGTTGTGAAATATCTTTGGCCTAATGTTTGTCAGTGTAGGCTGTTACAAGGCTTGAAAGGCATTTTCTTGGTACATTAAAGATTCAAGGAGGTTCATTACGTACTCGCATGCATTTAATTAAGTAGGCTTTTATGCCTACAAAAAATTGTGGTGGAATCTGATCTCATTTTCAAATATCGATCAATATTTAAATAGGTAGCCTAAAAGTGGAGACCCAATAGGTTATCAACTAGTATCTTATCAAAATAAATAAATTTTATAATATATATTTTTATGAAGCAGAGAGGGGATTATTGTAAGTACCTATACTGGCCTATTTGACGCGAGATTAATGTTGGCTAAGGCATATCACTGTAATTTTTAGGTAGGCTAATTGTCCATATTTGTAAATAATAACGAGTAGCCCAATAGAAATTTCTGATGTCTCGTTCAGTGTGAAATTCATTACGGTACGCAAGAGAACTTACAATTGAATCTGTTGTAATTTGTAGGATGCATGTTTACAGTTGGTATATATGTATTATTACCTCTGCAGGCTACCTGTATGTATGGATGATTGTTTTTATATTATGACCTGAATGGAAACCAACCCTGTTGATGTATTTTTTAGCTGGATGTATGGAAAAAATAAAACAAAACGTAATATTTTGTAATTGATTTGTTATTCAAATTTTTTACCCAACCTAACCTAGATCTAGACGCAGTAGTTGGCTAGTGTATTTTCTTCTATTGATAACTGTAGGCACTTACAACCAATAAACTTCAGATGAACATGCACGGTACCGCAGTACAGTTCATTCGAATAGGTGTCTGCACTTTCTGCATTTTCTAACAATTCATCGGAGGGTAGCCTATTTTTATAGCTACGAGTCCAGCCTCCCAGTTGTCAAGTTGAGCATAAGAGACGGCCTTGAAGTCAGTCGTAGCTCTGCGAGGTGGTTTTGATTCATTAGATATATTGATTGATTTTTGCTTTCCTATTTTTTTTTATTTGTCCCATTCGGTAGGCAGGGCAGAGTGCAGGTGACAACTCAAACTTGGTATATATATATAATTATTTATTAAGGAATCGCCTGCCACTATAACTGTATTTGTGGATACAATTATTGCTAATGATATGTATTTCTTAATAATTAAATGTTATTATAATTATAGTCTATAATCATTCGCTTCAACTCAGTCACTAGAAAACTCAGTTGGCCCTGTCGTGTCAAAAAAATGGGAACACAAAAATTTCTTTTAAATTTTTCGCTATTGTTGAAAAAGAAGAATAGCTGTTACTTATTTTCTAACAACTAAAATGTTGAAATATTAAAAAAAGCTTAAATATTATAAAAACTATAAAAGTTTCAAATTATGGAATGGAATGGCGCGTTTAACGTACGCTCATTTCCGGTAAGCAGACGACAAAAATCCCAATATTTACTATATACTAGTATTTACGCGGTAAAATTATACCATTTATACCCAGCAAGTCCTTAAAAATCGATATTAAATCGTAAATTTATTGTTCTCATTAAATATTAGCCGAATTAGCTCTTTGCTTAGCTTCTTGGTAGCATCTCAGTCCCACAGTCTGGGGAAAACATGGAAAACGAGCCACAGCCAAGTGTTTCAGGAGACGAAAGTGATGAAGGAAATAAGATTGTCACAATGGTTGACGTTTTACAACAGGAAAATGAGCAGGAAGCCGACGCCATTGCTGTTCTAGGGGGTGCTGATGACCAAAACTGCACGTATGTTCAGGTTAGTCTGCCAAGTGTATTTACAATAGGTTCGGTTCAATGGCTTATGATGGGTTGCTTAGCACAAACACACTTAAAATGCTGCTTCACTCCGAATCTCAGGGTCTGAAATGTGGGGAGCCTCTGAGCTAAGCAAGCTTCCTGTCATTCGACTTTAACAACTTATTATGAATGTGTACAGGTATATATTGTCAATGACTGTTGTTTATCTCTGAGACTCTGACCCAGGGTCTTTATCTAATTGATGTTGTTGTTGTTGTTGTTGAAAACTTAGAAGTGAAACACTTATATTTGTTTACAACAGTTCACAGTTCAGTCTTCTAATTGTTTTTCATCCATGCTCAGCTCAGTCATTTAACCTTTTACACACAATCACTTCTTTTAGTGTTTTTCTGAACATTTCCACTGTATTAGTAGTAGTAGTATGGTTGGACACAGTCCCAGGCCACGGTGTGGGCCTATAGGACAGGGGACCTCCTGATTATAGTGGATTCCGAACCACTTGGGAAACACAGTGAAGTCACACGATTAGTTATCGACTTCGATGGCCAGGTGGTAGCGTGCTTGTACATGTGCGATTCTCTACACGCCATGCAATCGCAGACGTGTCGTTCCTCGACACAAGTACCTATTAGGTAACTTAGTGAGGCGACTGAAGAGGTCAATCGGATACATTCATTGAATTGTTTGTATGGGATTAACCTTTAAAAAAAAAAAAAAGTTCGGAGGGGACCAGGACAAGTCCTACCAAGTTTCCCTACCGGCACTGTGCACACTACCTATCTACCTTATCTGCATCATTGAACCTGCTCTGGTCCGCTGGATTCAACTTGGTAAGGCGGCCGGCTTTCCACTGTATTGCATTCTCTTATTCTTCTGCTTAGTTTGTTATAATCGGAGATTCCGTCTTGAAATATTGTCTTCCTGACTTGACTACCACTAGTAGTTAGATTTTCTCGATTTCTCGTCTCGTAGGTGTGCCTTTCTTGGTATCTCATAGTTAGCGCTAGGTACTCGGGTGTCAGACCTTTATCGATTTTGAATATTAATGTCATAGTGTCCAAGTAGAGGTTTTCATAAATTGTTAACCAGTCTAATTGTCTAATTCGTTGGGAATTGTGCAGAGCAGTAAAGCAAGCCCGCCTCTAACTATAGATGAAAATATCTAATATAATCATTTTCCTATACGAAAGAGGTCCATTTAAATTGCCCGCTTGGCCCGCTGCAACGAACTTTTTTTATAATAGTGACCTATTCGCCTTCTGTTGGGAAAGTCATGTTGCTTGATGTGAAAGCCTATTGTTCATTGGCGAGCAACTGCTCCAAACAAATTTTGAATCTCGCGTTATATACAGTACAATGACCCTAGACAGAACATACTGTAATTCAAGATCAGCCTTGATGTTTGTTTTCCAACGCCTGCTTTCAGCATTTCTGCTTTAAGCAACCCTGTCAACCTGGCGGGGGGAGTTAGTCTGTTTATTAACTTGAGACACCCTAAGGGCAGACTCCTTCACCTCGGGCAAAATGGGTGTTTACTGACGGGGTGGACCCCCTTATAATAGCGGGAACTTAGTAAAGTCACACGATTAATTCGGAGGTGACCAGGACTCGACACGCACTCAGACTGACTGGTATAGTCATAGCCTTGATGTAAAATATGATGTAAAGCCATATTTTTTTCATCTTTATCTCAACAGGGTTATCTTCTTCGTCAGCCGCTATATTCATGCCGAACATGCTTTAACGGCTCGTATGGAGGTATATGCCTAGCCTGCAGCTTCAAGTGTCATGAGGGTCATGATTTAATTGAGCTATATACGAAGAGAAATTTTCGTTGTGACTGCGGCAATGCAGCGTTTGGTGCCAACAAATGCGCCCTTGATCCGGTAAGATCATATTATTCCAATACAGTTTTTAATTATCCTTGAAAACGCTGGAAGGAGGAGGTGGAAACTGACCTTTGCGAGTTGGGACTCCGTAGATGGTGGAGCGTTGTACAAAACCGAGATGACTGGTTGGGGTATTATCGAGCAGGCCAAAGTTCATCAATGGCTGTAGAGCCAGAAGAAGAAAAAATTACCAATTCTAAGCAATGATTCTATTGTATTATATTACGTATTATATTTATTATTTTTTTAGATTAAAGATGCTGAAAACACTGAAAACGAATACAACCAGAATTTTGTAGGAAAGTACTGCGTATGCTCACGACCTTACCCCGACCCTGATAATGACGTGGAGGATGTAATGTTGCAGTGTGTCGTTTGTGAGGATTGGTACCATGGCCGGGTAAATTCAACTTTTTCAAACACAAATCACAATTTTACGTACTTACATAAATATTCTTTGTCTGCCATATAAATTCACATTATCACGATGGGACGACGAGTAATCAGACTCCCCTGATAGCATATCGCTACTTCAGAAGAAAAAAAGACAACTCATTTATTTCGTCTTAATATCGCTAAAATATTTTTTTTTTAATCTGCTAGTAAAACGGCGTTAAGACGAAATGCTACGTAGAAAATGAGCACCCCAATATTTGGTGTTTTTATTGTCTTTTCATCTTTTTATTTAATTAACAAAGCAAGTCATTAAGGATTTGGCTCATGGAAGTTGTAGAAGACTGCTTCATGCATCATGTAATTGGAAATATTAAATTTTTGGTACCTTAGTACCTTAGTTCTTTCTTAAATACCAGAACGGAGTAAAATTACGCGTATTCTGGAATTTTTGGAAGAATTACAAAACCGAAAAGTACAATTAATACCCGATTATATGATACACTTAGCCAGAATAGCTTTTAACATAAAGACAAAGATATTCGAATCTAACAACATCGACTTGGATACAAGGAAAAGACTTTTCAAAGCTATAGTGTGGAGTGTGCTCTTGTACGAAAGTGAAGCATGGTGCATTTACGAACATGACAAAAAAAAAACTGGAAGCCTTTTGAGTTGTGGTGCCACAGAAGAATCTTGAAAACCCCATAACCAAATAACCAACGAAGATATGCTCCATAGAATAAACGAAAGAACTGGTCCGAGTTTACTCGAACATGCTTTCCAATTTATCAAAATTAGTAGATAGAGAAAATGAGTAATTTCATGGTAAATAATTTTCCTATGGTTCAATTTCCGTTATCTGGGGGGGGGGGGGGGGGGGTTGTCCACCTGACGTCACTGGAGGAGAGGTAATTTCTAGATAGGTCAGACCAACACATTAACGCACAGGAATACTGGCAGGGCACGCAATGCGTATGAGCGTACATTTCCTATCATTTTTCAAAAAAACATTTTTTTTGTACAAAACCAAATACTTTTCTGGGAAAGCAACCTGTCCGATTTCGTTACTCAATTTAACACCTAAAACATACCTGAAGGTAGAAATCATCGATAGAATGGTTTCGCAGAAAAATTATTTTTTAGTCATTTTTCATTAAAATTTAGTTATTTTTATTTGTTTACCCCCAGAAGCAAATTATCAAGGGGCAAGCGACCCGCCGCATTAACATTAATAACAACTACAATTTATGTGAATTTAAAAGAAATCGTTGAGCCGTTTATGGGAAATAATTTTTTTAGACGTTTTTTTTTAGTTTTTTGAGAATGAAACCCCCCCAAATTGAGTTAGCCCTAAATAAAATAAATGGTCCCGAGGTATGATTTTTGTGAACCTACATGCCGAATTTCATCAAAATCCACCGAGAAGTTTGCCCGGAAATCGATGCACAGGCAGACAGACATTTCGTAAAAAACACTTTTTTGGGTTCCTAGGACCTTAAAACGGGTAAATCCGTTCAAATCTCGGAATCGAAAATTTCGACGATCACAAAGCTTTCGTTATACTACGTATAAATTGGAAAGCAAAAAGATCTATTGTGGCCACCATTTCAACAAGAGGCAAATGGATGGGGCATATTTTGAGACACGAAGGGCGAAGGATTTCATGAAGGACCTAGGGTGCGTCACCTGCAAAGAACTGAAAAGGACCGCACAAAACAGACAAAAGTGGAGGAGAAAAATACAACACTCGATGCAAACCAATCCCTAGACTGCAACTCAAGAAGATGAAGTAGTCTTCTACAACTTAGATGGGTCAAATTTTTAATAACTTGCTGAGTTAATTAAATAAAAAATGAGAAGTATTTAATTTTGGGGTGCCAATTTTCTACGTGACATATCCTCTTAATGATACTTTTCTGTTTCTGGATTCTGTTCTTTGATTTTTTGATTCTTGTCAGATAAGAATCTTGCAATCAAGTTTAGTGCTCCTCCAGTATTTCCAGAAGTAGTTTATTTCACCAATTTCACAAAAAGTAATATATGAGCATGCACCCAACTATTTAGCATGTAAGATGTTTAATGCCATGCCAGTGGAAATCAAAGTATTAAAAGGCAATGAAAAATTATTTAAGGCAGCAGTGAAAAAGCACGTAACTAACCTTTCCGATCAACACCTGCGGGCCATATTATTTTAGCTTTTTAATTTTGTTTTGTATTAGCTTTTTATTTAACACACTTTTTTGTATGTAACCTTTTAATTTTGTTTTATTTTTGGTTTTATTAGTGAAACTTTCCACATTTTAAGTAGACATTAGGCACGACTGAATAATTTAAGTTTGTAATTGTATATTTTAATTGTATCCCGGCAACACAAGTCCTCTTGAGGAACTTAGGGCCGGAATAACTAATGGTGTTTTTTAATTGTAGTTTTTTTTTCAAATAAATATTCATTCATGCATTCAATTATGCCACACATTATAATCGACCCCCAAAAAGCACTTACAATTTGCAAATATAGAAGGCATGCATGCACCTAAATATAACAATGCTATATAACTTTAAAAAATCTGAATTTTAAACAAATAATGGGAATAATGTTATGTATGTCTAAAAATACGGGTACAATCAGCTGTGTTGTGAAATTTAGGAATTTTTAAATCCTCTAATTTCGCTCGGTTATAATGAGGAGGTTGCCTCTTGTCACTTTAAACCTAAGTTAGTTTCATGTCAGTATTATATACTATATAATACTGCAATATATTGAATGAATATTTATGCAATAAGAACAGACCGGTTCAGTTAGATAGTAATAGGGGACATGGAAGGAGCCTCCCCGAAGATTGCGCTTATGAGCGATCGGGCGTCCCTGGTAACGGCGGGAATTACCCCGTCGGCCAATCCTTCCACCACCGGGTCAAGCGACAACAACGTGTCCAAGGCTCGGACACGTTAAGAAGAAGAAGAGAAGAAGAAGAAGATAGTTGTGTAGTTGGCGCTAACCTGTCTAACAACCCGACCCCCAAAACACCCCATTTCCGATCCCCCCCCCCCCCATGAAAAAATTAATACAGCCATTAGATAGTTCGACCCCGTGAAATGTTTAACCCCATTTAAAAATTCCTTCTAATAACTACAATATAGGCTATGGACGGACAGTGTGAATCACCCTGTATACTCGTATAAGTATTGACAAAATAATATAACCTTAATTGTTTAAGGCGCTTATTCCACCTACGTCAATAGTCAATAGTAAATGTGGTATTGACGAGGTAGCAGACATTTTTAGACTGTCTTTAATGTCTGCTACCACGTCAATACCACATTTACTATTGACTATTGACGAAGGTGGAATAAGCGCCTAATGGTTGTTATATCTTTACGAGCATTTTATAAGTTTGTAATTACACTTTTTTAGCACATTCCATCCAATTCTTCTGGGCATCAAGAAGGCGAAGAGCTTATTTGCCACATTTGCATGGAAAGGCTGGCGTTCTTGAGGTGTTATGTGACCCCGGTAGCGCGCAGTTCCGCCTCTTCCTCGGATGCAGTCCCTGAGGAACCTGTTGATGTGGTAACTGCCACACCCGCAGTTGCTGAAAATTCTGGAACATTGAAGGATATAAAAGCTGGCGAATATTGCAAGCTCAAGCCAGTGACTGGTACGGGTGCTGCCTTTATGCCTGAAGGTTGGAGGGCCGAGCTCTGTCGATGTTCAACTTGTGTAAAATTCTATAAAACACACGAGGTATGGCATATGGAACAGAGAATGTCAATATTTGTAGCAGAGATTAATCAAATTTAGCTAATTATTGTTAAATAGTTATGGGAATACCTAATTTACTGTTGATTTCAACGGTTTGTAAGCTATGGTATACGTTTACCTGGATTCACAATCATAAGATGGATTTTGTGTGTGATTTTTTTTGTATTTTTATGAATTGCAGCGGTCGCTGTTCTCAAGGATTTCTTTGGTCATCGAATTCCCAAATAATTATTGAATAATTTTAGGTGACCTTCCTAATGAATGAGGACGACACAGTTCGAAGCTATGAAAACAGAAACTTGAATGTAGCAGGAGCTGAGACTCGGTACGAGAGGGGAATGCGGGCCCTTTCCAGTCTTGACCGTGTCAAGCGAATGGAGGCCATTCAAAGTAAGTTATTTGTAAATGTTAAACAAAAAAAAAATAGTATCTACAGCAAGTGATGGAGGATGGAGCTCTGTTGGATTGAATATTGGAATTTCAGTCGAAACAAGTCGTGGGCAAAGGGCAAATTTTCTCTTACGTTTGTTTTTAATATATTTTGCAGGTTACAATGAATTGAAGGTGGACCTCATGGAATATTTGACTACATTTCAACAAAATAATCGGGTTGTCGGCGAAGGTGATATCCAGGAGTTCTTTGAGCGAATGAAAGCTAAGCGGCGTCGCCTTCAAATCCAAAACAATTGTCGATAAACATTTCAACCGTGGCTACGCCCTTTTATTTCCTACTAAGTGGATGTTACTTAGAGTTTTTTTCTGTATATAGTACCGTTTTTTCAGATTTTTTACCAGTGAATTTGCTTTTTTACTGCCACTTTGTCACATGCTGCCCTAGGCTAGGTCGTCTGCTTTGGCGTGTATTCCACTGGTCAATATTCCGTCACTTGTGATTGAAAAAAAGTTGAGATTTTTGTTTTAAGGAGACTATTATGTAGATATTTAACTTATCTACATAATAGTCTCCTTAAAACAAAAATCTCAACTTTTTTTATAAAAGTGACGGAATATTGACCAGTGGAATACTCGCCTTTGGACATCATCAGTTTGGCAGTGATGATGCACAATTTTTTTTTCTTTTTTAATCATATTTTTAAGTTGTAAGTTGCTATTTAGAATAAAAATTACGGCAGCCATGTTTGTTATACCTGCTAATAAAAGTTTTTTTCAGAAAAATCAGATGATTTTGTTTCATGATATCCACACAATGCTTCACCCAATCCAACCAATAACAAGCAGAGCGACTATTCTTTAAACATGGGCACTATATGTAGGCGCCCATTCCACCGACCGGCTAGGGCTATTTACAAAAACGGTGACATGGTAGCAGACATTCAAGACTTAGGTGGCGTTTCCACCGACCTCGCATTGCAGAATGCAAATGACATTGCCGGAAATTAGAATTTTTCTTTTTATAGAAATCTATTTAATTGTTTGTACTTAACATATCCCATGACGCCATTTTTTAATTTTAGTTTGTTTGTTTGTGATTTCACTGTATGATCATTGATCAATTTTAACTATGGCATAAAGGAAAATAAACATTTCCGTCAATTCTGCAATGCGAGGTCGGTGGAAACCCCGCCTAAGTCTTGAATGTCTGCTACCACGTCACTGTTTTTGTAAATAGCCCTAGCCTAGTGAAATGGGCGCCTTAGGAATTGACAACCCAATCACAGCAGTTAATCCTATATGTAAGTTGCCATCAGTGACATTATTTTATGCGGAAGGAGGTTATATGGGACCAGCCATAGTTTTTTTTCCCCACTGTTTGGTCACTGGCAGATGTTCTAGGCACCCACCAATTCTTATAGACATAATGCCCTTAATATTGGTGGGAATAGTTATAAAAATCGGAAATGCCATTCCTATAGCATTTCCGATTACCGTATGACATATAACCATTTTCATCAATATACGATATGAACCAGGCATGATTAATTTAAAGGATTATTCACTTATAGCCTAGCTTACCTACTTCAGTAGTCTACGTACATGATTTATGCAAGGTTGAACCCACAGTGAATATGTTAATACTAAACGGCATTGTATACTCTAGTAGGCCCGTTGAGGTGTAAGGATACAAAGAGAAAAAATGGATAAGATCCGTTTTGCTGACGTTATAGCATTAACAGCTGATAGCGAAAAAGAACTCATAAAAGCTCTTACTACAATGATGGATGTATTAAGTCGACTTTGATGGCCAGGTGGCAGCGTGCTTGTTCATGTGCGATTCTCTATACGCCATGCGATCGGAAACGTGTCGTTACTCGACACAAGTACCTATTAGGTAACTTAGTGAGGCGTCTGAAGAGGTCAATCGGATGCATTCATTGAATTGTTTGCATGGGGTTAACCTTTAAAAAAAAAAAAAGTCCAGAAGAATCCGAAAGCAAGGGCCACTTCCTTATAGATCTATGGGCTAATGCCCCTTCTCTTGCCCAACTTACACTGGATAAAACGCACTTTCAAACATTTTCACACATCAATAAATAATTTTTCATTTCTAATCTCTAAATGAAGCTAAAACTAATTTTTAAATTAAACGTCGGGAAAATTGGCTATATAACCACGGCTTACCGCCATTTCAGTCTTCACTCTATGGTAGACTTCCTGACTATAGGCTTTCCATCCACTAGTTCTGCCCCCCCCCCTCTAAAATTTCTAGATCCGCTAGTGGCAAGGGCTCATCCTAAATCATTTATGTCAGCAACGGCATCCACTTGAAGCAAGGAAGACTAGTCAAACCTCTTACTGAACATCATGAAATGGGACTTAAAGTTATGGGAGGTACCCTAGGTACTTTAACAAGTTACCGCGTTCCCTAAAAGATGTCATGTCATGACTTGTAGAGTAGTGGTACGGACTCTGACTTTCACCCGAAAGGTTGTACATTTTCTGGCCATGCTTCGGAGGGTATGTAAAGCAGGTGGTCCCGGGTCTTCCTAGTTGAGTGCAAGAGAGGGCTTTATAGCCCTAACTCCGCTAGGTTGGCTTAGCAATAGAACAAAAAAGTCCTTATTTATTTATTTTAAAGATTCCCGTATGTGCCATGGAATCTAATAGTACTGAAGGTATTGCTTCAGGGGTGTTGTCATTGTATATATTATGTTGTTCTGTGGGTGTTGTCCTATATACGGTACCTACTCAGTGAAGGAGTGTGGAGTGTGAGACCCATGCAGCTGCATCCTGTTGACATATTCTAGTTTTTTTTACGGTGCTAAAGTCATGTTTCTCTGTATAAATGAATGTAATATATATTGACTAGGTACCTGTACTGACGACAAAAAATGATATAAATTAAATTCGCATAATAGGCCTACCTAGATTTAAAGCAGAGATTTCCAAATAATGTTTTAAACCAATGTTCCCCAAGAATTATTGTTCTATAAAAGAACTAGATAAAAGTGTATAGTAACGCTAATGGCTAATGGTAATGCCGCAATGGTGTAATATTATTTAACTTGACAAAAGGGTTAGTTGGACTTATATTGCCTGTTGTGTTAATAGTCATTAGAGGCATGGACCTCATTGCACAATTAGGGCGGAGCCCATTGTCAGGGGAAGGGGGCGACGTTTCGGGAGTGGGTGCTACTACGGGACGGGACGTACACTATTAAAAATAGGATTTATATATTATATTATTGTAATTTCTTGATTTGAAATTAGCGGGAATATAACATTCGTGGAACTAGATTACGACCCCGGTAAAGAAAGACGCATGCGCTGCTATTGTGACGTCACAGGACGGAAGTGGTCGGCTGTGTGTTGTTAAGGCTAGTTTGGGTTCCCATTTCTCCATCAATTTATTAAATAAATCGTGTGCGTGGATATCTGAGAGTGTGTTATAATATAGTGCAAGTGAGCTTGTAAAACAAGAAGTTATGGGAGTTACGAAGTGAAGTATGTGATATTAAACGGTAAGTGTCCTCTCAATCTTCCATCAGCTACATCTAAGCCTAACCATAATGCTTTTCAACTACTGAAAAATAATGAATATTGGATTACGAAAGGCTAATTATTTGTAGCCCTACCGTGTTAATGATTATCAAATAACATGCATTGTGTAAAATTGTGGATTAGCCACCTATTAGTAGTAACAAAGTCTGGGGCCTGATGTGCTTTAAACTGCATTGCAACTGATTGCATTTCATCATCGTTCATACGTATAATCAAATATAACATACTGGACTAAAGCTACGGCTCCACCTTGTAGCTGCTTAGCGTATTATACAACAATATATTTATACTTTAAGCTAGGAATTTAGAAAGTGGTTTTTCCGAAGTTGCTGCATGCAATAGGCAGCCCAAATACTGTATGGCCTGACGGTCATGTGTGTTGGTATATATAAATATCGAGTCTAAAAATGCTTTGAATCAGGCACAGTTTCAGAAACGTTTTACTTTTGTGAGGACACAACATGACTACATGTGGTTTACAAATGGCATTACTATAAAATTGTTTTTTTCCCCCTAAGATCATCTTTATCAGAGATGTGACTAATCTTGTTGATTGTTAGTAGTAGGCCTCATTACTATCTTGGAAACGATGTTACTGTTATTTGTACTAATTGTTAAAAGTTAAAAGTCCAGGGTTCACGCGGCAATGTATGCAGTAAGCATGGCGAGGCTAGCACTATGTCCTAAGAACATTATAGCTAGATAATAGCTCTTTACTGAAGGCTCAATTGGAGTTCCCCTCCTCAGAGACACCAACGCCACTTGTTTTTGTACAAAGCAGAATTTCACATTGTCAAAATATTTCTCGACATTTTGATATACATTTGGTATGATATGCATTCACTAGCACCGATTGGCCACAGTCTTCGGAAATTGATACGTACAAAAAGCGATTGATAAGGCGTCCTAAAAATTGGTTTTTATAGATTTACTAATCATGCGCCTATTTTTTCGTAGCTGGTTCTGCTTGGTTTAAACTGTTGAGGACTAACAGTTGTCCGTTACGGTCGAGCTAAGAACAATTTGTGGGCTGTGATGGAGAAATCTTGGCTATTGTCATTGGGAGTACAAACGGTTGGAGAGTCTCACTACATACAGTATCATTAAAGTTTTTTTTATTATTAAGTGTGAGGCATGAGTTTGTTAAAGTGGATAATTTCTGAATGTTTAATTGAATAAATAAAATAAATAAATATTCACTTTATTTTAACATAAGGTACAAAGATATATAGTATATCAAAAGTGTAACATGAAGTCATACCTTATGCAAAACAGCGTTGCATTGGAAATCTATAAAGAGAATGATTGTGTTCTGTGAAAAGTAAAACAGGGCTAGTATTATGTGAAGGCAAAAAAGTTTGGCTCTCATTCCAGACTAGTCGAAGTCGAGTCTTGTGACTCTTGCTTTGTTAGGGGACGTCTCGCGCCCAATCCGAATGCAAGACCCATATGATACCGTCTGAGAGTGACTTATTTACGTCATGGTGCTAATTAGTTGTTTATTATGCTTGGAATAGATGCCTGGCCGACGTTATACCCGGCTCAGCATGTTTCCGAACGCTGGTAAAATGAATTATTATTTTACATTAAAATATAGTTGAGTAACTTCGCTTGTCCATATTCTGACATTTATGTGAGATAAGTAGATACTGTATGTAAGTATTGTACGTATTAGGGCCGTTCCCGTCATGTTTTGAAAAGTTCTGGTAAGAAACACTACACGGTGGGTGATTGGTAGATAGCGGTGCCATCCTTAAAGATATATGCATTTGAAGCGTTACGCTGGTGGGAGTCGGCCTTAATATTTAGGAGCGAGTATTTCAATAGTGTCTAATAACTTTATTACTGTATTCATGAGAGCTTTAAACGGCATTGAAGTTAGTGTCACCATGACTCGTATCTGTGCTTGGTTAAGTCATGCTTTCGCCTGTTTCATTGCGGCAATGGTAAGCTTGTCTCAGCTTGTTTATCGGTTGTAGCCGGTGTAGGTAGACATTGAGAACGTACAGTATACCAGTTTGCCAAGGGCCAAAAATTCATACGGAGACAATACAAATAATGTCCGAAATCTATTGGGTCGTTGGTATTGGACAAGGGACCGCTGTTTACAAAATATGAAAGCAGCGAGAATTAAAGTTCTCATGTAACTCTTGCTAAGATGAACCCGCTAGCCTAATGTTGTTACTCGATCAGAGCGACCTTTACAAACTATAAACTGCCCCAACACCTGAATCAGCAAAGAGTTATAGATGTTTAAGTTCGGTTAACATATGCAGTGGGTCGAGAACTGGATCCGCCGCTGGTTTGTTACATATTGGCCACCCCTGGAAGTGGTTTCTAACTGTAGTAGGTAGGTACCAAGCAAAACTTTAGAGTATAGAGCAGTTGGGTTGATCGATGTCAAGACAAATTATAATTGGGTATTGTCAGATATTGATTTAATTTTACAACATATTATTTCAACTTTGTTCAAGAATTGTGCTAACCCATTGCTATTGGCAGGAAAAAAAAGTTAGTTGGTCTATAGGTCTATACACACGCAATAATATTGTACATACGTGTAAAACAATAAAAATCACTAAACACAAAGGCATTGGAAAAAATGTAACACAGTTGAAATAATGGAGTTTTAATTAGTACAAAACACATTTTGGCCTTTTTTATTGCCTTGCTGGACGAGATTTATATTATTATTGCTACAGCTATGGCTCTAATGAGCATTAGAGTACTATGCAACGAGTACGTCTGGCCGTCTACAGTGTTGTGCAATGTAGTTTTCTTGTTATTGGTACCACTAGCAGCAGACCTTGGTCGTCGAGCCAGCTGCAGTTGCTGCCTGTTGCTCAGGCATTTTCATGCGCATCTGCGTTCCAGACAATGGTTGTTTGTCGGTCAAGTCACCTGGTCAGTGAGGTCACTCCTTCTGAGGTGAATGACTCGGCACGTTCCAGACCTTCCATTTTATGTCAAATCTCCTCAAACATACATTGCGACCATTCTTCCGTCCAGACTTTTATATCATTTCATTCATTCATAGGCCAAGCGCCGGGTATTTTTATTTTGAAACATTCGGGACCGGTTTTTTTTTGTTTGGATTATGCTCAGGGGTGTCCCCTGAATGTAAATCCAAGTTGGCGTCATAGGGGGTGGGGAGCTTCAGCCGCCATCTTGAAAGACACGTTTTATTGAATATCTCGCGAACCGCGCATGGTACGATAAAAACAGTAGATATCATTTTTATAGATAATAATATTTCCTTAAATATCGTTATTATTTGAAACTTTTTTCTGTAAAATCCATAGTTTTTTATTTGTAGCGCTTCAAACGTTTCACAATATGGTTTTTGCAATTTGGTAAAACTTACACCACGTACATTATTTTGCGTTCACTCGACATTTACAGCGTTATAGCTCATAAACTATAAATGCTACGGGAAAAAGTTTCCAGTGAAATTTATAGAAAATTGTATGCTCTACAAATGAGTTACCACCATTTTTAATTTATCATTGACCATTAACTAAATAAATATTTAGCAAAAACCATATTGTAAAACGTTTGAAGCGCTACCAATAAAAAACTATGGGTTTTACAGAAAACAGTTTCAATTAAAAAAGATGGCAAATATTATTACCTATAAAAATGATATCTACTGTTTTTATCGTACGACGCGCGGTTCTCGAGATATTCAATAAAACGTGATTTTCAAGATGGCGGCTGAAGCTCCCCTGACACCCCTGAATATAATAAAAAAAAATATATATATATATATATATATATATATATATATATACCCGGTCCCGAACATTTTTTTGTGAACCTGCTTTTTTGCTGCAGAGCTTGGACTATTAGTTTTATTTTGAAATTATTCATTTCCGAGAGCGGTGTGAAAATTTTCGGACCTAACAAGGTTACTGGGCAGTTTTTCTTTAAGATGTATTCTTCCTTTTTCTTTGATGCAACTCATTGTGACTCATATCCTCCATTAAGTATATATCCATATACAACGTATGCCAACCACCAAAAAGTATGCGGAACAATTCAAATGTAAACAAAAAGAAAATAGTGGTGAGGATCTAGACAAAACCCCCTCAGGTGAAATTCAGAGTCACCGCGATTATACGATGTCTACAAATCAATGGGTCGTTGACATATGGCGCGGTTCATTGGGCCACTAAGCCCTCCAAACTACTAATTAATTAATTCGATTTATTTTAAAGTTTTACGTGAAACGGCTACTGCCGTACTTATGTACATGACTGCTCATCTTTCGATGTACGTAATCATATAGTTCAGTTTATTTTTAAGTGCATTGGGGATTCATAATTGACCCTCGACCCCTACATTATTCGCACTAAGTTATGGTCGCCCAATCGCCCAGTTTTTCCTAATTTGTGAAAGTATAGTTAGGGCAAAAAAAACCTGTTGTATTGGGTCGTGAGGCCAGAGTCCGAGACCTGCCGGGCTGTAGTTCTTAATCCGGAATAGCATGGGGCCATGGACGGGGGGAGGGTTGGGCCCCAATTTTTTTTTAGTAAATCTGGTAAGTTAATTTATTACGGTATTTATTAGGGTATACAGCGGCGGCCACGTTCCTCGTGAATGCTTCCTACGCTAAATATAGGCTTGGTTACGGTTAAGGTAAGGTTATGTTATGTTTTCTGTAAATCAGGCCCGAAGTCATGAAACAAATATTTGTGACAGCGGTTACTACAAAGTCAGTGTTATCGATTAACCCGTTGGCACTTACAACGGTGGGCACCACATGGTTACCCAATACAAATACGTACTGAATATATTTCCTGATCATTAATTGTGCCCAATGGCGCTTTCCTTGCATAAATACCATTTTACTTGGCTTTTATTAGTAGTTGCAGTGCTGAAGTGGTGACGATCTAGGCAGTGACGGCTCGTGGTTCCTGAAAACAATGGGGCGGCAGGTCTACTGATGCTTTAATAATTTCGGTTTTTTTAAATTAAAATACCTAGCTTAGTCAATACAGTTCTGAGTTTAAACAAATAAAGAAGGAAATTAAATATTTCCATAATTTTTTGTTTACAATAACTCGGCATAACAATAATTTCAGAACATAATATAAAATATGTTCCATTGAGAATCATTCCTGTAGTAGTCACTGGGACCCAGCGCTGCATAAATAAATCTTCGTAAATTAAACAGTACAATCCCTCCCATTAAACATTAATTGGCTTTGGTGGCAAGGTGGTAGCGTGCCTTGCGATCGGAGACGTGTCTGAAGAGGTCAATCGGATACATCCATTAAATTGTTTGATTGCGATTAACCTTAAAATATATATATATTGCACACTCGAATATTCGAAGAAAATTTTCCAAGATTATAGCCAATAAATATGTGTCTAAGAAGAATTGGAAACCTAAATTCAGATTCAAAGAGTATACTGCGACATAAACATATCATATCCCAGTTAATATTGGTCGTAGAGTGATCGTATGAAATCTGACTGAACGCCCGTAAGTTTATATACGATAATGGAACTAACACGAAAAACCAATGATTCCATATTGGCGACCAGTCGACATGAAAATGGTGTGAAACGTACACATAAGTTCAGTCGTCTACAAAGTCCTGTAAAAGGAGGAACCGGACTGCCCTTTATATTCATTATACATTATTTACATTTTATCTACTGAATAATGCCCGCTCAGTGGGCCGATTATGGCTATTGGTATTAACATGCTCCTGGGGTTAAAACTGTAAGCAAACAAATTTTGAATAGCTCTTTCCACTGCAAAATTATCTTGTTTACATTTGAATACCAGTGTCCGTGAATGCCTCGCATTTCAAAAGCTAAGCATAGTTGCGGGTTGTTGTCGCAGAGGTACCTACCTACCCCTAAAATCTGCTAGGTACTCTACCCCGCACCCTGCATTCAGTCTTAATATTGCAACGGCTCCGATAGGTTATAATTATTTACCTATTGTTAATTTACTTTAATTTTATTAGTTGTGGTTGTAGTGCTCTCGTGTTTGTGTTATTATTTTATATTATATAGTGTTTATTGTGCTCGCCCATGCTGCGATTCCTGCGGATACTTTGCAAGCCACGGACTCCAACAGTAGATAAGTAGCGTAGCCTATTCACCTAAAACACATACACCCAGATACCTTACAGCACCACACTATACATTACATATTATAATAGGTCTACCTACTGTACTACACTTTCACCGCGTAAGCAGAGTACGGTAGGCTTATTCTTTTATCTCTTATTCTCTTACCAATCATATTATTTTCATACAGTCCACTCTATTTTCATAGGTACCTAAATCTTCCGGAGCGTAATTTGGAGTTCCTGGTTATTAGCTTATTAGGATACGCCCCTGTTGTGAGTTAGGTACTTATTTTATTTTACTGAGTTATCGCAGAAAACCACAACCAGGGTATTATATTAACCCCGGTATTGAAATCGCCATGATCGGGCCGCAGCCTATACTATGGCGATTATTATTAATCATAACTGGGACTTAAAAATGTAAACGAGTAATTTTGTAATGGTACGTGCTATTCAAAATTGTTCTGTTTAAATTTTTAACCCCAAGAATAAGGTAATACTTAGGCGCCCATTCCACCGACCGGCTAGGGCTATTTACAAAAACGGTGACGTGGTAGCAGACATTCAAGACTTAGGGTTTCCACCGACCTCGCATGGCAGAATTGACAGAAATGTTTATTTTCCTCTATGCCATCAATGATCAATGATCATACAGTGAAATCACAAACAAACAAACTAAAATTAAAAAATGGCGTCATGGAATATGTTAAGTACAAACATTTTAATAGATTTCTATAAAAAGAAAAATTATAATTTCCGTCAATGTCATTTGGATTCTGCAATGCGAGGTCGGTGGAAACGCCACCTAAGTCTTGAATGTCTGCTAGCACGTCACCTTTTTTGTAAATAGCCCTAGCCGGTCGGTGGAATGGGCGCCTAATCGCCATGCAACGGGGTCGGTGCTTTTATGAAATCTCCCTACACCTGCAGCCTGATCGAGGCGATTATAATACCGGTGTTAAATAAATACCCTAGATAACTGTAAACAAACAAATTTTGAATAGCACTTTCCATTACAAATTTATCTTGTTTACATTTTTATTACCAGGGGATTAAATAAATACCGGTATTATAATCGCCTCGATCAGGCTGCTGATCGGCCAGAGGGAATTTTTAAATTTGTTCTGCCGGAAATTTTTGGAAGGCAACTGCGCCAGTGTCTTTATCGCCGCTGGATCTAACCCTGTCCACAAGGCTTCAGATGGTCAGAAAAATATTGCTTTTTGGGGGTGTCATTTTATTGTTGCTGGGAAGAGAGAATGCCCTTTCCGCTGCAGTCAAATTCGGATGGCCCCCTGGGGATTTCACGTAGATGTCCCTGGACAGGGATCAATGCGGGTCTCTGCTGCATTCTACGTATGCCCGTAGCCCGGAATTCTTTTCTACTTTTTGTTACTCGATTTCAGAAAGGAACGATAATTTTTGTTTTAAGCACTAAGTTCTATAAAATTCATATTCGATTTTTTTTATAGAGTTGAGTTTACTCCATATGAATGCATTTATGCAAAAGGCGGTTAATTTGTCACTTGAAACTGTAAATGCAGGAGAGACAAAAAATCTAAATCTAGGAATCACATTAGACTTTTTTATTTCACTTGTAGTAGCAGTCAATGCAACGATTCCAGTGATAGCACCAACACAAAAATTATTTTTTATGACAAATCACCTTTTGCATTCATGCTCCTCATATAGCTTTTCAAATGCTTTATGTATTTAATACTGGGTTTAGTGTTGGCGAATTAATAACCACTGCGAGCCTACTGTGGCGATTATGTTTAATCTTAACCTGGGATTACAAATTTAAGCGAGATAATTTAAGAATGGAAATTAATATTGAAAATTGTTTTGTTAGCATTTTTAACCCCAAGAATAAGTTAATACTAAACGGAATAGAGTAGGCCCGCTGGTGGAGAATGAGTGGATTATGTTCTCATAACTTGGTGTACCTGTGGTATCTCGCAATCATCGACGGCATGGGGTTAATTATATATTGTTTTGTTGCAGATACCCACAGGCCGTGGCTGAGTCTCCGGACAATTGTGGGTGCTCAAATAGGCTGTAAATAGCTCAAGGTTGGTATCTTACACTAATTCTGTTACGGTATTCCCATACTGCGTTCATGGTAACTACCTCATTATGTTTTAGGCAGGTGGCTCCTTCACAATACTAATCACTAGAAGACTGCTAGACATTTTGAAGTTAACTGGTACCAGCCATTATCAGAATGGCTATAATTAGGTGCAATCGTGTATTGCCATTTCTTATACTACCCGACCACGATAGGATGGCACTCGGAACACGTGTAAAAATCGAACAAACTCAGTGTTCCGCTTATGCAAGTTTTCGAATAAAGAAAGTGTCCTACTATCGTGTACATGATAGATGCCGCCAGTAACCAGCCAGACTTGTCACACTTGCTGATCTGATAGGATTTGGTTGCTCCGCTATTACAGGAATACCCTAACCAGTAAACAAATTAAGAACCGGTCCGAGTTTACTCGAACATGCTTTCCAATTTATCAAAATTAGTAGATAGAGAAAATGAGTAATTTATGGTAAATAATTTTCCTATGGCTACCTTTCCGATATCTGGGGGGGGGGGGGGGGGTTGCCCACCTGACGTCACTAGAGGTGAGGTGAATTCTCACATTACCACACAGCAATACTGGCAGGGCACGCAATGCATTTGAGCGTGAATTTTCTATCATTTTTTCAAAAAAACATTTTTTTGTACCAAACCAAATACTTTTCTGGGAAAGCAACCTGTCCGGTTTCGTTACTCAATTTAACACCTAAAACATGCCTGAAGGTAGAAATTATCGATGGAAAGGTTTCGCAGAAAAATTATTTTTTATTAATTTTTCATTAAAATTTAGTTATTTTTATTTTTTTTACCCCCAGAAGCAAACTATCTTGGGGCAAGCGACCCCCCACATTTTATCAACATTAATAACAACTACAATATATGTGAACTGAAAAGAAATCGTTGGAACCGTTTTTGGGAAATTATTTTTTTAGACGTTTTTTTGGAATTTTTTGAGAACAAAACCCCCTGAAATTGAGTTGGCCCCAAATAAAAAAAATCGTCCCGAGGTATGATTTATGTGAACCTACATGCCGAATTTCATCAAAATCGGCCGAGTAGTTTTACCCGGAAATCGACGCACAGACAGACAGACAAACATACAGACAGACAGAGCGACAGACAGACATTTCGTAAAAACCACTTTTTTGGGTCCTGGGACCTCAAAACGTATAAGTCCGTTGAAATCTCGGAATCGAAAATTTCGACCATCACAAAGCTTTCCTTATACTACGTATAAATTGGAAAGCAATAAGGACTTTGTTGAGCATACCTCTACTAAAAAAATGCAAGCAACCAAGGGAATTCCCTCTAAGGAACAGTTTCATTTAATTTCTTACACGCGTGAAGGGCGTAGCAAATGTAACAAGATTGCCGAAAATAAAGCCGTTAATAATTGAAGACTATATCGTCTTCATCGATCTTGTTGCTGTGTATCGTAAACCAGTAGGCCGCGGCTGTTGCCTCTTATACCTTCCTATTCCTTTTTATTAGATATTGATGATGCGAAACTTTGTGCCCTGAAAGGCTTCTATATGCATAGTGACGGTGTAGAATTTGCAACAAAGTAAGATAATTTTCCTACTATATACTTAAATCAATATCTCCGATAGCACAATTGCAATTGAATGCTGAGTTTCTTCTCGCGTTGAAATTTTTTTTACGTACAGTAAATTTTCGCGAAGTTAATACCATAGAATAAATATTTACTAATTTAATACTTAATTTAATACTGTCCAAGTTATATTTCAGGACTGGGCAAATGTTAGATATTTAAGACTTCCATTGCCACTTACACTTTTACTAAAACATGTTTGTTGGTAGTGTTGAACAGTAGTCCAACATTATTCTCCTTCTCATGCGGTATAGTAAACGCCCCTAATTATTGTTGAGTAAATCGGTTGTGTAAACTGGAGTAACTTGGTTTTAGTCAGTTTCGACTTTCGAGATATTGCCAAAATGTTTTTCATAATATTTTCATTACTTGTAAGTAGATTTTTTAAGAAAAAAACCGATGAGACCAGTAGATAAATATATTTATGGAAGAATGTATGGACTATAACTCACAATTTATTACTTTTCTACTATTATTATACTACATGTACTCTTATTTACACATATTTAACATTCAGTATGTACCATGGTGTGATATACATGAGGAAACTCGTGTTACCCGACTTTGAAGTTAAAAAAAAAAAAAATAAAATAGATGCGGAGCAAAGCGGGGTCAGTGCTTTTATGGAGTCACCCTACACCTGCCAAAAAAGGATTTTTAGTTTTAGTGCAGGAATTTTCCCGTGAAACTGATAGGCGACCAAAATTCACCGAATTATCAAATTCATGAAATTTTTTTTTATCAAAAATGAAAAAAACCGTATAATATGGTGTATAAATATCTCTATAGCCATCGAGCCGAGCAAATTTTTGTAACTTAAAAGAATTTTCTTAAATCAAAAATATTAGCCAACCTATTTTGCGGTGAAACGGTAAGCTTCCTCTTAAGACTTAATGGATGGGAATTTCCGAAGCATTGTGCTGTGAATCACTGATTTAAAAGTGTTGCCGTTATTTATGAGTTCAACTAGTACGTTGCATGAACTTTATTAATAACTTGTTATGGTGTGTTTGGAAGGGTGAAACATGTGTTGTACAGTGCACTTAGTATATGATTGTTGCATATGATAGCACTCGATTTAAGGTGCTCACATCTCATCAAGACGGCCAATGATATAAAACCTTATTTAATGAAAAAAAAATAAAGTTACCATAGTTTGTACTTGTAAGTACTTCACTAAATATTTGCGATGAAATGTCCACTATCCTTGTGCCCCATTAGCTTTGAAAATACTGTAGTAACATTAATTTTTTTGCTTTCCAATTTATATGTAGTATAAGGAAAGCTTTGTGATGGTCGAAATTTTCGATTCCGAGATTTCAACGGATTTACACGTTTTGAGGTCACATGAACCAAAAAATGAGGTTTCTACGTTCTACGTAATGTCTGTCTGTTGGTCGATTTGTGGGCAAACTGCTCGATTGATTTTGATGAACTTTGCCATGCAGGTTCACAAAAATCATATCTCGGGACCATTTTTTTTTTTTTTTAATATTTTGGGCTTACTCAATTTTGGGGGTTTCACCCTCCAAAAACTAAAAAAAACGGCTTCAACGATTTTTTTAACGAAATATCTGTCTGTTCATCGATTTCCGGGCAAACTACTCGGCCGATTTTGATGAAATTTTGCATGTAGGTTCACAAAAATCATACCTCGAGATTTTTATTTTATTTTGGGCTAACTCAATTTGGGGGGGGGGGTTTTATTCTCAAAAAACGTATAAAAAATTATTTCTCGAAAACGGCTCCAACGATTTCTTTTAAATTCTCATATATTGTAGTCGTTACTAATTTTAACAAAATTCGGGGGGTCGCTTGCCCCTTGATAGTTTGCTTCCGGGGGTAAAAAAATAAAAAAAACTCAATTTTCATGAAAAATGACTAAAAAATAATTTTTCTGTGGAACCTTTCTATCGATGATTTCTACCTTCATGTATGTTTTAGGTGTTTAATAGAGTAACAAAACCGGACAGGTTGCATTCCCGAAAAAAATATTTGGTTCTGTGCAAAAAATTATATTTTGAAGAAATTATGGAAAATACACGCTCCAATACATTACGTGCCATGTGTCATTGTTACTACTGTTACAATGTATGGGTCTGTTCGTTCCAGAATAGGCAATTGAGTTTTAAGGGGTTTTTAATGTATATAGAGGGGGACCTCCCCTCGAGGGATCTGAAATTTAACCATAGGGAAATTATTTACTGTGCAATTACACATGTCCATCTACTAATTTATAAATTGGAAAGCAAGTTCGAGTAAACTCGGAGCAGTTCTTTTGTAACAATACTAAATCTATCATGAAATGCAATAAAATATTAGTAACAAAATAAAATACAATATTTAGTTTGCGGCAAAGTTTCACATTGAAAACTTTTTGACATCGTCAGCAGATGGTTATCTCCTTTGTCCTTGGGAGCTTTGGCAATGACTTATTCAAACTTTGGCACCCGCTAAACTTGGCTCGCGATTTTCAAAACTGCACTGCAATGGAAAATTTCCCAGTTCCGCTAATGATAATACTGAGCATCTTATCTGCTAATACTCAGCCAACTTTGTCTGGTATTAAATTAATTTGGGTTAATGCATTTCATTGATAGTGGTGTCAGCCAGAATGATAAGCACGGACTTTTATTACTTGTTGATTATGGATTTGGGATTTAAAAATAGGAGACGTAATGTAAAATAAATATTTAATTAGAACATTTATTAAAATGAATTACTTGTGTAATTTTCAGCTCCAGTTTATGTCTTTACCCTTAACGATGGTTTAGCTTACCGTAACTTTTCTGTAAAACTACTTTTGTTTCTATTGGTCTCTAAATAAACGACAGGGAATATGAGTCATTAAAATTGTTATTGTAAAAAAAGTGCACGCTGGTTGTTTTAATAATTTTTTCGGGTACCGTAGGTCTAGTATTTACAAAGTAATTTTAGCTACCGTATATATGTATTTTTTAACTTAAATGCTAGATATTTCCTGCATTTTTGCACGCATCAAATAATACTCTGCACATTGGAAAAGGTTAATGGCAATAGTGTAATACTATTTAACGAGGGGTCAGCTGGACTTACATTGCCTGCTGTGTTTATAGTCATTAGAGGCAGGGGTCTCAGAGGCATCGAACGATTAGGACGGAGCCCATCGTAAGGGGGTGCTGGGGGCTACGTTTCGGGAGTGGGTGCTACTCCTATCATCAGGCTTAGTCCTGAGATGTTCTGAGTTCTGGGCGATTAACTCATTGCTCTTGTATTCTACTCTGAATTATTGAATTGCCTGCTGTGTTAATAGTCATTAGAGGCAGCGGTCTCACTGTTCCCCTGACAATGAGCTCTGCCTTAATTATTCGATGACTGTGAGGCCCCTGCCTCGAATGACTATTTACACAGCAGGTAATGTAAGTAAAACCAACCTTTTATTAAATAATACACTGCCTTCAAAATACTGTAGTGTAGCTCTTACCCAAAATGACTTCGGCTGTAGCCTCATGTGACAAACATGTTTGATTTTGTGGGGAGTGCTGGTGAAGCAGACAGCCTCGGAGTCATCCTAGGCGAGATAGAGAATGTACTTGAGTTCATAGCCCTAATTCCGCCATTTTGGTTCAAAAATTCGAACCTTTGTTTTTCAGATGGAGGTGGTCGATCCCGAAACTCTGTTGGAATGGCTGAGCATGGGGGCAGGAGAGGAGCGGGACATGCAGCTCATCGCGTTAGAACAGCTCTGCATGTTGTTACTTATGTCTGATAATGTTGATCGCTGTTTTGAAAGGTAAGTACTGTATAAGTTTTGTACAATTTGTAATTGGCGCAGTCACTGATGATCATCTAGGCACGCGGAATGAAATTGGGGACCAGGGGAATTTATAAAAGTGCAACGTCTAAGATGGCTGCTGTGAGAATTTCAGAAAGCTGTATGCCGAACAGAATGTATACAAAGTAAGCATGGCAAGAAGGCGACGAATTAGAAACCGACCTCCGCTGGTTGGGAGTTTGTAGATGGCGGAGCGTCGTGCAAAACTGAGATAACTGGAGGAGTGTTGACGAACAGGCCATAGCCCAACAAGGGCTGTACAGCCGGAAGAAGTATACCAGAATATAGAGGTGGGGCGTGACAGATATTTCCAGGAGCAATAGTGACCGATGACAGTGACTCGACAGTCACTGATACAAATACTGGTGATTTCTGTCACTGGAGTGACTGCTTTTGATCCTGCTATCTAAGTAATCTTGGTACATCTTGGTATGAGTAATCAAAAGTCACTGTCACTTCTCTTGACAGTGATTTATACAAGTTACATAGACTTATTCGTTTCGCTTAACAATTAAAGTCGGTTATTCTTTTGTTTAGTTATGCTAAGAAATTTAAGAAGTAGTAATATAGATACGGTATATATATATAAACTAAAAGCTAGCCAGATATGGAGCAGTCACGGTGACAGCCTCGGGCATACCTTATGTTTAGCTTACGTGAGACGATCGGAAAGCATTTTGGGGAATTTCGCTTGAGACTGCCTAGTGCATAGGCTAAACCTGAGCGAGTTACTTGCTCTTGCATGCGACTATTAGAGTATTAGAAACAAAGCTATTTAAAATATAGCCTAAATCGTTGATAGAGAGACAGTGACTCAAATCACCAGTGACAGAAGTAACGCCCCACCTCTACCAGAATACCAGGGCAAGGCCGTGGCCAAGATTTTTTTTCGGGGGGGGGGGGGGGTTAGAAATTTCATTGGGTATTACATAGTGGTTTTTATTTTTCCTTTCAAAATCCGATTCTATCTAGTATGAAGTCATTTCATTTCGGGGGGGGGGGGGGGGCTTTTGAATCCCCATCAATCCCCCCTTGGCTACGGCCTTGTACCTGGGAATACCTGTGGAAAATAAGGATTTTCCACATGTCGATAATCTATATTTTGCAGCTGGCGCTGGACTTTACCGTCTATGACTGACCGCAGTCACCACACTCAGTAATGTCAAGATGTATGGATTATGTATCAATATTCCATTGTACTGTGTTAAAACCTCTTACTTATAGTATACTAATGTGTTGTTCAACTACCGTCTATGAATGACCGTAGTCACCGCACTCAGTACTGTCAAGATATATGGATTATCTGCCAATATTCAACTGGACTGTGTTGAAATCTCTAGTTTATATACTTATGTGTTGTTAAGGCGATAGTGATAGTAAATGTAACATTGACGGAAATTTAAATTTTTCATTGATACACGCCATTCCACTGTTTTTTTCAACTATTGATTACTTTTCTTCTGCGCCAAATTTTTGAAATTTGCATTAATTGTTTTTTGAAATTTTGTTTGTATTTGTTTTCTTCGTACACTTATTATTTTTAATAAAACCTAATAATAGTAGGAGATCCGAAGTAAGATCGACCTTCACCGATCTGTTTAATGGATGAAAATAGTTTTATAAACAATAAAATGTTTGTACTTAACATATCCCATGACGCCATTTTAGTTTGTTATTGTTTGCAACGCGTGATTTTACTCTATCATCATTGATCAATTTTAACTATGGCATAGAGTAACATTCAAATTTCCGTCAATACTACATTTACTATCACTATTGACGTTGGTGGAATAAGCGCCTAAACTTAGGTTCCATTAATTACGCGTCACATAAATAAATGACCAGATGAAGCCAAATTTAGATGTTGAATGATAGTGCAGGTAGTGCGGCGTTTTAACGCGACAGAAACATCGTAGTATCCAACGGAAAAAAAACGCTGCATTACGAAATAAATGAATCCTGGCCTTAGGGCGATATGGGTGAATTCTTTGGGCACTTTAACATTTCTTATTTACAGTACGTACTCATATTACAATGTTTGCTCTTTGTCTGCGACCTTGGCGCCACTCAAAACAGAAAAGTTTACTATTTTGGCCGGAATATGTCCAAACCCTGACTCGAATGCTTGGAATGATCCCCTATGTTTTTCCCGGCCGCACATTGGCCGCTTCGCCAAATCGTTACGTCTCAAGCTTTTACGTAACACTCTCCATAAATACCTCGTATCATGTGCTCGAGCCACAGGGAT
Source organism: Psococerastis gibbosa (assembly GCA_963971405.1). NCBI lineage: Eukaryota > Metazoa > Arthropoda > Insecta > Psocodea > Psocidae > Psococerastis > Psococerastis gibbosa. Next base: position 42,313,455 of record OZ020485.1, read on the forward strand.
GCTCAGCTGTTGTTTGCTTATTTACACATTGCGTGGCTTGGATTGCTTAGTCTTTTAGTTACATTCGCTAACGATTTCCGGGTGTTGTTTCTGAAATTTATTTGACTCCTTACTGAGGCCGGCCGTTTTAATTGGTTCAGGAATGCCTTGTCCTCTCATTGATGGGCGCTAGTATTTAACAAGTATTGATCGATTTAACACAAGTATTACCTACAGAGCCGACTGAAGAGGTTATTCGGATACATTCATTGAATTGTTTGTATGCGAAAAATCTTTTAATTAAAAAAAAAAAATTGAGGCAGACATTTGAGATGATTGCTGGTATGGAAGAAGAAGAGAAGCTGGTATGGTAAATGCCAAAAGTGGGTACAGCCAATAAAAAAACAGGGCTTCATAAATACTGGGAATCCCTAGTTAAAAGATGCTAACCAATGAAAATAGGAATGATTTTAAATTTTAAACTTTTATCTGTTTACAGTAGTTGCAAATGACAAAGTTAAAATTAAAGTCTGCCGCTCGAGTATTATTGCTTAGTTAGTATAACTAATGGATTAAGAAAATATATATTCTACTTTGTAACTTTTAAATTAAATAGCCTACTAACTGTGAAGTATAATTTCACGTTAGTAAAAGTTGATTTGCGTCTGCCTATCTCGTCGAGGAGCATATACCTGTAGTAGTAGTTGTAGTATTCGTCGGGTTAATAACGACTTAGGCCTCATATTTGGGCCCATAGAGCGACCCCGACTTGACTGTCCTACGCCAGCCCATAGGACAGTGGACCTCCTGATTATAGTGGATTCCGAACCACTTGGGAAACACAGTGAAGTCACAAGATTAGTTCGGAGGTGACCAGGACAAGTCCCACCATGTTTCCCTACCGGCACTGTGCCCAAGACCAAGTTATCTGCAGCTTCGAACCTGCTCTGGTCCGCTGGATTCAACTTGGTATGGCGGCCGGCCGACAAACCCTGTAAGTAGAGGATTTAGTGATCTTTGTACTTGTGCGGGCTTGTCGTCCCGCGGTTAAGACGATGCCCCGGATACTAGACATAGATCGTAGGTTCGTAGGTCCTAACCTATATGACGAGGAATATATGCTGTCATATATTGAATAAACCTTTCGGTGCCCATTCCATTGACCGGCTAGGGCTATTTCCAAAACGGTGACGTGGTAGCAGACACTCAAGACTTAGGTGGCGTATCCACCGACCTCGCATTGCAGAATTGACGGAAATGTTTATTTTCCTCTATGCCATAGTTAAAATTGATCAATGATCATACAATAAAATCACAAACAAACTAAAATTAAAAAATGGCTTCATGGGATATGTTAATTACAAACATTTTAATAGAGATCTATAAAAAGAAAAATAAACATTTCCATCAATGTCACTTGCAATCTGCAATGCGAGGTCGGTGGAGATGCTACCTAAGTCTTGAGTGTCTGCTACCACGTCACCGTTTTGGAAATAGCCCTAGCCGGTCAATGGAATGGGCGCCTTCTGCAACTATGCACTAAAGTAAGCTCACAGGCCTGTTTGGGTAGATTGTTGTGCTAACCTGTCTAACAATGCGAATCTTGTCGAAGAGTATATAAGTAGAGGATTTTGAAGTCACTACTTGTCGGGCTTGTGGTTCAGTGGTTAAGACGATGCCCCAGTAGGGTTAGATCGTGGGTTAGAATCTAATTCCGCTAATTTCGGTTGCGTCTACCTCGTTTGTTATTGTTGTTATTAGTGCGACCCCGGCATAATTTGGCGAGTTCACCATCAGCTGCGGGGATCGATGGCCTGGCGAGTGGCCCACAGCCCAGGCCATTCGCCAGTGTCGACATTGGACTATTTCCCGCGCTGTTTACACTCTGTACCACAACATACTTTTGTTTTACTTATTTTATGCTTTGTTGAAGAGGAGGACTATTTTGCTTGTGACGTACGACATACTGAGTGCGCGTCAATATGTGTCGTCAAGCAGATTAAGTTTACTATAGTATTGAGGTCAAGGCATTTACCAGCAGAGTGGGCCCCCTCTGCTTCCCGCATGTTTTCCCACATAGGCTTCTGTGAAATATTTCCCTAAGAGTGATTTATTGCTATTTTCACGAGTTTCAAGTGTAGTATTTTATGCTTGGGTTATGGTTCCCCGGGTCCTGCATTTCTGTAGCGTATGGCTTCTTCTGACACTCGGATGTTACATTTTTTCTTATCATTGCATTTCGGCGGGGTTTCCACCGACCTCTCATTGCAGAATGCAAAGACATTGACGTGGTAGCAGACATACAAGACTTAGGCGGGTATTCTACCGACCTCTCATTGCAGAATGCAAATGACATTGACGGAAATTTGAATTTTTCTTTTTATAGAAATCTATTAAAATGTTTGTACTTAACATATCCCATGACGCCAATTTTTAATTTTTGTTTGTTTGTGATTTTACTCTATGATCATTGATCAATTTTAACTATGACTTTTTAGTGCAGTGGACATAAATATGTAGCTCTCTTCCAAATAACTGTTGCTTTCCTATTTATACATACTAAGTTTAAGGAAAGTTTTGAGATGGGCAAAATGATCGATTTTGAGATTTTAGCGGATTTACACGGTTTGAGGTCCCTGGAACAAAATAGTGTTTTTTTTTCTCGAAATATCGGTCTGTTCTTCGATTTATAGGGTGGGTTTTGATTAAATTCGGTGTGTTGGTTCACAAAAATCACGTCTCGGTTCCATTTATTTTTATTTTGGGGGGTTTTACCCTCCCAAAAACTACAAAAAACAGCTAAAAAGTTTTCTAAAAAACGGCTCCAACTATTTTTTACCTGTGAACTAGTCATATTGTCTATCTCGGTACCTATACTAGTGTACAAATAGGAAATCTTGTACGAGCTGACTCGTACCGGTTCGAAGTAGAATCAGGTTGCTGCTGAGCTTCCGAAATACAATCTTAGAAGTCTACGCAGTTCCACTGAACATGTAGACCGCAGATGTTGACGAAACGTTTGGAAGTACACTATCAGAATGACCACGGCCTATCATCCCGGATTCTGCTGCTTCGTCACGAAAGCCTTTGTAATTATATCGTACTAGTTCATTTTTTAAGTGATGGAGTTCTAAGCTAAGTATGCGTTATTAAGTTGTGCTGTGAAGCAGTAAGATTCTCTGTATTGGCCTTCAATCGCGGATATGGTAATATAGTGCAGTTTCACTTCTTCACGTTATTGTGCCATTTTTAGGCTGATTCATGGGTTGAGATTAAAAATTGTCAAATCTTATGATGTAAGCTTAATATACGTGACTTGCCGTCTTCTCCATATCCCTCAAATGGTCATAAGATATTGCAACTTTTTCGTCAGTCACATGTTATCATATGTAAAGCTGTCTAAAATAAGATAATTAATTGTCAGACATTGTGAGTGATCGCTCCTCCGAGTTCAACATGAGCATTTCCTTGGCCAAATCGGGGACACCGAATCCCAGTTAGCTTAGATTACAGAGATATGTCAGACCCTTCATTGGGTTTTAAAAGAAATGTGACAGGTCACTCAAAGCTATTTTGGCTGTTTTCTGTTGCAGGTAGATAACTTAGTTTATCTCTGGTTTATTAACTGCGAAATTCCTCCATTAGGGGTTGTCCATTAATCACGTGATGCTTTTTTAATACATTGTTTAGACTACCCCCCTCCCCCACCAAAAATCACGTGTATACAAAGAATCTTAACATGTTTATCGTATTATTTTTAAATACAGGACTGGTATAAAGTATAATCTAATTTTATTCTAGAAAATTAAGGACCATGATAAAAATGTCTAGGCACGAGGACTTCGTTCATTGCCAGGCAACAGCGAGTCAAAGTCACACTACACACCGCTTTTCGGTTTAGAAATCACGCATTTGACCAAAAAAAAAAAAAAAATACACGTGATATTTTACTATAACCCCTATGCTCCCTTGTGATATTTTTTGATTTTTGCCGAACCACCCCCCCCCCCCTTTCGAACCGCACGTGATTAATGGACAGCCCTTTAGTTGTTTCATAGTGTGGATCAAGAGACAGATTTCAAAATATTTTGAAAACAAGGAATGGTCGAGAATTTTTGATGAAACTAATTAATTTCTCGTTCCACAGCTGCAAAGTTAAGTGGTCGGATGAACAATTAATAAAAAATGCGAACTTTATCTAAAAGCTGGCTTTCCACGTTCGGGTACTCTTAATCTATAAACAATATAAATAAACCGATAATTATACAATTGATACTAAAAATAAAAATGGTTTAATGCACTCAATCCGGTTTTCCTAAGTAAAAGGAGAGGAAATTAAATTTTTCTCACCTGCGAAAGGTTGAATTTTTTATGTATTTTTCATTTGACCACTTTCCCATCTTTGCGGCTGTAGAACGGGAAATTAATTAATTTCGTCAAAAATACACGCACATTCCTTGTTAACAAAATAGTTTGAAATTTGTCAATTAATAATTAGGCGCGGTTTGGTCTTTTCTTCTTGTGAATGGGGTTAATTTGCGTTTTTATGTAAGACCTATCTGAAGTCTTCGAACGTTGCGGTATTCATCTTAAAAAGAGAGGGAGGGGTCCCAGATGCCTTAGAAACACCGTTGGCAATCTTTTATTTTTGCCTAAGAAATTGTTACATCTTCCCGTGAAATTCTCTGTAACTTTCATTGTCTTTTTTATCTCTTGAATTTTTCCCGACTATCTGGTTTTCCTCAAAAACAAGCTTTCGATGACTGTATTGTGTTTTGGGGGGCTATTTTGAAGTTCCGCATTACACCTGATAATATATCTGCATTTTTTTTTGTCGAAATCACGGTAAGTTGGCTGAAGTATTCTATGCGCGGCGTGTTGTGCGATTTAACAGTCATCTTACAAATGATATATATGCGATGCGAGCTTTCGTAAATACAATTTGTAAGAGGACTGTTGATCGCGTTACACTTGCACAGTGTGCCTGAATCAACTTTCCATGATTCTCAATGCCTGCGACGGATGGCTAGCTCTCAGCGTAGTTTTACTTTAGACCCGGGGTGGGCACTAATATTGTTGCTTATGAGCCAAGCGATCGACCACTAATTTTTGTGTTATTCTTATTTATACTATTACAACTATGGTGCCAAAATATTTGACAATCGACTTCTACACCTCTCGCGTTCAACTTCTTGCCCACTCCTGCTTTAGCTAGACTACATCCCACCTCAATTTTATGATTTAACAATATCTGTTGAATCCCCACGTCTTATTTTCTTAGGTTGACAATTGACATCCCGTGTTTCAAGAGTTGATTTGATCGACATTGTAGGATGTGTCTGGGATTGAAAATTGGATAGGTAATGATCAATTGTTCATTTCCTGTAGAGGATGGTGGTTGCTTAGGGACAAAAGCCAGCTTAGGAACGGGATGAGCGCAATTAATGCCAGTTAGATCTGACCAAGGTAACAGATTAAGAATGAGTAAAACAGAGTGCGTGTGAATATATTTATCTCATGCTTTAACCGAGGGATCTCAGAACCAACAAAAGCTCTTTTTCATTCACATCCAATTAGCCATTTACACATAACCTTTTGTTGTACTACTCAAGCCGAAGCCTTTGCTAGAACTGCCAAGAGAAAGCGTACTGTTAACATTGGTCAACCTTGGATCACCTTAAAATAGGCTGATTTCTTTTTTATTTAAGGCAATACTTAAAGTTAAATGGAAATTTCCGAAGTATTCGCTGTGAATCACTGATTTAAAAATGTTATGTTATTTATGAGTTCAACTAGTATGTGGCATGAACTTTAATAATCACTTGTTATGGTGTGTTCGGAAAGGTGAAACTGTGTTGTATTGTACAATGTACTTAGTAGCATATGCTTCATTTTTGTGACGCGATTATTGCATATGATATGACTGGAATCATGGTGCCGTGACTCGGCGGATAAGTAATGCATCACTTTTTATGATTCGCTCCGTTACTCCTCTTACTAAAGCAAATATCCATTAAAGTATTAGTTTCTCTTCTGCGGAAATGGCCAGCCTGGTTACCCATAGTTTTAAATCGCTCCCTAAGTCACTACGACGACATCGTTGATGAACGATGACGACGACTCTGCCATCTATTTTTAAACTTGAATAATTGCGGGCACTAAGTAGCTCAGCTTCTGAGTAATACCTTAGGCGGGGTTTCCACCGACCTCTCATTGCAGAATGCAAAGACATTGACGTGGTAGTTGACATTCAAGACTTAGGCGGGTATTCCACCGACCTCTCATTGCAGAATGCAAATGACATTGACGGAAATTTGAATTTTTGTTTTTATAGAAATCTATTAAAATGTTTGTACTTAACATATCCCATGACGCCATTTTTTAATTTTAGTTTGTTTGTTTGTGATTTTACTCTATTATTATTGATCAGTTTTAACTGTGGCATAGAGTAAAACAAAAATTTCCGTCAATGTCTTTGCATTCTGCAATGAGAGGCCGGTGGAAACCCCGCCTTATGGTCTTTTGGCGAAGACACGAAAATCCATAAACTGTATCTCCTCTTGGTGAAGTTGGAAACGCGTAATGGTGACTGAACAGAAAGGAGACCGCTTTTGAGCCGGGATAAGCGAAAAATACAGTATATTCTGTGGTTTGTCCTGATATTGGGAAACTGGCCCTGAGGGCGAAGGAACTCAATGAAGAGTCAACGGCATAAGGATGCAGAAGGCAGCGGAAAACCACTACATTAAAATTAGTTAGTATAGTTATCATGACTATAATTGCCATGATGATCGCCGATCTTCCATAGATGAGGCATTTTAAGAAGAAGAAGATATTGTTCTTCACACCAAACCCTTCCCGTCCCAGATATTTTATAAAAAGATTTTTCATGCATCGTAATTTTTATTGTCTGTTGAAATATTGTTATTGCATTGTCCATCCATTTAATATGTACCTATACGAGTCGGGACATGTAGCGTAGTGGTACGGACTCTGACTTTCACCCGAAAGGTTGTTGGTTCAAGTCCCACTCTGGCTACATTTTCTGGCCATGCTTCGGAGAGCATGTAAAGCAGGCGGTCCCGGGCCTTCCTAGTTGAGTGTACGAGAGGGCTTTATAGCCCTAACTCCGCTAGGTTGGCTTAGTAATAGTAACAATACAAAGTCCTTATTTATTACAAGTTGGCACCAATTCTGAGATTAGATTATTGTAAAGAGGTTACGGCTGAATTAAGCAAGTATTTCACCAAAAAAAATGTCATCGTCGCAGTCCGGTGGGGGGGGGGGGGCTGAAACCACCCAGCCCCCCCTCTCATACTTGACGTCCCTGCTTTGTACAAAAAATTTGTAGTAAGGATGTCCGATTTGTTCGTAAATATTCAACCCTGGTATTATAGTTAAACACTATGCGGAACTCAGGATAGGGTTGACGGTGTTGTACCTTAGTAGGCTACGCGAAGTTTCTAGCGTAAACTATGTCGATGTTGGCGGGAATAAATAGTAATCGTTGTTATGAAACTGGGGCATAGCATACAGTACTTGTGTAGCCTACTAGGGGGATATTTAGCATATTCCTATAGACTCATTTGAGACTTTCATACAAGAACGTGTCAATAGTGATAAAAGCTCCTGAAAGTTTACGGTGCGTGGGATGGAAATGTGAATATAAGATCTCTCGTTCCTGGAAGTTGATAAATTAAGAAATTTGTCGTATGCAATAGTATGATATGGGTCTAGTCGAAGTTTTGTCGGTCTGACTCCGTGGCACAAGGTCCGAATTCAACTTATTCCGGGGGTTAAAAATGTAACCGAAACAATTTAGAATAGAATAGCACTTTACATTCTAAGCATATACTAACCAAGTTATTGAAATATTGGTTCCTTTTAGTTGTAGAAGACTACTTTATGCATTATATAATAGGGTATTATTAATTTTTGGTGTTTTAGTTGTTCATGGTATCTATTTTACGTGAAATTTTAGCCCTTGGTAATTTTTATGAAAAAGCTAGGGTCCTAAAATTAAAAATACCTTATTATATTTTGTATGAACTGGTCCTCTAGAACTTTGAGCCACATCTTTAATATCTTGCTTTGTTATTTAAATACAAAATAAAAAGTCAGTAAAAACTACAGATTTTGAGGTATCTATTTTCTACGGGACGTACACTCTTAAAATATGATGTACGAAAGAGTCTTCTACAACTTGAATAGACTAAATCTGTATTAAGTTAGGTAAATTTAACAGATTAAGTAAATTTCGTAAAAAATAAAAATTCAATAAAAAAAAATCAGATTTTGGTTGCGAATTTTCTACGTTCCTCTTAAGGATTTTTTAAAATTAAATATAACAATCTTCATATTTTCTACCCTTTTTTCTCTTGATCGTCGTTGCTCGTTAGTACTTATACTAAAAGTTCCGCAAGACTGAGACTGGTAGTACTATTCATAAATATTAGAACGTGTGATTAATAATTGAGGACATTGAATGTCCTACAATGTAGTGGGACTATTTTCATTGTTCATGTTCATTGAGTTCATCTACAAGCCGTCTTTCCTAGTGAAAAGGCTCATGCGTCATTGTCATCTTCTTGAAATGCGAAATAAGAGACAATGCAGCTTTTAAGACCAAATCGCAGGCTGCCTCTTTTGAGAGAAACAGGGGGCGAAGTGCTGCTGTATCAGCAATGTTAACACGAGTGCAGTGAAGGGGCAGGGAATTTTTCACTAGAGTACTGGAATGGATTGCTTATTATTACTTTTCTATTAATTGGTTAGCATCAAAGGAAAGCTTTCTGATGGTCGAAATGATCGCTTTCGAGATTTCAGTGGATTTACAGGTTTTGAGGTCCCAGAAATCACAAAGTGGTTTTTACGTAATATCTGTCTGTTTTAGGAAAACTACTCGTTTTGTTTTTGTGTTCTGTGTCACGAGATGTCTTACTTGGTTAGTGCATCACTATTGTTTAATAGTTTTTCTTGGATATTCTAGGCATTTCGGATTCGCAACCAAAATTTTCCCAAGACCCCACTAATTCTCACATGTGTTGTAGTCGTTATTAATTGCTAACTAAAGTTTGGTTCTGGGGGAATTAAAATAAAAAATACTCAATTTTCATGAAAAATTACTAAAAAATATTTTTTCAGTGGTCTATCTATCGATGCTTTCTAACTTCATGTATAGTCCATACAAAATGAGAAAAGTATGGATATGGAATGTTTCGATCCTGCGCAGCACTGTAAAAATATTCCTTGCACCATTTTGTGTTATAGTCCACGCAAAATGAGAAAAGTAAGGACATGCAATGTTTTGATCCTGTGCAACGCTGTAAAAATATTCTTTGCACCATTTTGTGTTACCTTGTTGCATTGGATGCAAGGCATAATAAAAATTGTGCAAAGAATATTTTTACAGTGTTGCACAGGATCAAAACATTCCATGTCCATACTTTTCTCATTTTGCGTGGACTATACCTTGTTGCATTGGATGCAAGGCATAAGAAAAATTGTGCAAAGAATATTTTTACAGTGTTGCACAAGATCAAAACATTCCATGTCCATACATTCTTATTTTGCGTGGACTATATGTTTTAGCCTTTTAGGTGTTAAATAGAGTTACAAAACCGAACAAGTTGCTTTCCCAGCAAAGTTTTTTTTTGAATGAAAAATTATGTTTTGAAGAAATTAATAATATTTCATCCCCCAATACATTGCCATTAAAATAAATAAATATGTAAATAAGAACTTTTTGTTGTTTCTATTACTAAGCCAACCTAGCGGAGTTATTATTACTGTGTTGTATTATATTAGGCTGTCCGTTCTTGACCAAGCAGTCGTCCCATCGATCAATTCCGTGCTTTGGGATTGGGAAAGCCGGGGCAACCGAAGTTTAACCCTAGGACCATTTTTTACCCGTGAACTATACATATTATCTATCTCGGTACCTATGCTTAGATAAAGATAAAGATAAATGGCAAAGCATGTACGGGGTCATTCGTACTGGTTCTTTTCTCGAATAATGTTTGAAACAAAAAAAGTTGCTAAGAATTTGATATTCCCGAAAAACGCCAATAAAATTATCCGATTTTCCAATTACTGTAGCTTTGCGCAGCGTGGGCTAAGGTTTCCCAATTTATTTCTTGAATGTCCAACGAGTGGAGACTGGGGACAGGAACATCTTGTTGATTCTAGCAAAATAATAATAAATACATTCAAGGGGAATTTGCTATTTTTCTTAAATATCTAGATTTTTTTAAAAATTTGACTGCTACTTGTATTGACTGTTGCTCATGTCACAGCAGAATAATCGCGGCAAGCTGACGGAAGCACACTGTGCTATTGTTGCCATCATCTGTTATCTTACAAATAGTATATCGCTGATACTGCAAAATGTCGTAAGGTATGTCCAAAAATGCGATTTACAGGTTCACACACCATGGCGACCAAAATAAATGAATACACCTTGTAGCAAACGGTCGCTTGTCAACAGCCAATAGGAAGGAAGCAATAAATAAAAATTATAAATAAATAAGACAAAAGTTAGACAGGTTTTTTTTGTTTCTGAAAAGTAAGCTTTTTTCACATGCGACATTTTGCAGCGACGATATACTTTGCCAGCTGCCAATATAATGGCACAACGCGAAGAAAGTGTGTAAAGATGATTAACAGTAAAGGACAAAACTAGATCCATAAGGCAGGTGGTAGCATATTATTACTATTATTCAGGTTTATGATTATGTTGCCAACGGTCATGCGAAGTTCGGAAGTACTGCCATACTGAACAGCTGGTACCTGGTACCTGAACCATTGATTGAAGTTCGGTCGTCATCAGAATGCCGAAGCATGACATTATTATACCATAACCATTGCCATTTGCCACACAGCGCAATCGTAAAAGAACGATGCATTATTTCACCGAGCGCCAAGGTGAAATTAAATTGGTTGTAACTTTGCCTCGTATTGTACTGTGTACTTACCGTGTCGAGTCTTTAGTAATTTTTTAAAGTCTTTCCATATTATTACTGTCCAATTATACAATATATCTAGATTCTAGATCTCAATTATTCAGTGGTACAGAATGAAAAAAGGGGAACAGGGACGGATCCAGCCCAGCCCATTTGGGGGGGGGGGGGTAGTTGTGGGTCAAAATAGAAATAGAGCAAACACACCTATGAAGAATCGATTAAATCAGACCGTAATAAATTAACTTACAGCAGATTTACTAAATTTTGGAAGGACAGCCTGTCCCCTATGTATCCGCCCATGGGAGGGGGCTGATGTTTTAAAGGAGAAAGAGTGCATTTCTATACAAAGGAGGGGGGAGGGAGTAGCAAAAGTAGGCGTGTGTCTACTTTCTTTGGAAAGTTTTAATAGAGGTAAATTAATATTACAAGAGCGCCCCATGATATAAGGGTTTTAAGATTAAATTGATTTAGGTTGAAGAGGCAACCTTCTGGCATCCGAAAATAGGGATTCAAGAAAAACGACAATGTGAATTGAACCTCGATCTACGTCATGGCCGTGCCCAGGGGGGTGGTCCGGACCCCCCCCCCCCTCCGAAATAAATTTTCGTATTTAAACCTCTATGGTTTGAAGAATTTATCCATTAATAAATTACGTTACAATTCCCCCCCCCCCCCCAAATCAACCTGGGCACGGCCTTGATCTACGTATTTCCGAGGAGAGTGAAAGATGACCCGAAAAGGCATCGTTGGTTAGAGTCCTGTAGTGTCATTTTTTGTTTTTGATTCTCAATTTTCGGATGTAACATAAAAAGGTGAGATTCATTCATTTAGTAGAATTTCCCTAAAGATTTTGCTCAAATTGATAAATTTATGAGCGGAATTATTAATATTAATTAAACGTTTAAAAAAGAGTTCTTTTCCTCAAGAAACCGAAAAAGTTAATTTTAATTTATTTAACAAAAAATGAGAAACATACCAAAACAGATGGCTTAAAAAGAGTGCATCTATCTGATCACCCTATAAAAATGAAGTCTTTGCGATTTGAATTTGATTATATTTTTTTGTGTCAGTCCCAGTTTCACGGGATAACAATGGAGCCAATTACTCGCATTTCCAACTGTCCATGTCCCTGGAGCATCAAATGCAATAATTGACTGTCCTATACAGTGGTTCCCAACAGGTGGTCCGCGGAAACCCAGGGGGTCCACAAGATATCATTAGAATAAAATATGTATGTATGGTTTTGCCTTGCTAACCGCTTTAGTAATACTGACTTTTGCGTCTGGCTTTAAGCATTATAAGTTCATAAATTATAAAAATATATAAATTAATAATAATGTCCTTGAAAGACCTAGGTCCCTTGTCCAATGCCAACGACCCCATGGATTTCGGACAATATTTGTATTGTTTCCATGTGCTGTTTTAGCCATTAGCAAACTGGTATGGGACCTCGATGTCAACCTGCACCGGCTACAAGCGATAATGGTCTAGTTGAGACAAGCTTACCATTGGCATAATGAAACAGGCGAAAGCATGACTTAACCAATAACTTAAGGTTTAGAAATTAGTGGGGGTTCTTGTCATTTTTGCGACTTGATGGTCCTTGGGGGTTTTGGAAATTCCTGTTGCATAGAAATGCATATGCTATGATTTTACAATAAAATTACCATAGGAAAGCAAGTTCTGGGCTGGGTTAGTTATTGATACGGTTGTTGTACGTATAAACCACCAGGATTGTTGTGGTAGGTGCTGTGAATTGCAAGAAACGGTAACAATGGGAAAAGAAAAGTCATAACCCTAAAAAGTAATGTCTTGTGTCGCCATATTGATTGCAGCAGTGAAATGTTATCAAGGTCAGCAGCGCCGATCCATATTTTGAGCTCGCTGTTGATAAGGTCACGTTTATTCAAGGTCAAATTGAAGTTAGACCGAGGAAGATACCTATTCTATTATCGTATGCAGTGATTGTTACTGTTGTGACTGTTTTGTTGACTGTATTTTGTTAATAAACCTAGGGCTTGGATAAAGTTAAGGCCAGCTAACTTATTATGTTGTCAGGTAGTTCTCAATGTTGACTGAATTTTGGGAAGAAGTCAGACCGAGGAAGATACCTTATCGATTATCGTATGCAGTGATTGTTACCAGCCAACTTCTCAGAAATCGATTCCAGTGTTGTGAGGTCACTTGCACTGGTCAATGTTGACAAGGCTGGATAGGAATTGGGTGGGCTCGAGTGACTGTGACTGTTTTGTGGCTGTATTTTGGGAATAAGCCCAGGGCTTGGATAAAGTTAAGGCCAGCTAACTTATTATGTTGTCAGGTAGTTCTCAATGTTGACTGAATTTTGGGAATAAGGCTCGATAAGAAGTGGGTGGGCCTGAGTGACTGTGACTGTTTTGTTGACTGTATTTTGGGAATAAACCCAGGGCTTGGAACAGGTAGTTCTCAATTTTTAGTTAAAAAAAACTATCTATTACGTTACGCATTATTGGTTTCCAAATTCATAGTGACTATTGACTGCAGCGTTATTATTTTTTATATGTTTCAGCTGTCCACCCCGGACGTTCCTGCCGGCCTTGTGCCGCATCTTCCTGGACGAGTGTGCTCCGGACAACGTGTTGGAGGTGACGGCGCGCGCCATCACCTACTACCTCGACGTGTCGGCCGAATGCACCCGCCGGATCATCGCCATGGACGGCGCCGTCAAGTCCATTTGCAACCGACTAGTCGTCTCCGACCTCACGTCCCGCACCAGCAAAGACCTCGCAGAACAATGTGTCAAGGTACGAGCAAGGGCCATTAATTAACACTGGTAGAGTAAATACAAATGTTACATCAAAGTTGTGAAAAATAAATTGATCCAACCAAAGATATAGAATGAATCAAAGAAAGAATGTATGTATTCATATGGTATATTACTGGGAAATTTGTCATGGGATGTACTTATTAATCAAAAGCAGTTCTTTCCAAAATTGTCAGTTCTTAGATTTTGGCGCCATTTATTTGATTGGCTGGCTGCGCATCTGAATTTTAGTTGGAATCAATACCAGTTCTGTCGGACTATGTTTCCTCCATAATCAAAGTTTTGTCATTTTAGGAACAAAACCATTCTTTTTTCCTTAAAATCGGGAAAACTATGCATGGACTATTGCTTTGCTAGGTTAATGAAACACATCAAAAGGAAAGGAGCAAACCATAACGCTAGACATCCACGTGCGAACAGCAGTTTTTTGCGGATCATAAAAAATGACTCATGGTGGAGAGGGTGGCTTTTGATTTCAGGCGAGCCATAATATGTGTTTAATTAGTGTATGTTTTTGCAAATAAATATTCTATTCTTTTCTTATTAGGCTGCTTTTGACTATATTCCCGTTACGCGGCTATTCCACTTGTCAATATTCCGTCATTTATGCATCAATAATAAGCCTCTACCATATTATAACTTAATTTATAATAGATAAGTTAAGTATCTACATAATAGTCCCATTAAAACAAAAATTTCATCAATTATTGATGCACAAATGACGGAATATTCGCAAGTGGAATAGCTGGCTTAGCAGTAATATTCTCTCATATATATATATTATACTGTATTTTAATAAAGCATTGCTTTGTAGTGAGTGCTGTGCCATCATTATAACATGTTCTATTCGGTAAGGCGCGGTTTCCACCGACCTCTAAGTGCAAAATACACATACGGTGACGTGGTAGCAGACATTAAGACTTAGGCTGGGTTTCCGACGACCTCTCGTTGCAGAATGCAAATGACATTGACGGAAATTTGAATTTTTCATTTTATAGAAATCTACTAAAATGTTTGTTATCAACAACATATCTCATGACGCCATTTTTTAATTTTAGTTTGTTTGTTTGTGATTTTACTCTATGATCATTGATCAATTTTAACTATGGCATAGAGTAAAACAAACATTTCCGTCAATGCCATTTGCATTCTGCAATGAGAGGTCGGTGGAAACCCCGCCTTTATTAATGATATCTGCTACCACGTCACCGTATGTGTATTTTGCACTTAGAGGTCGGTGGAAACCGCGCCTAAGCCTCAAAGTTCCATCCGTATACTCTGTTATTACAAGCTAAAATAGCTTTGTTGTTGAAATATGCAATGGTTGATATCTTGACACGTCCAAGCCTCGTGCCAGCGATTTTCATGGCCGTACTCAGAGGGGGGGGGGGGTATACAATATAATGAGGTTACCTCACCTCCGATGACGTCAGATGGACACCTCCCCCCGAACAATATTTCTGTCGATTTTTCCCCAAGTTTTTGTAAGTCTCAGAGCGTGTAGTTAGGAGAAAGAACCGGTCCCATCATCTCTGGGAAAGTATCCGTGCAATGCTACTTACCGTTGCTTTCGAGCGATGATGGGAACCGCCCTATGCATGTTGCCATGTTGGGGAAGGCAGGGAAAACAGTAGGACGTCCAGAAAGGAAATAGTTTTAATTTGAAGTGGAGTTGGGACAGGAAGAGAAGGTAATGAGGCTATCGATCGTCAGCCCTACCGTATTATCAGCTGAGTTAGAAAGTGGCGTCAGACCTTGTCATTATAGTACCAGATTTAATTACACTTCTCCACGTCCTTATCTAATGCCACTGCACTTCTCAACTATGAATTGCGATAAGGGAATCTCTGCAAACGTGCAGACTTGGGTTTTGTGTTATGTAGGCCCGGTACACACGGGCAATTCTGCCAGTCGCAGAAGATTTCTTCTCGATGATTTCGCCAGCTGGCGTGAAGCCGACCGCACAAAACTGCACGGGTTTCCCCCCTTGACACGCCCCAAAACGTTACGACTTACAAGGACATGCTACGTAGAAAATGAGCACCCGAAAACTTGTTGTTTTTATTGACTTTTCATTTTTTTTATTTAATTAACAAAGCGAGTCATAGATTTGACTCATGGAAGTTGTAGAAAACTATTTCATGCATCATATAATAGGAAATATTACATTTTTGGTGCCTTAGTTCTTTCATAAATACCTGACAAGACTAAAATTTCGCGTATTATGGGATTTTTTGAGGATCTGCAAAACCGATAAGTAAAAATACCCGATAATATGATTAATATGATGCACGAAGTAGTCTTCTACAACTTAGATGAGCCAAATTTTTAATAACTTGCTTAATTAATCAATGAATTAAAAAATGAAAAATATTTAATTTTGGGGGTGCCAATTTTCTACGTAGCATATCCTCTTAACAAAACTTTCGGAAGTGAGTTCTGCGGGGCTACTATGGTAATTAGTATTGCCTTATACTCAGGTTTAAAATGTAAATAAAGCAATTTTGAATAGCACTTTTCCTCATAAAATTATCGTGTTTACATTTTTAATCCCAGGTTCAGATTATAAATAATCGCCATAGTAGGCCCACAGAAATTAACTTTTCTTTGCACCAACCTATCACCAGCGCATTGGTTCCCAATATGAATTTCTCAGCGTCTCACGTCCGTGTGTTCCGAGCCTAATAGTTGCTTGAAATATTTACGTTACTTAGGCATAAGCTCAAGCTCACTTACAAGCTCTCAAATTCTTCCAAAGCTGGCGGAAGTAGGTACAGCAAGTGATTCAATTAAGGATTATAGTAAGCTTTAAATATTCATATTTTATTTGTACTGCGATGCCAGTTTGCGAGTATCACTATCGGGTAGTGCCACGAGATTTTGGACAAAATGGCGGGCGACAGTGGATTGGAGTTTTCACCATGACAACGCGCCCTGTTGCACCGCGCTCCTAATTCTTGATATTTTAGCCAAAAACGGTACACGCGGACGATTGCAACGCGGCAGGCGTTGGTGACTGTTGGGTGCAAAAAAACATTCCATTTCTAAACGCACTTCAAAAGATTTCTAACGTTGAGGCATGTCGAGGAAAAAATCGAGTATCTGCGTGCTGCTTCGCGCCGGCATCAGAAATCTTCTCATATGTTGACTCTGGGCCTCTGGTCTGGGGTTTTCCAACTACCCATTTGTTACAATGACAATTTTCCGGTATATCGCGATCGTCTGTTTGTGTATATCGGAGTAAAGTGGGTATTTTTGACGAGGTAGGCTCCTTAGTCAATATACTATACCAGTATGTACCTTTACCTACTAGTAATACCTACTACTGTACTACCTACTAGTCAATATACTATACCTACTATCTTATTAATCTTCGTGTTGACTGCAATGAAATGGTTTTTCTTTCAGGTTTTGGAGCTGATATGTACCCGAGAGGCCGGGTCCGTTTTCGAGGGGGGTGGCCTGACTGCGGTGCTGACGTTCATCCGAGAGAACGGGTGGCGCGTTCATAAAGACACGCTGCACTCGGCCATGTCGGTGGTGAGCCGGCTGTGCACTAAGATGGAACCACAGGACCCCAACCTGCCGGCTGTCGTAGAGGCCCTCTCTATTCTACTCAAACACGAAGATTCCCATGTGAGTGTACGTTTTCATTAGGCGCCCATTCCACCGACCGGCTAGGACTATTTACAAAAACAGTGACGTGGTAGCTGACATTCAAGACTTAGGCGGAGTTTCCACCGACCTCGCATTGCAGAATTGACGGAAATGTCTATTTTCCTCTATGCCATAGTTAAAATTGATCAATGATCATACAGTAAAATCACAAACAAACTAAAATTAAAAAATGGCGTCATGGGATATGTTAAGTACAAACATTTTAATAGATTTCTATAAAAAGAAAAATTCTAATTTCCGTCAATGTGATTTGCATTCTGCAATGCGAGGTCGGTGGAAACGCCACCTAAGTCTTGAATGTCTGCTACCACGTCACCGTTTTTGTTAATAGCCCTAGCCGGTCGGTGGAATGGGCGCCTTACTGTTTGGCTGTCGACATTGATCGCAGTTCTCTTCACAATACCGAATTTCATAGCAAGAGTGCAGTGATGTCTTGTTTTTGTGTTGACAGTTACCATAAATAAGTTGGCCTATGGCGGGGATTCCACCGACCGGCTAGGGCTAAATACAAAAATGGTGACGTGGTAGGAGACATTCAAGACTTGGGCCGGGTTTCCACCGACCTCGCATTACAGAATGCAAATGACATTGACTGAAATGTTTGTTTTCCTCTATGCCATAGTTAAAATTGATCAATGATCATACAGTAAAATCACAAACAAACTAAAATTAAAAAATGGCGTCATGGGATATGTTAAGTACAAACATTTTAGTAGATTTCTATAAAAAGAAAAATTATAATTTACGTCAATGTGATTTGCATTCTGCAATGCGAGGTCGGTGGAAACCCCGCCTAAGTCTTGAATGTCTGCTACCACGTCACCGTTTTTGTATTTAGCCCTAGCCGGTCGGTGGAATCGCCGCCTATATGAAATACATAAAATTAAAAGGAAATGCTACATTTAAAAAACCAGGATTACATCAGGATATTGTGGTTTTGTGCTTACTGGGGCTTTAGGCGGGGTTTCCACATACGTCAATGGTCAATGAGAAATATGGTTTTGACGTGGTAGCAGAATTTTTAGTATGTCTTTAATGTCTGCTAAAACGCCAATTTCACATTTCTCATTGACCATTGACGTATGTGGAAACCCCGCCTTAAACAACTAGCCTGTCGTGATGCAATACGATTACCACCCAATGAGCAGCTATGATTCTAGACACCATGCTAGCGTATGATTCTAGATACCATGCTAGCGGTCTAAAAGCGGTTTTTGCTAACTTTGGCGATCACCGGATCACGTATACCTACCATTTTCTCTTCCTTAATGGTGATGAGTAATAATATGAGTCATTTGTCTATTGTAATGTCTGTCTTTGGCAAATCTTGTTACTGCAATGTTTGTTTGTTGATATCTCTCAGACATGCAATACTTGGAGTAGAAGTGGAGTCAATAATGTTGCCGAGTTTTATGGGATTACTTCTATGGCTTCCTAAATTTATAGTCTCGATTTAACCATGTCTTAAATTTACGATTGTACCCCCCCCCCCCCCCCCCCCCGCATATCTTTCAGCGCTCTCTCTTATTTCATCCGCTATTTTGAATGAGTTTTGCTTGCTAAAATGAACATATATTGTCAGCCAACAAATTTTTTCCTAGTGTTACTTTATTACGGTAATTTTTTAGTTTTAAAATAATTACATTATCACTTACTTTGCTTGTTCAGTAGCACGCATGTTGCAGCAACTAGGAACCTAGGAACCACCAACAAAATGTACCTATGTATAAAAAATGTAGCATCGCACGTAAAATAGAATTTATTTATTTATTTTCTTCGAATAAATCGTCAAGTGAACAAATGGGGGTCAGTAGTGGTACAGACTCCGACGTTCACCCGAATGGCTGTTGGTTCGAGTCCCACTCTTGCTACATTTTCTGGCCATGCTTTGGAGGGCATGTAAAGCAGGCAGTCCCGGGATTTCCTAGTTGAGTGTAAGAGGGGGCTTTATAGCTCTAACTCCGCTAGGTTGGCTTAGTAATAGCACAAAAAGTCAATATTAATTTATTTTATGTGAATGCTTGCCTGAACCTGCAAACTCGCTTACTCATGTAGGGTACAGTTCTCTATTGGAGAAATGGGACATTCGAGCGCGCCAAAAATAGTTTTTTTTAATCCTGGAGCCACCTGATGCCACTTCTCCTGTGACCAGTCATTGAGAAAAGGTACCAGGATGCCCCAGGATTCAAAAATTATTTTTGGTGAGTTTAAATGTCCCATCTCTCCTATATAGAATTCCAGTGTAGGGCAGCAGGGTGCTTTGCATTGTGCTTCGCTCGCTATTAACCTTTGGACGTCTTCACAACCATAAATGAATAAATAAAGGCTTTTTGTTCTATTACTAAGCCAACCTAGCGGAGTTAGGGCTATAAAGCCCCCTCTTGCGCTCAACTAGGAAGACCTGGGGCCGCCTACTTTACATGCCCTCCGAAGCATGGCCAGAAAATGTAGCAAGTGTGGGAGTCTGTACCACTACTCTATATGTCCTGACTCAGTGACTCTACATGTCCATGCGTTGCAAACTAGTAATACCTTTGGTAATTGAAACGGGTCCTTCATTCATAGTAAATTCTGTCGACAATGTTTCTAATGAATTTTATTTGTTTACCGCACTGGGCCTGAAAATAAATGTGAAGTCTCTACTTCCATCGCGTGGTCCCATGCACACACCCGTTAAAAAATCAATATCTCAAATACTTCCTATGATACTACATATCTCTATGAACTACTTTACTGACTCGGAGAAACCAATGAGACGTGTTCATCGTCATTCCACTGAAAATGGCTTCGCTAAAAGGGGTGTTGTGTATTGATTTATTAGGTACCTACACATTAAATATTGCTAGACCCTGAATTATCTTGCGAGTGAAAATCTATTTGGCTTGCAACCTTGAGACTAATTTCACCCGTGACAACTTGATTATTTCCCTGACGAATTTCCTACCATCTCTTGGCTTTCAAGGAATCAGGCCGTTAATTGTTTCTTTGTTAATAATGAATTAGATTGACTTGTAATCCCTGAAAATCCTTCAGATCTCTCCACCTTCCTCGGTTGTGTTGTGTGTCTCAAGAATTGCCGTTGACCGTATTTGTTGGATTTGTTTCAGGTTGCGGACGGCGCATTACGTTGTTTTGCTTCATTGTCCGACAGATTCACGCGACGGGGAGTGGACCCAGCACCGCTAGCTGAGAATGGGCTTGTCAATGAGCTACTTGCAAGACTATCGAACGCTGCTGGCGGTTCAGCCCCGAATCCAGCCCCAGGTATGAGGACAGTAGTGGCTTATTACTGTATATATGTCGTTGTAAGTACAGACGTCATAAAATAATTTTAAAATACTGTAGAATCCGTTTATTATGACATCGAAGGGAATGGACCAATACGTCATAATAAGCGGATCCACATACAAAGCGTATGGATTGGACATTTGCTTCGACACGAGAATTTCGTAGGCTGCATCATAGAGGGAACAATAGAAGACGTCAACCGACCTGGGTGTCCGAGAAAAGAGTATCTGCAGCAAGTTATGGAGGCATCGATGCCACATGTTGCTGCCAAACAGCCAGCCCGCTGTAACTTGAAGAAGAAAATACGAAGCGTATATACTAAGCGTTAATAGAAACCAAACTTCCTTGTGTAATTACGTCATAATAGGCAGTTGGTCAATATCAGCGGAGTCACAATAAACGGATTTTGCTGGAGGATCGGGTGCAAATGTAGTTATTAGGTAATACAATGCCGATCTCATATGATCTGATCCAATGACATAAATTTGTAGAGTTGTAATTTTGTTTACATCTACTATAAACTATGTTATTGTGAAGAAATTTGATTTGATTTTGATTTTGATTTGTTGATGTAGGGACACCCGGCGGTAATGCCAGCACCCCTGCTCCAGACACCAACAAATCCTCCTCGTCTGTCTCGACCATAATCAGTTTGCTCTCGACACTGTGCCGAGGGTCTCACACCATAACCCATGACCTTCTCAGATCCAATCTGCCCGATGCCATCGAAAAAGCTTTGCAAGGAGATGAAAGGTTTGCCCCATGTTGCTTACCATATTGTTAACTCGTTAAAAGCTGGCAAACTTGTTTGCATCCAACACATAAAATCACCAACCAGCGTCGATTATGCGGATGATAACTTGTAACTCGATTGTTACTCATAATCATTGATCATCACAAAGATACTCAACTCTTTATCCAACGCCCGTCCGTGGTTGTTCAATCATTCGTCGCCGAGCCTACCAGTAGTGAGTTATGATGTGTTCGTTCTGGTGGGTGAGGGCATTGCAAACCCTCAGGTGGTCGAAGAGGTTGCATAGTGGGCAAGTGTCGTAGTCAGCAACACCAATGTGGTAGTTGGGGCCATTGTTAGACGAAATCGGGCAACGGATTCAGCTCTCTCAAGAATTAGTCCTACCGTGGCAAGATTATCCCTAGATACTAATATTCTTAAAATCATCAAACTGTCAGCTCAATCGGTAAAATTATAAAACATGTAATTTCGAATTTGAATTTCTTTTACCTTTCCTTTCACCCAATCGCCCCCAATTTCAAATTACAGTGGTTGTTAATGTTGCAGATGTTGTCTGGACTCGATGCGGCTCGTGGACCTGTTGCTCGTGTTGCTGTTTGAAGGACGGAAGGCGCTGTCACGTTGCGGGGCCAGCGGAATGCAGCTGCTGTCGCGCATGCGCCGCCCCGACACCGCTGGCGAGAAATGCCACCGGCAGCTCATCGACTGTATCCGCAGCAAGGACACCGATGCCTTGATCGAGGCTATTGACAATGGAGGTGCGGCATTTTGTCCCTATTTTAAGCTACTTCTAACTAATTGCAGTAGTAGTGGGCTTGGGCGAATATTCGTAGAATTGGACAGCGTGGAACAAATTGGGACACGCCTGCCCTCTAGCGGGTGGCATTCGAACAATTGTTTCACCAAAACAGCGCTGAAGTTTTATTTTTAAATATACGTTCTTTATATTCCGGAGATCCTGTCAAATTAATTAATTACTTACTTTTAATATTTTTATGACATGAGTATGTTTGACGTATTCCTGGGGTTCTAAGGAAAGTGTAGATACCCCATATGTGTAGTTTGGTGCTAGCAGGACTTCAGTTACCCTTTATTCATTTACCGCTGAGCGGCCTAAGCGGAATAATATAGGAGGGATTAACGAGATGCAGACGAATAGATTTACATTACAAGTTCACCAATTTAAAAAACTATATGGTGCAAACCATCGTGGGAGCACTGGGCATTGTCAATAGTGGGTCTACGTAAGCTATGTACGATATTCCCCTTGGTGGAATGGGCGTACATAAGCCAAGTAAGGGATATTGAGTGAGTCCCGTGTTACGTGTGGCTATGCTGCAATGTGTTTGATTTTGAGTGATCTTTTCTTCCATGTGTCGCTTGTGGGAAACAGGGTTTCGTAAGGGTTCGACTTCTACTCTAGCGTATTTAACTTTTTGATACCGGTGACCGGTTTTGTTATTTTTGATCAAACGCTTCGGTATTACTCTGCTTATGGTTTATTTACCAATTTCAGGTATAGAGGTGAATTTCATGGATGATGTGGGCCAAACTCTTCTGAATTGGGCGTCCGCGTTTGGTACCCAAGAAATGGTAGAGTTTTTGTGTGACAGAGGAGCTGACGTCAACAAGGGGCAGCGATCTTCGTCCTTGCACTATGCCGCTTGTTTTGGCCGACCATCTATTGCCAAGGTATGCAGGCATGGCTATTATTTCTTTCAGAAAATTTTGTGGACTTGGCTGACTTACACTTATTGTACGAATTGATGTGTCCATTACATGGAAAATAAAAACAATTTTCTTTCTTTAATTAAGAGATCAGAAGATTCTAGAAAACCCCTTGTTTACTTAGAAGAATGAGATTGGAAAACTGTGATTCTTGCGCTGGGATGGGTGTATGAGATTTAAAAATGCAACTGAAAATAAATGCTCCTTGTCATGCATTTCTCGCTTTGTGGTGAATTCAGTCTACTGAAATTTTTGTATTCGCGTTCGTTCCTCTTAATTCACGGTCGTTTTGGTAGTGCAGACCTTTTATTTTAACATTTATGTGTAGGTTCTTCTTCGTCATGGTGCCAATCCTGACTTGCGTGACGAGGATGGAAAGACACCATTGGACAAGGCGAGAGAGAGGCAAGACGAAGGCCATCGACAAGTAGCCGCTATGCTCCAGTCTCCAGGTACAAACATGCAAATATCATTGTGCTGTTGATTTATTTAAGAATTTCAGAATAATAGCCTATATTGGTACTTTTTTAATCCGATTGATTTAGGAATATACGGTAGGTATAAACTAGTACTCCTGAGTGTCATGTTGTCTTGGGTATTGGTTTTGAAATGGTAAAATATTATGTTACTTGAGGGAGAATGAACAAGACCGCTGAAGCAGAAACCTATGGACATAAGAAGATTATCTAGTTGAATAATGAAAGGGTATGCCTTTGATTTCAGGTGAATGGATGACTGCCAATGAGAAAGAGAAGAAACGAGAAGAGCCGGTCGAGTGTGAAGACGCCGGGGAGCCTCGTGGAGATGCTGAAATGGCGCCCGTTTACTTAACGCGCATGCTCCCTGTGTTCTGCAACACCTTCCAGAGCACAATGCTGCCTACAGTCAGGTAACGCTAAAAAAAACAGAATTTTAGAAATTATTTTACCTGTTCTGACTGGTTCTTTGTCCTTATTATTATTCGATCTGCTGTTTTTATTATTATTGAAAGACTTTATGGATTTAGTTGGCCTATTGAACCTTGCCCTACGAACGACCCCATCGGTTTTGGTATTGTTTCCGAATGAATTTTAAGCCATTGACAAACTGGGTCACTCCTTGATATCAACCCACACCGACTACAAGTGCCAATAGGTGAGCCCAGACATGTTTACCATTGACATTGTAACAGGCGTTAGCTCGACTGAAAGCCCGTGATTTTGTTTTTATTTTTATCGGTTTAACCCATGACTTAGTATGTAGACGCATATAGTATCTTCTCCTCGAGTTGAGCAAGTCTCAAATCGCAGATAAGGTGTAGCTGCTAGTGGGTTTCCCTCTGTAGATGGCAGTTCTTGCCGAAAGCGCTCAGGGTTTTATACTAACACAAGTGGGTTTCTTAGACAAAGTTAATTTCTTAACGATTATTTGGGTTTTACTAATTCGGGTTGTTATAACAAGTTTTAGTTATTTTTTGTTTATTAAAATGAAATACCAGGAAGTCACGGCAGTCCCTCTTCAGTTGCCATGGGGACAAGTACATGCATATCACAGCCTAAACACCACTAAGCCGTCTATATACTCCAAGTGATTTGTTTCAACTAAGCTCAAAGATTTATGAAAATGGTTATTAGGCTTGCGTTCTATTCTAACGGTTATTTCTAACATGGATACAGTTAACCTGCTTGAAAGTTTCTTATTATTTAATTTTTAGCATCTGAAGATAACGCATATTAAAACGTTTCTAGTATGTACTAGTATTATTGAGAACGATACATTATTTTGTGTTTTGGTTGTTTAGGAAAGCCAGTTTGGTGCTGATCAAGAAAATGGTTCATTACATCCACAGTAGTCTGCTCATTGAAACATGTGGCCCGGAGAGTTCGGCGCCCAATCTCGGCGCCATGTTGGTGGAGGTTATCGCCACTGTTTTGGATAATGAGGTATGATTCAATTCTACAACATTCCTAGTGGATACGGCCATCCGTGTTAAACTTTACTGACAGTGCTTCTATTGAATTATCCATTGCGTTGGGACAGAGAAATTCCTTTATACGATGATTATCACAAATGATTGGGACCACCCTAACTGGAACTAATTAAATCATGTATTTTATTTTTATTTTCATAAAAATTGGTGGCTACGCTATTAAGTGCAATGCAGTGGAAGCATAGCTGACGATTGAAATATTTTCAAGTCTGTAGTTAAGAAATTGTTTTTTTACTTTCCTGTTTTAAGAGGACATAGCATATAGTCTATGGTTTCGCCGAATTCAACCCTTTATATTTTATAATAAAGTACTGTGAAATTTATTAAAATGAACCCACTTTACTTTGTTGATGTTTATGGATATCGCAGAAAAGTTTCAATGATTGAACCACTAATTTATCATAATGAGATGATATTATCTCAATGCTACAAAAATTACTTTTCAGAACATTGTAAATATCACAATTTCTTTATGATGTGATTCGTAAGCTAGTTATGGTTGTAGCCTATATAAATCTACAAAGTGAATTGAGCACATTTTTAATGAATTTCATAGCAACTTATACGTACAATATTCTGTTAAGGTGTTTTCCACAAGAAGTGAAATTGAAGCAGTTAGAGCTGTAATACGATATTATTCTCATTCTTTCTACCTAATTGCAATTTTATTTCAATTTACCCCAACCTGGCGTATACAATGCAGTCTTACACGGTACTTTATTAGGAACTTGTATGCGTTTTCCAGATTGTTTATAGTTGGCCTGACTCGAAGGTCACGGGGAGCCCCAAGGTGGGGCCCAGTCTGCCAGCTCCATCTCGGCTTGCCCCCGAACGACTCATTGTACCCGCCACGGTAAATGCTGATGGTGTGCGTTTGCGCGTGCGCCTTACCTCTCACAGTACTGTGTCTACATAATTTGTCCCAGAGATGGGACATTCGCTCCTGTCAAGGATATTTCAAAGTAGTTGTGTACTGTGTACAGCCCTTAGGAAATTGGCAGCCCGAAATTTGATACTTTTTATTTTTTATTTAATTAACTAAGCATGTTATTAAAGATTTGGCTCATTAAAGTTGTAGAAGACTACTTCATGCATCATATAATAAGATATTTTTAATTTTCGAAAATGTATTTTTTCATAAACATGATAATATTTTATAAACAAACCTTTTCACGTATTATCGATTTTATAAAAAAAAATAAATAAATTTAAAAACTAAAAATACCGTATTATATGATTCATGAAGTACCGTAAAACCGCCTAAATTGGGTCAATTTTCAGTGAATTTTTCAACTCTTGAAATTTTTTGTTGTAATATTTCACAGTTATTGACGTTAATACATAGTAGCACGCACACGAGATTTAGCAGGAGTCTAGTTTTTCGAATAGGATGGTGCCACTAAGAATAAAAATTAAAAAGACTGACCCAATTTGGACTCTTAAGGGTGGGTAATTTGGGTCACTGAAAGAACCCATTCTTAACTAGTGCCCTCTCTCTTGTACCACAGTTAACCGCTACGCGTCTCATTTAGGTTACTCTTAAAACTATTCGAAAATGTCCAAATAAACATTATTCAATAATATTAGCGGCAAAATGGATAGCTTTTCTCAGTAATTGCCTGTAACTGAAGTTTTTTCAGGGTTTTTGGAATTCAAATATTTCAAATTTAACTATGAATTAAAATAAACTAACTTAGCATTATAGGAGTGCCTCACTTTTGCCTAAATTATTTACTTTAGTTATTGTACTGTGTTTACAGACATCAACATCGCCATGATGCTTGTCGGTGGTTCTAGAATAATTTTTTTTAAACATTTTAGCGCGCTGACCCATAATACACTCTCTGACCCAATATAGGCGGTTTGACGGTAGTCTTCTACAACTTAAATGAGCCAAATCTTTATTAACTTGCTTAGTTAATTCCTAAATAAAAAATAAAAAGCAGTAAATTTCGGGCTGCCAATTTCCTACGGGCTGTACACTCTTAAGCATCGGACTGATCGGAGTAATGCCTTATGGCCTCAGAGGTGAAGACGCGAAAGTCCCTAATCTGTACCTACTCGTGGTGAAGATAGGAGCACTTAATGGCCACTGAAAAGATTGGGGGCCGCGTTTAAGTCGGAATAAGCGAAAAACACAATCTTTACTGTGCAGGGCAGGGCACTCTTTAGTCCTGGGGTTGGGAAACTGGCCCTTGAGGCGGAGGATCTCAAAGAAAGCAACGGGAAACCACTCCGTTACAATTCCATAGGATAGTCATCATGGCTACAATTGCCATGATGATCGCCAATCTTCGATAGAAGAGGCATTTGAAGATGAAACATATTTAATTTAATTTCAAATGCCATCTGCCACGTCTTAAACCAATCAGAGCACGCCTTGGGGGTCCTTCAATACAACAACAAATCCAGTCGTGGCTGCAATGCATGATCTGATTGGTGAAAAGAAGATTTGTCAGTTGGCTGAAGCTCTGAAGACGTGGCAGGAGGCCCCAGACATTCAGAAAATATATCCTTACTTACTTTACTTTTTCCGTGCCATTTCCTCATGGAGGGTCGGCGGCAGAGCTGCGGCGTTTCCCGACGGTTCTGTCTCGCGCGTTCTCCCTTTTGAGCCCGGTTTCTTAATAATATATGTAATAACATATATCCTTGATGGGAGCAAATATCCGTCATATAGTACAGCACAGCAGCATGCCCAAATGTACAGTTTACGTGGTTGGTTTTTAACTGTTGTATGTGAAGTAGATTTTAGTTCGGGTGTCAATGTTTTAGCAAAAACGACAGCCTGAGTGAGGGTAACTTTTGCAGCACATTATCAACAGGAGCATTAATATATATCGAGGAGGAACACGGTTCAAGTAGCCTTATAATTTAGCACTTGTTGCATAGCTTCCTTTGAGTCCATGTAAAGTCATTAAGCAGTGGTTGGTTATGTTAAAATTATTCACTTGTGGAAATCTGCTAATGGGCTTTCTAAATGTGTCTCTTATGGAGAAGGGTATGCCATAAAAAAACGCCTGCCACGACTACAATAAGGATTTTGGCCTGAGGACTGGTAAGATCTTGTCTCTATTTGGAATGTTCTGGTCAGCAACATGCCCGAATTTCCGTTTCATAGTTTAGTGTCTACCAACAGGTCTGCTCCTGATGGGTATCCTACAGCCACACTACTATAATAGGGAATGACACTCAATTTTCCAATAAGATACTTTTGGTAATATACCCAATTGACTAATAAATTTTATATTTTGTCCATTATGGAACACGAAGGAAACTAATTAAGGCATAGGTGTGTTTCAATAATTTCCTACCAACTGTCTTAACTATTATGAAAACTGTCATTCACGTGTAAAGGCTTTCATTCACTAGCACTCCGGTCCAACGAGGGACGTGCCAAGTTATAATTGAGGTTTTGGAATGCTTGTTAGTTGGTAAACAACGAAATACATGGATTTTTAACCCATCCAAAATCCATTTTTTTGTGAGTTTTTGGTTTGTTGGCCTTAAATGCGGCTCATGTCATATTGTAAGTAATTGTCAGAGGTTTTATTGCGAGCGGCATAGTTTAGAAGCTGCGCATGCTAATTGTTTCTAATTTTTAATTACTTCCATGAAGATCCTGGTTTTACTTCATATAAGGTGCAGAATAAAATCTGTTGCATAAATGACGTCTCGTGTAGCATAATTTGGTGAAGAATAGTCTTCGAGACAAACAGGGTGGAAAATGCAACATTAAGTTTTGAAATGTGCCCAAAAATATTTACAGATCAACATGTCCTACAGACCAGCTTCGTGAAAGTCGGAGTCTGTACCACTACTCTATAGTATGTCCTGACAACAACTTGCTTGTGGTCTTCCGCGCTTAACTTGGTCGGACCCTGGTATTGGTGCCCTTCTATTACGGTACATTGGTATATTTCGGTATAATGGAGGTTAAATATCTTTATTATTAAACCTGAAAGACCCTCGATAGTCGCACATGTGACTGATAACAGCTTTGATAAAATCCCAAGATGTTTGCCAGGAGCAAGAAGATACGAAAAAGCTTTCAGTACGTGCTGTACCTCACAGCCCTATTTTTCTGTTTAGGAGGATGACGACGGACATCTAGTCGTTCTTCAGATCATTCAAGACCTAACCGTCAAAGCGCAGGAGATCTTCTTGGATCATTTTGCAAGGCTGGGCGTCTTCTCAAAAGTCATGAATCTCGCTGGTCCTCCTGAGCCACCGCCACCTGTAAAGAAAGAAGAACCTATTGTAAGTTGAATGGTTATGGCTACAATGAAAATTAAATGATGAAACAGACCAACAATGTAATATTTAGTCTGATTAAGTTAATATGACTCTTAGGAATCCAACAAAACGCTTGGAAATCGAAATCCAGCGAGCATAGCACAAACCGGCGTATATTGAACCCAGCCCACGCACAGCACACACCCAGACCATGGGCTGGATCGAGCACCGCATATTGAACCCAGTATTCGTGATGTCGGTCATAGTTTGGGGATGGCTGTTATAGAGAAATGGTATCCACGCCCAAGGAACACAAACGATCCCACGCGTGGATCGCAACTGACTGGGTTAGCCATGTTAACTGGGTCAAATGATGTGCGGCAACTTATTCGATAGTTTGCTTCACAGAACCTGCCACGCGTGGGTTGGGCGTATGCTGGGCGTGGGCTGTGTTCAATATACGCCGGACTTAAGAGAACAATAATTTATCGACAGGTGGAAGAGCCAGAGCATGAGCATGAGCAGCTGGAGGACGGGAAGGAGCTTCTCGCGGGTAAAGCTTACCACTGGAGGGAATGGAGTGTGTGTCGCGGCCGGGACTGTCTCTACGTGTGGTCCGACGCGGCCGCCCTCGAACTCTCCAACGGCAGTAATGGCTGGTTTCGATTCATACTAGATGGCAAACTGGCAACTATGTATTCCAGTGGATCCCCTGAAGGTGGTGCTGACTCTACGGGTAAGTTTTTCAGCAGAATTCATAGCCAGGATCGCTTAAAATGTATAACATAGAAAAACGGAAGGGAACGTGTTAAAAGAAAAGGTTAAGAGTGTACAGCCCGTAGGAAAGTGGCAGCCCGAATTTTAATACTTTTTATTTTTTATTTAATTAACTAAGCATGTTATTAAAGATTTGGCTCATCAAATTTGTTGAGGACTACTTCATGCATCATATAGTAAGGTATTTTTAGTTTTCGAAATTGTAGTTTTTTTTTATAAAATCGATAATACGTGAAAAATCATTGTTTATAAAATATTTGCATGTTTCTGAAAAAACTAAAATTTTGAAAATTAAAAATAACTTATAATATGATGCATGAAGTAGTCTTCTACAACTTTGATGAACCAAATCTTTAATAACATGCTTAGTTAATTAAATAAAAAATAAAAAGTTTTAAATTTCGGGCTGCCAATTTCCTACTGGTGGTACACTCTTAAGTATGAATTTTTTTTTAAATAAGCGATAGACTTTTATTCCAATACACACAGTCACTTTGCTTCTCAAATAAAGCTTAAAGCCCGGTACACACGGATGAGTCGCAAGCCGGTGTCTCGCTGAGAAATTTCTCATTGTGGGTGGTTGGAAAACCACTGAGTCAACTTCAGAAGATTTCTGAGTCTGGCGTGAAGCAAACCGTTCACCAGTGCACGGGTTTTCCCTCGACACGCCCAGTACTCACGTCAACGTCAAAAATCTTTGGTAGTTCGTTCAGAAACTTACGGTTTTTTGCACCTATCCTACTACCCCATTTGTTCCCACGACAAATCGTCCCTGTGTACCTTCATTATTACTTAGATATCATTTCAGTTTAATAACAAATGAACAATTCGACTAACCCCCATTACAAATTCACGTTTATTTTTATAAGTTGTTAAATTTTGGTTTGGCTGTTTCTCATTGATGAATCGTTTCATACAGTAACTGTCAATGCTCTTGATGGCAAATTTTAATGCTGATTTTATTATTGTTTTAGGTAAAAGCAGAAATTCTGAATCGCTTACAACGGAAGGTTAGTATATTAGCTTTTCTCCAGGTTTTTTAATTGGGACCAAAACGTGGCTCGGCATTTGTTTACCTTCTGCAGTAAGAGCATTGCAACAAAAAGTTACACACATGGTTCAGTGTAAACTGCGTACAGTAAACAGTCTAAAGCCATCGGCTTAGGTTGTAGAAAAACGCTGCTTCTTGTTGGACTCTGACTTGCAGCAGCCTTTCAAAGTGAAAAATCTGAACACTATGCATCCTGCTTATTCTACGTTCGATGGCCACAATGATCCTGTACTACCGAAAAACATGTCAGAACGTGCAGACACTTGCTGGTCTGATAGGTTTTGGCAAGTTTGTGGGATAGTTGTTGAGTGGGTATGCTACGAGGGCGAATGTTACCCAGACTATAGGCGCCCTTTCCATTGACCGGCTAGGGCTATTTCCAAAAACAGTGACGTGGTAGCAGACATTCAAGACTTAGGTTGCGTTTCCACCGATCTCGCATTGCAGAATGCAAATGACATTGACGGAAATTAGAATTTTTCTTTTTATAGAAATCTATTAAAATGTTTGTACTTAACATATCCCATAACGCCATTTTTTAATTTTAGTTTGTTTGTTTGTGATTTTACTGTATGGTCATTGATCAATTTTAACTATGGCATAGAGGAAAATAAACATTTCCGTCAATTCTGCAATGCGAGGTCGGTGGAACGCCACCTAAGTCTTGAATGTCTGCTACCACGTCACCGTTTTTGGAAATAGCCCTAGCCGGTCAATGGAATGGGCACCATAGCGAAGCGAAAACAGATCTTAGTCCAGGGTCTACCGGGGTCTACACCAGATTAAGGGAAGGTGTAATCAGAGGGACACAAAGTGAAACCTCGGGTTACAAGGGCTGCAGTTACTGCTACCAAACCCGACCGATATCAATCTTTAAAAAAACGCAACTTTAAAGTGACATACATGCTTAACTCGTATCTGTACTTGGTTAAGTCATGCTTTCGCCTGTTTCATTGCGTCAATGGTAAGCTTGTTTCAGCTTGTCCATTATCGCTTTTAGCCGGTGTAGGTTGACATCGAGAACGTATATCAGTTTGCCAATGGCCAAAAATTCATACGGAAACAATACAAATATTGTCCGAAATCCATGGGGTTGTTGGCATTGGACAAGAGACCTATGGGTCACTAAGTAGGCCTGGGTCCATAGAAAGACCTTCAAACAAATTACAATTGCTGAGTGTAAACTATTGCTTATGATGTGGGTGGCTTATTTTTCAGAAAACCGTGGTGAATTCTTGGAGAAGCTCCAGAGAGCTCGGTCCCAAGTCAAACAAAACTCGGTCAGTCAACCCATCCTGTCCAAAGTCTCCCTCGTCCGGCTGATGGTCGGCAACTGGACGCTCATGTGTCGCCGTGAAGGGGAATTGCACATTCTCAACTCTGATGGTCAACAGGTACTATTTTAGTTACTTTGTTACTCAGAAACCACGAGCAGCCACTGAACGTAACCAACTGAATTAAAGATAGTCTTCCTCCAAAATAGTTATAAAATAAAAAGTTGAATTGTTAAAAAAAAAAGTTTTACTTATGTTAACCAGTACCTACAGATCAATTGAACAATTACATTATTCAATACGCATTCGATTATTACGATCGAAACCAGTAGTATTTCGAGTCGGATAGGCTGGCTACCTACAGGATTCTAGCCTACCCAATCCTTTCGGATCAAATAGGACTTGTGGCCCGATAACCCACCCTGTTAGCCGCAGGGGCGCCCCCAAACCCCAAGCCACAAGCCATACCCAGGCAAGTGATTGGATTCTAATTAACAACCGGATCAGCCGTTTGTCCTAATTGACATGTAGTGTAACATAAACATTTGAATTGTTGCAGCAAGTCACAATTCTGCGGGAAGATCTGCCGGGTTTCATATTTGAGAGTAATCGCGGAACAAAACATTCATTCACTGCTGAGACATCGTTAGGGCCTGAATTCGCATCAGGCTGGGCTTGCAAGAAAGGAAAGAGACTTCGTTCTAAAATGGAAGCTATCAAGCAAAAGGTAATGCGGGATCGTTGGCTTATTGTCGGACTGTAATGAGGTCATGTGAAGAGGACCAAAATTCGTTTGACGATGATGCAGTGGAATCCGGGCTGTGGTTGACCTGAAAGTTGTGCGGTCGACAGCTGCTGCTAACACCACTGAAGGTGTTAGCAGCAGGTGTTGACGAAACGACTACGGCCCATCAACCCGGATTCATTCTACTGTATCACCATCCGACACCAGCCGTCAAAGCCTATATCGTTGTATTAAAATTGGTTTACATTAAAAGCAGGCTAGCTGGATGACAGAGTATGCAATGGAGCAGCAAAAAAGTTGTGACCCTGCGTATTAAGATGGCCAGGTACCCAGAACTTCTGCGTCTGCGATGCTGTTGTTACCGCTATCGGCCATACTTAGCTTATGGTTAGGCGCCATTTATTCCATTCGTTGTTATAATTTCTTATTTTTAACTTAAATGATAGTAATAGAACAAAAAAAGTAGATATTTATTTATTTATGATTTAAATTCAGTATTTGCCATGAAAGCGGCCAGGGGGATGGTTTCCGAAATTATTTTCAACGTAAAATAATATGGTTTTTAAAGTAATTATTATGATTCATGTGTTTCAGGTCCGTACACAAGCAAAGGAAATCTACGAAAATCATTTCAAGGTTGCGCAGGCGCAGCCGCGTGGAGTGGTCGCCAAGTTGGGACACATCGTCGCTCAGATTGAGCGCGCCTGTCAGAAACAGCATGTCAACTACAGAGACAGTTCCACCTGGCGGGAAATCCTCAAGGTAACTCTCCACTCTGCCGGGAAATGCTACTTAATTCAATTATATTGATACCAACAACAAACAATTGCAATTTACTGTAACTATAAACTTTGCACACATTACATTACATACTACATACATTAAGGTGGCTCCATCGGCCCGTGAGGACCTCTCGCCTGTTGCACCAAGCCCCTCCAAAGCGCGCGATTCTCCGCCAACTCCCTCCATGCGTCGAAATGGATGCTGCAGGCTCTCAGATCCTCGAAAAGCTGGTCCGACCATCTCTTCCTAGGTCGCAAATATAATAATTATATTATTTTTAGCCCTATCCCCCTATTAAACACTCGTATATTGTTCCAATATTAGATTCA
Organism: Psococerastis gibbosa; assembly: GCA_963971405.1. Lineage (NCBI taxonomy): Eukaryota > Metazoa > Arthropoda > Insecta > Psocodea > Psocidae > Psococerastis > Psococerastis gibbosa. Next base: position 42,347,810 of record OZ020485.1, read on the forward strand.
ATAAATATGGGTCCAAGAAAAATTCGTAAGTGTAATACCTAAATTCATATTCAAATCGACACCAAGCAACATGGTTGTTCATTTGGTTTTGTTTGTTTACAGAATGCTCTTGAAGAGCTAACCCAACTTCTTGCCGAAGACGGTGTTGTATCAGCCTATGAGCTGCAGAGCTCCGGCCTGGTCCAAGCTCTGCTCGCTCTTCTATCCACGTCGATGTGGGACGAGGGGCCCAGGAGCCCGCGAACCGTTAAACTACAGAAGCAACGAGTGGCGGTGTTCAGGAACTGTTTTAGGGGAAAGTCTGGCGAGAGTGGACTGGTAAGTTCCTGTCATCATCGTCACTATAAGGAACGCTGTTGTGTTTGATGATGTCATTGTCATATGTTCAGTATGAGTTATATCATATTTTCAAATCAAACCACCTGCCGAACCATCCCCAGAATATTTGATAACGATGATCGTTGCGTATTCGTGATGAAAAATAACGTTTTAAATTTATACAAATTTAAAAAAAAAAGTTCAAGTACATCCATAAATCAAATTGTCAAAGAATAAAACAACTTTGATTTCCCCCCTAATGTTCAATACCAGAAGAGATTTGTTTTATATTATTTATTTTTATTTTGCGGAATTAATTAAATTTCAGGCATACCCCCGATACAAATTGATCTTCGCTAAAATTTGACGTATCGCAATAATTGGTTTTTCTGGGCTTATACTATAGTTTTGCTTAAGTTTTGTCAATTGATACAAAACATTTCAATTAAGTTCTGTCATTGTTGTATCTCTTTTTTTTTACAGATCCTTGTGCGAAAGCTAATCGCAGTTCTGGAATCCATCGAAAAACTGCCTGTTTATCTGTACGACAGCAGCGCTGGCTACGGCCTACAAATTCTGACCCGGCGATTGCGTTTCCGTTTAGAGAAAGCCTCCGGTGACTCGACGCTAATTGACAGAACTGGACGAGGACTCAAAATGGAACCGCTTAGCACGGTGCAGCAGTTGGAGCGGTATCTTCTCAAAATGGTGGCCAAACAGTGGTATGACTTCGAGAGGAGTAGCTTTTCATTTGTTCGAAGGCTCAGGGAGTTGACACAGCCGCTGATTTTCCGGCACCAACACGATTTTGATGAGAATGGAGTTATCTACTGGATTGGGACCAATGGAAAGTGAGTAACTTGAAAAATACACATATTTAAATTGTATGCTATTGTAGTTTATTTAGAGGCGGCGATGTGGGAGTTTTGGATCTGCTGTTTTTTTCTCATTTTTGCACCTGTCAGGTTAGCCCTGTATATACTGCTACACTAATTATAAGTATGAAAAAAACGCGGATTTTGTAGGTACTCGTATAGACGTAAAGCGGTTGAACTTAGTATAATGCATCCAAAGTTTAGCTTAAAAATAAAATTGTTCATCGTTTATTTAACACCATTCAACGTTTGCAACGTTGTACCTCATTGTTTTGGTTATATTCTTCCAGTGAATACATTTTTTTTCTAAACCTTCTAAGTGGTTTTGTCTGCTTTTAGGACTAGTGTGGAATGGGTGAACCCCGCCGAATACGGTGTTGTCATGGTGACTTCATCGGACAGCAGAAACCTGCCATATGGAAGGCTTGAAGACATCTTGAGTAGAGACTCCTCGGCGCTTAATTGTCATACCAATGACGATCGAAAGGCGTGGTTTGCTATTGACCTTGGACTCTGGCTCATCCCCAATAGCTATACATTGCGTCATGCCAGGGGCTATGGGCGATCAGCCCTCAGGAATTGGCTCTTCCAGGTATGAAATCCCAGCAATATTACTCCTTATGAAAAAGAAATACAGTATCTGTTTTAAAACAGATCTCGCCATCTAATTTTTTTAAGCAAGATCATGCAACTCCCCCCCCCCCCCCCCACTACTCCATTCGTCGGGGTGCGTACATTTAAAATGCAATTGCAAATAAATGTATATAAAATGGACCTCCTGGGTCTATTTACAATGTTATATCCCTTTTTCAATAAGGCCCGGTACACACGATTTGTGATTTGCGATTTGCCTACATCTTTGCCATTGTAGGGATAGGGCTTGGTGAATGATCGGTGAAAAACCACTCAGTCTTAATTCACGCCAGTTTCTGAAATCGACAAGAAATCTTCTGCTAGCCATATGGCTAATCGCGACTGGGAGAATCATCCGTGTGTACCGGGCCTAACATTATGCATATCTGGTAGAACATTTCTGGTGATGAACTTCCAGTTCTCTCTTTGCCTTATGCTATGGACAGATAAAGGAATAGATTGGATATTGTTTTAAGTAGCGCATGTATTATATAGCTCAATCGTCTTTACCATTCTTAATATTTTATCGTGGTAGTAACGAAAGTTCTTTTGCCGATTTCTTGTTATCTATTCTAGTACATACCTCATCATTATTATGTTATTTTCATTCCGTATTTAGCAGGGGAGGTAAGGGGCAGAATGTCTGGGAGATACATATTTATTTTTTATCATTAATTTTAATTGTTTGTGATTTTTTAATTAATTAAAGGCATCAAAAGATGGAGTAACATGGACAACATTATACGTTCATTCGGATGACACTTCGCTGAACGAGCCTGGGAGTACGGCGAGCTGGCCTATCGAGTGCCCGGACGAAGAGAAACAGGGCTGGAGGCATATCCGGCTGCAACAGGCTGGCAAAAACGCATCGGGACAGACACACTACCTCAGCTTGTCCGGCCTGGAAATATACGGCACTGTAACTGGCGTGTGTGAAGACCTAGGTGAGTTGCTTAGAGGATGTTGCCAGCAGGAGCTAGTGGAGAAATGTATGGACCATCCGTGCAGAAAGTTGTTAAGATTAGGGAAAAATTGTTTGCAATACAATAAGCATTTGAAAAGTGACAATTTGGATATGACATTTAGACTTTAGGCGCATCAATTTAATTGCATAACATCTTCCACATGATATACATACCCGGAAGAGAAAGTTATTATTATCCGCGTCTACTAAAATCCTTGAATGAACTGGAAAATAAGTTTTCCCGTCCTTTTCACACATTTTGAGCTGCAATATTAACTTTTAAGATAGCTGATAACATTATTTACATTCTTAGTGAGCCCAGGAAAAAGACGAGCTGCCGTGTAGTCTTCAAAGATGCTTCTCAAATTCATGTAAGACACTGTAAAGCGTAAAAACCACATTTTCGGCAAGTTTGCTTTAATAAAATAGCTTTAGATATTATTATTAGACCGTAATGTCATTATTTCGTGTTTAGGCAAAGCGGCGAAAGAGGCAGAGGCAAATCTTCGACGGCAGCGTCGTATTTTGCGCACGCAGGTGTTGAAACATCTGACCGTGGGGGCTCGTGTGGTCCGCGGTCTGGACTGGAAGTGGCGGGAACAGGATGGCAATCCACCGGGCGAGGGAACTGTCACTGGCGAGTTGCACAATGGTTAGTTGACAATTCGTTTGTTGACAATTATAGGTTGCAGTGGCAATTAAAAAAATAAATAATAATAATGGTTTTTTGTTCTATTACTAAGCCTACCTAGCGGAGTTAGGACTCTTACACTCAACCAGGATGACTCGCGACTTTACATGCCCTCGGAAGCATGACCAGAAAATGTAGCAAGGTGGAACTCGAACCAACCTTTCGGGTTAAGTAAAGTAAAGTCCGTACCACTACTCTAAATATCTTTCGTGGTTAACTCTATTGCCTATGGTGTCATAGGGAATTCCAGTGCTTTAGAGGTTTGACTGAGGAAAAGTCTGGCTCAGATATTCTTTCTGATGTTAGTGGTTCCAACTGACGTTTTATTTTTATTTTATCAGGCTGGATTGACGTCACGTGGGACCACGGGGGTTCCAACTCGTACCGCATGGGAGCTGAGGGGAAGTTTGATCTCAAATTGGCGCACGTGACTGATGGCGATCAGGGCTCTGCGCCGCCTCCTGCCGCTAAGCCATACAGCGTACCAGGTAAGTCCTTCTGATGGAACCTTTGAAGCATATATAGGATTTTCACCAACAGAATATAATAACTTACCGTGGAATAATTTAAACCATTTAAATGTGGGATTTAAAAAAAAACCCGCTGCATAACATTAAAAATTCAACTGTTTTTAGAGCCCTGACAATTGTTCCGCCGATGTTTAGCATATGTCACATTGAACAGAAATTAAATCTTTTTTGACCAACAATTTGTGGATTTAATTTTTTAACCATTGTTATTCTTGTAATGGAATTTACATTAATTAGGGTTTATTTAGAAGAATTGACACTTCTCGAATAAGTTATTCTTTTGCGTCGGTGCTAGGGCTGCAGATGGCAAAAACAATAATAAATTATAATTATTGTTTCTTTTATTCATAGCCTCTTTGTCTCCAGACACTAGACCCAGTTTTTTACATTTTTATATTTCGACCATTTCTACCTTTTTTCAACAACAAACAACTAAAAAAACATAGCAGAAGCCCCACATCTCTAATCACACATGAATATATCATGTTATGAACCGACACCCAATGAAATTCGGACCAATCAGGAGGCCTTAAAATTAGAGTAAATTACCCCGATGCAACCGCGCGTGTTTCAAAGTTCAAAATTCCCAACAGGTCTATGTGAACAGAGACCTTTATCTTTATCGCGGTATTCGTTACTTACAATGCTTAAGAAGTTACTGATTAATTTATTTTTTTGGAATTTTAATCTGTAGCTGAACCATTCTGAACTGTACGGAAAATTATTCTCTAAATTAAATAAATTTTTCCACATTTGTCAAACCAACAGGTAAAACGAAATGGGCTGAATACAAGGGGCTAACGAGCCGTAAGTCCAGTTCTACACCGAGTCTGCCCGAGGCGAGCGAGACTCACTCGGCCATGGAGCAGGCTGCGTCGGCCGATAATCTGGCGGCCAAGCAGGCGGCAGAGGCTATTGCTGAGAGTGTACTTACCATGGCACGCGCTGAAGCCATTGTAGCTGTCTCAGGTAAGAATTATAAATATGAAAAGTACTTTAAATAAAATAACATGTACATTAAGACCCAGTACATACGGGCGTTCGATGTTCTCCCAAATTGTACAGCCGAGTTGGATCGTGTGCTTGCAGCTTAAGACAGCAGATTTGTAATTCTGTTAACTGCTATCCGAGCTATTACTAGTAACTAGTACTGAGTACTAATAGTTGTAAATTTCTGTCGCAATTAAAGTTAATCCTTAAAATGTATAAATGAATGAATAACTACTTTATTGCAATACAATTGGCGAACAATAAGACTATAAAGTCTTTTTTTCATATTAACCATAACTTAATAACAGTATACATATATAACTTAAATTATCGTATATGGAATATAAAAAGGGGGGGGGGGGATGAAGGTGCTATCGAAAATATATGATTTTATATTATTTTTAAACTGATTGTGTGATCCAGCCGCCCTAATCTCAGTAGGTAGTGAGTTCCACAGTCTTGTCGTGTAAATAATTGTTGACTGTCCGTATCATATAGCGTCCCGTTTCTATGTGTGTGCAGTTGAGTATATTTTTCCTGGATGTATTGGGGTACGTTAGAGTGAGCCACGTTGTGAAGTAACACTAAGGCGTAGTATTGTCTTCTCTATTCGATTGTCATAAGTTGAAGGTTCTGTACAGTGGCGTAACATGATCGCGTCATTTTGCATTGCTAATAAATCGTATGCATAAATGTAATGATAAATCTGAGCTTTCGAGGGATTTATTTCCCACATTAAAGGTAGTGGCTTCCTTGTTGAAGGTGAAAACCAAAACATGAGTGCTCCGAGCAACGACCTCTCTGTTCTCGTGCACCACCACGACTCTCAGTCTACCATGTCCTCGGATCTTGCGACCATTGTCGAAGCATTGACCTTGGAGTCACCATCGACCACTACTACCGAATCCAACAATGGGAACCGCCTCGCCGAAGTTGTGACAAGCAAATGTGTCCCCGGCAGTGCTGTCCTCAATAAAACATTTGCGCCATCCCGAACCAATAAGGTTAGTGTTTTTTAGGGAGATTCATCTACCTATTGAGATGGCGACCAATGTTCGGCTTTCGGAAAATTTCTTCACAACTTTTCATTTCATGACCCCCTGAGCCTAAAGCCATCCTCCGTTCATAGATTTTAGAAAACACTCTAACTTCCGTAAATATTATCCGATTTTGATGAAACTTGGCACAAAAATTGATCATACAAATGTCTTGATCGAGTTCTTTAGCCAGCTAGATCCAATGTTTAGTTACAAGATGGTGGCCGATTGAAACTTTATATAATTCATATCTCCGTTAAAATTGGTCGCAGAGGAATGAATTAAAATTTGACTGAAAGCCCGTATTATTATCCACGATAGTGGTTATCAACACTTTTTAAGACAAATCGATGATTTCAAGATGACGTCCAGTTAAAAAGAAAAAAATAATTCAATAAGTTAAAGTTCATAGTCGTCATTGTTTGGAACACAAGAGTGTTTAGTGTGTTGATGGTGTGTTCGGGAAAATAATGTAGTATTTTTTATTTTTTATTAAATGAATAGCGTAGGTAGCATAGAGAAAAAGCAGGGTCTGCGGAATCTCCCTACTCCTGATCGGCTAGAGTCGAAAGGTATTTTTTTTTTATATTGTTCGGCAGTCCAAACATTTTTTAAATGTAGTGCAGGATTTACTGGATTTACCCACAATATTTTATATTACTGATATTTTGCTCCAGATGTCTGCTGCTTCGCCTGAAGTTCATTCAGTGCTGTCTGCTGAAGCAATTGAAGTTCTTGATAAAATGCGAGAGGGACAAGACTTGCTGAGAAACAATACAAACAGTTTTCTCTCAGGTGTGTGTTTCTCAGGTTTTCTATTAGGTTGTGGGAGATTGAAATTAGTGGCTCACAATTCAATCATAAAAGAATAACCAATGATATTTATGGCAGTGAAATGGATTCGCTTATTTGCTTGCATGCATGTGCTCATCTGCAACAGGATCAACTAACAACTATAATATGTAAATTCAGGCGATTGTTAATCATACTATATTACAATTTTTGTAAAGCCAGCTATCCTCGCTCGTTTATGATTGTCCCGCTCCTTGCTTCATGTCACATTTGACAATTGTTTTCCATTTCCGTAGTTAAAGATGTACGGTGTGATTTAGGCCAGTGTAATGGGCCGTATTTTAAAATCCTGCTACTATTCCAGGCCTAATGAACGCAACACTAGCACCAGCAGTTCGTATTAATGTGGGTGCCCAAAATCCAGCTTTGCCAGCTAGTAGCGAACCGGCCGCAGAAGGTGTTGCAGATGAGAAGAAGCCCCCCCCGCTCAAGTCGCGAGGGCGCGCATATGGGCACATCCACGCCAGGGCCGAGAAAGAAATGGAAAACAAGGACAAGGAGGGTGTGTCCAACCCCATGAGTGTCAGCGTTCCTAACCTGAGTGCGGCCGAAAGTGCCGCCATGGAACCAAATGCCGCCGCTGGTCTGTTGGAAACCTTTGCTGCCATCGCCCGGCGACGTACATTTGGTATTAACTTTTGTTAAGAAGTGGTACGAGTGAACCCGTGCATGCTTTCCTATTTAGTAATTAGTATAATAATAGATAGCTCCAATCATCTATGTTGAATAATTTATTCGCGGCTGCAACGGTTCTTCCCTATCCTAAAGCATTGAATTGGTAGGAACATTTCATTGTCCAGTGTTTAATATTAACTGGGGTTAAAAATGTAAACAAATAGCACTTTCCATTCTTAATTTATCTTGTTCACATATTTAATCCCAGGTTAAGATTAATACTAAACGGCACAGTAGGCCCACATAAGGGGCAGATGTACAACTGTACAATGGCCTAAGTAGATACTACATGCAACATAACTGCACATAATATTTTTTTATTTTTATTAATTTAAGGGCGCAAGGCCACGCTTGTGGCATATGCGCCAAGACTCTAAGTTGTCTTAGTAGTTATATCGCTTTTAGAAGCTCAGTGTGTTGGAGAAAGGCTGAAAGTGAGACGACATTACTAACGTCGTCTCCCAGGATTAGAGGGAGTGTTGATTGTAAGTTGTACATTGTAAAAACAAAATATTTGATTTAAAATGGGGCTGAAAAAGATACCGGTTGGAGTTCCTATTCTATTTAACCCATCATACCTGCGGGTCTGCTATGTGGTTTTGTATTAACTTATTATTTGGGTTAAATTTTTGGGTTCGACGGGTTGCGACGCGTGCGAATCGTCCGTGTGTGCCGTCGGGGCCCTAACCGTCAGCTAATCCACTGCATGTTTTATATGTAAATGATAAATATTAGTGCAGAACATAAGAAATCGAGGCCCAGATGCCCTGTTTATACTCATACATTAACACTTTTAAAAGAAAAAAAAGTTACCAATCGTCATAGTATAATTTTTCAATGAGGGTGATATTTGAATGGTCTGTGTGACCTTTTTTTTAGATCTGTCGCGTTAGGTACTCTAATATCGTGTACCTTTTAGTTTCAGGCCACCCCAATGCTAGCAACGAGAATCAGTCTGTGATCTCATCAAATGCTAATAACGCGACCAGCCATGGCAGCTCGCTGTTATCCCGCGCCCCTAGCTCAGTCAGCAGTCTCGTCCGACTGGCTCTGTCGTCCAACTTCCCCGGTAGGTATTAGTTATATATTGTTCGCGGTAATTAAAAATTTGTGAACGATGAATTATTTGTTTTTAAAATAAAATCCTGATTGTGTGTGTAAGAGTTATATACGTTGAATACCATGGTACGTGAGATACTTCCACTAATTGTGCCAGCTCTTCGAAGAAAACGTCTTCGGCAGTTTATAAACCATTAGTGCAACAAGTTTATTTAACAAAGGTTTAGTTGGTAGACGGTAGTCCATTGCTTGTTGTGTTAGTAGTTATTAGTGGCAGAGGCCGCACAGTCATCGAACAATGAGGGTGTTTGACGTGTGGGCGACGTTTCGGATGTGGGGGCTACTTCCTACAGGTTTCATTCTGATAAGGACTCATGGTTTCTGGGTGATTCATTGCTCATGTAATCTTCTCTGAATTATGGAGTAAATCCGATCCCCTTCAAGATTCGAACTACCGTTCTCCCGATTGACATGCAAGCTCTCTAACCATTCGTCCACATCTCACGCCCATCCCGGAACGTCGCTCCATTCTCTTGACAACGGGCTCCGCCATAATTGTTCGATGACTGTGAAGCCTAACACAACAGGCAATGCAAGTCCAGCTATCCCTTCGTTAAATAATATTGTACCATTGCCATTAACCTGTACCAATAGAGTGCAAAAAGTGTTTAATATAAAATCTTGTAGATTATAGCTATTATAGATTATTATTATAATATTATAATTATAGCTTAGATTTATTGTGTTTTTGTCTTTCAAAACCACTAAATTAATTTAAAAAGTTTCCTTACACCGGTGTAATTTTTGTAAGATAACTTACATTAATAATAATGCAGTAGTATTTTTGTCGGCAGGAGGCCTCTTGAGTGCAGCCCAAAGCTATCCAAGTCTTACCAGTGCTGGACCCACACTAACGGGCAACTGCGTTTCTACTGCAGGGGCACTCACTATGAGCTATACTTCTACGTCTAGTGAATCTGAGCAAGTCAGCTTTGAGGTATGCTTTCTTATCCCATTGAAGTACTAAAGCTCATAGTATTGTATGATTTTCCCTCATCACCACATTGGACAAGGCCATAAGTATTTGCTTAGAAGACGTGATCTAAATATTTTTATTATTTTTCATTTGTAAATCTATTCAGAGACCACCAACTTGAGTTAATATAACAATGTTAATCATTACCTCGTGGACATTGAGATATTACTGTACTTCCCTTTGCTTCATAATTGCCCTAACTTTTGAATGGGATCCATCTTCGTGTACCTATGTCTAATTTAACCTTATTGATGTATCTTTTTCTTTTTGATGATGCAGGACTTCCTAGACAGTTGTCGTGCACCAACATTGCTGGCAGAACTAGATGACGATGATATGCCAGATGATAACGAAGATAACGATGATAATGACGACGAGAATGAAGATGATGACTTTGAAGAGATGACTCTCAGTCGCAATCTTCTTGCTTTTATGGTGAGTATAAGGATACATTACATTTTCATTTATTTCACTCTATTAGTGAACGTACTGTAAACAAGCGAATAGAGTGTAATGTGGTCGTCTGAACCGTCTCCACCTTATCTATTCTTCTGGCATAATTATTTTATTGCTTTCAGGAGGAAGATAGTTATGAGGCTCGAAATACGGGCGGTAAGCGCCGAAGTTGGGACGACGAGTATGTATTGAAACGTCAGTTCTCTGCGCTCATACCAGCCTTCGACCCGAGACCTGGCCGCACCAATGTCAACCAGACGACTGATTTAGAAATACCTGCTCCTGGACAAGCACAAGACGGACCGTCCACTGTAGACCTAAACCTGTCACCACAACCTAGGCTCAGCCTCATCATGAGGGGACCTGGCCTTCCTGGTGTCCCTGATGTAGACATAGACCTCAGTTCAGACACAGTTGCGACGGTCTTTTCAGCTGTACAAGAGCTCATGCAGCGCGCTGAGCTCGGCAGCAGACAGGAGAGATTGCGTAGAATATGGGAGCCGACATATACGATTATCTATCGTGAGGTCAAAGAAGAGGATAGTGAAGGAAGTAGTGAATCGGCGCTCACACCGACCAATCATAGCTCGGTGTCGCGGCAGTTTGCTGACGGGGTTTCCAGCACTGCGTCGTGTACTGTGGAGGATGTCCTCCAGCTACTGCGACATCTCTATGTCATTATGTCACGACAGGAATCTGCGTCCAATGTATTTGATGGTAAGTGTCATCTCTGATACTGAAAGCCACAATTGGGCTGCTGGAAGACGTTAGGTAATGATATAACCGGATTCCTTCTTTTCACAGACTATGAAGGTCTTCACCCAGATGAATTCTTGAGCAAGAAGGTGACCAATAAACTGTCTCAGCAGATTCAGGACCCGCTTGTCTTGTCTTGTGGTGCCCTGCCAGTCTGGTCTGAAGAACTGAACCGCTCTTGTCCCTTCCTGTTCCCTTTCGAGACGAGACAACTTTATTTTAACTGCACGGCGTACGGTGCTTCAAGGTTGGTTAATAATTTTTTTAAGATGGTGTATTTGTACACATAATAATTGACTGTAACCTATGTCTAAAAATAAACTTGGGAGTATATTGTGTCTAATTCAGAGTAATTGGGATTATATTAGTAATTTTTTTTACATTACAGGTCGATAGTATGGCTCCAGACACAGCGGGACGCGACGCTGGAGAGGCAGCGCGCCCCCGGACTGTCGCCCCGCCGTGACGATCCCCACGAGTTTCGCGTCGGCAGACTGAAGCACGAGCGTGTCAAGGTCCCACGCGGCGAGTCTCTTCTCGACTGGGCAATGCAGGTAAGTGTTTTACAGGCTAACTGGATGGATGTGCCGATGTGGTGTAGTAAAGCGGCAAAAAGTCGTTTCCTAGTCTAAGTGAGTGGTTCCCGCCATGAGCTCAATATAGTCAAATACAAGCTGTTTAGATTGCGAGGGATCCAAGGTCAAGTGCTCAGAACTTGCTGCTATTCTGTTGGCAGCCCTACAACCTGGAAACGCTTCCTTTGTCATTCCCACTAAGTTTTGCCTAAGGCGGCGTTTGCATTGACCTCGTTTTGCAGAATGCACATGACGTTGACGTGGTAGCAGACATTAAAGACTTATTAATGATGTCTGCTACCACGTCAACGTCATGTGCATTCTGCAAAATGAGGTCAATTGAAACGCCGCCTAAGTTTCACCGCTATCGACAATACTCAGCTTATGGTTGGGCGCCATCTGTTGTATTTTATTACAGTGTTGCTGCTATGAAACTCCTGTCCCTTACGCTCTAACCAACCGTTTCTTGCACAAATCAAGCTGTATAATTCTGGCCAATCGTTGTCATAGATGGGCACATAATTATTAAATATCAAAATATAGAGGAACATTTCTCTGCTAATTTTTGACTGCTCTTCAATCAATATTTCATGATACATTTGATTTTGTTCACTTGTAAGGCTTTTCTTTCTCCTTGTCTCTAAAGAGACAATCTGAGGGAGGAAAGCCTTATAAGTAAATATCAAGTATCTCATGAAATAGAGCCGTCAAAAATCAGGATAAACAGAAGAAACTTTCCTAAGCATTTTGATATCATGTATGTACCTCTTTCCGATTACCGATTAACCACAATTATTGAATTTATTTTGTACAAAAAAAAAAACGATTGGTGTGATATTCCCGAGAAAGTAGTTCAAGAATTGAAGCCAATGGTGTTAGTGAAGGCTACATGTCATACATTGAAATGTAGAGAAGGGTTGCTGCTAATTTAACATATTCTATTCATCACGGCTCTACGATCGATATTTTCTGTGAAAATCGACTTTGCACATGAAACGCGTAAGGGAGGAACTCCGATTTGCTCTTAAATAACAATTATAGAAACTAATAAATAATTAGAAATAACATAGGCATTAATGTTTGGTTTTCAATGAGAATTTATATTTTGTGCAGGTGATGAAGGTTCATGCAGAGAGGAAGAGCATTCTTGAAGTTGAGTTCCAGGGCGAAGAAGGCACTGGTCTGGGTCCCACCCTCGAGTTCTACGCCCTGGTAGCTGCCGATCTGCAGAGAAAGGACGTGTCCATGTGGCTGTGCGATGATGAGCAGGGCAGGACTACGGCCCTCGACCTTGGCGAAGGCTTGAAACCTCCGGTAAGGGTCTCCATGGGGTCGTTGGCATTGGACAAGGGACCTATGGGCCTGGGTCCATAAAAACGTCCTTCAAAAATTACAATTACATGCCCTTTGAAGCATGGTCAGCAATTGTTGGTGAATTGGAAAAAAAAAAGTAGAAAGAAAATGGTATTTATTTTCAATACTGGGGGAATTTTTGGCCTTTCTGCCAATCTTAACAATTATTAACCCATATTTTGATTGGGATGTTGTGTTACAGGGTTACTACGTGCGTAACGCCGGTGGTTTGTTCCCGGCGCCATTACCGCAGGACTCTCCTGTCTGTGATCGTGTCTGCACGTACTTTTGGTTCCTAGGAGTTTTTCTGGCCAAGGTAAGTCCGTCTATTCGCAATAAGGTAATTGTAGGAAAACATAACACTAATGAACTGCCGCCACTGCATTTTTAAGACTACAGAGACCATCCCATCCCCCTCACATTATACCAGCCATTCACTGTCAATGAGTGGAGTTATGCGTTCAGGTGCAAAAAACTGGCTACATGCATGCTGGTTGACTATGGTGATAATATGTAACTCCGGACATTTTGTGGACTGACAGTGGACTAAATTCACCAGCCCACAACGGACTCAGTTGCTCCATTCCTCATACCTCACAGTCATGGAGGCAGTCGATGGTATATAGCAGCAACTGATAGGTAACGTTCATTCAATTCAGGCTGCAATAATTAGTATAACATGTAGCTTCTCATCAGAAACGTTTAAAAACAATTCTACAGCTTGGTATAAGCTTCAGTAATATAATATGAGCCATCATCAGTTAAAATTTGATAGGCGCGCGGTGTTCGTCTTATGATACGATGAATAGCAGGTACACGCGTAACAGATGTGTTCAGTCTGCCAGAGTGCCACCGGCTCCCTACTCCAAGCCCAGTCTACATGCAATGAGGAGCTCACTAACTCGTCCGGACTTGGCCTGACTAGTCGTCGTGGAGTTAGGTCATCGTGGAGTTAAGACATCGGATTCAGCCCGTGTGAGTCGACTCCACTTGAAGTTACAAATCACTAGTTGACCACTACCACGCATGACATTTGGCTATTGCTTAACAGGTGCTGCAGGATAACCGGCTTGTGGATCTCCCGCTTTCAAATGCGTTCCTAAAACTTATGTGTCACGGGGATGTGCGGAACAGAGTAGACGAGAGGATAGGCGTGACTCCCCGCAAGGAAGAAGACGTCATGACCTCTTCCTACATATCCGAAGAGTCCGAGAAGGATATTGAGTTTGACACTCCCCGTACGGACAGCGCCAAACCTTGGTACGTATCGGAAGTTGCTGTAGTTGACGTCGAACGAACTTAATTACAAATTCTTTCCTTAAAGAAGCCTTATGCATTTATTTTTTGGCCAAAATTACATAAAATATTGACGTCACGACTGCCTTACTATACCCTGTTTATTTTTGAATGGCAGGGTAGTGAGTGGTGTCAATTTATAGTATGTACCTATACAATAAGGCAAGCTATTCGAGCCGCTTCAACGGTGGTGAAGAGCTGTAATAGTCGGTAAACTGAAATGCCGCAGTGCTATTGCTACGCTATTGTATATCCGACAACAATTGGTCAAATAGAGTTTGATGTAAATAATTAAATTTTAAATTATTGTCATTTAAGGTTTAGTGGACTGCTCACTTTAGAAGACCTTGCCGAAGTTCATCCTGCTCAGGCGCGGTTCCTTCGACAACTACAAGACTTTGCAGCTCGAAAGGCTCGGATTGCGGCCGATAAGACCCTAAGCCCCGAGGCCCGAGCAAGGCAGTTGCAAAACTTGTGCCTGGTCGCAGGGCAAGACTCGGTCCGACTGGAAGACTTGGCCATTTCATTTACATACCTTCCCAGCTCCAGAGTCTATGGCATTGGGGCTGTTGATTTAACCGCTGGAGGAGAGGATTTGGAGGTAAATTTTTAATTCAATACACTATTGTTCCTAGTTAAGAATTGTTGATCAGCTGAGGTCAGCATCTTAACCAAATAAATAAAATATACTAGAATTCGTGCAGCCATAATATCCCTTAAATATAAGCGTCCAGTATTCCCTGGACAAGGAGCATATATTACAAAAATACAATACATTATTCCATCCCGCATCCACAGGCTAGCGCTTATTTGGGACAAAATACTCATACAGTGCTGCTAAACAAGGCTTAATCATTTATTTTTGTTATTTATTTATAATGTTTATTTTATTTTATTTTTATTTTATTTTAACTTGTTATTTTAATGTAGTTTTTTTTACTTTCTTTTTTCTTCTTCGGCCGGTACTCCCCTGCGCCGAAGGAATATATTTATTAATTAACAATTATACCCTTATAATACAAATAACCTGTGGGCCCCCAAGTTAATCAATAATAATAAATAATAATAGTGATGATTAATGATTTTGACTGCTTGTATCATAATCTGCTTTGTATGCTTTCTGCAGGTTTCACTAGAAAACGTTGAAGAATACATCGAACTCTCACTTAACTACTGCTTAGAGCGTGGCATTGCGAGACAGATGGAATCTTTCTCGCGCGGCTGGAATCTCGTGTTTCCTTTAGAAAAACTGAGAGCATTTAGTCCACAAGAAGTGCGAATCATGCTCTGTGGAGATCAAAACCCGCAGTGGAGCAGGGAAGATTTATTTACCTACACTGAACCTAAATTGGGATACACTCGTGACAGGTATGAAGAATTCATAATTTGTATACCTTGATCTAAAATGCACTTTATAAGTATAGTATGTAACTAACATTACAAGTGTGTCGTTCCGACGTTCCGAGGTTTGATTGACGACATCGATGTTACGCTCATGAGGAGGCAACCTAAGTCATACCCAGTTTTGCGGCCCTCCCATATTAATCTCATTTCCGAGTAAGGCTACAGCGAAGCGGACCAAGTTGCTTCCCGACAAACAAGGTAGTGGCGCTGCTTTTCGTGCTACCATAAGAAGTTTCACTAATAAAAATTGAGTTAACATTTAACAGTAATTAGCTTTCACATGAAGTCAGGTTCGGGAAATTTAACATCTAAGAGAAGGTTGACTTATCTCGAATAATCATAACTGACGCTTTAAGTGATAATTGACTCTTTCTAGGCAGGGTCAACTGCGAGAATCAGCTTTACCTGTAACAAACACAAATTAGAAATATAATATTAAAACTACGGTAGGCTGTGTTTAGGCAAACTTGTAGAGGGTTGATATTGTGTGTCGTTCCCTGGGAACTAACTGTCTTCAAATCTGTTGAAGGTTGTGCTGCGGCAGTGTTGTTTATCAAATCGCTGTTGGCTAGCCGTGGTTAGATTAACTACATCAATGTTCAGCTTATGAGGCGATCTTAATTATACCCAGGGCTGGAGCCCGATTTGAAGTAAAAATACAGGTGGCTCGAAAGCTCAAGAATGTGAATTAAAAAGAGGTTAAACAGTTTTTCGAAACTAAGTGCTTCTTAAAGAGGTGAGTTAATAATAGTGGTCTCATAACTTTTCATTGCAGTCCTGGATTCCACCGGTTCGTGAATGTCCTGATGCAGATGACCGCTGAAGAAAGGAAAGCATTCCTACAGTTCACTACTGGTTGCTCGAGTCTGCCACCCGGTGGCCTCTCCAACCTCCACCCCAGACTGACGGTAGTGCGCAAGGTCGACGCAGGCGAGGGCTCCTTCCCTTCCGTTAACACGTGCGTTCACTACCTCAAGCTCCCAGATTATCCCTCTGAAGAAATGCTGCGTGACCGCCTCTTAGCGGCCACCCGGGAAAAGGGATTCCACTTGAACTAGACATTATTTACCTTACTGGCCCTGGATCATTGTGATTTTGTTGTCTAGCGTGTAAACTACAATAGTTTCTTTTCGTCGTAAACAAAACAAATGTTGGACCATTTTGTAATTTTCTGGTACGTGTTTTGGAGTTAATGGAATACCTATTTGAGTTGTATAGTTCAAATGTTTTTTGTCTTATGCATCTATGGCAACAGTTGTTTCGCTAGCCTCTAATTTTTACGAGTATGTACCATATACCAAAACAAGCAGTTAAAAATATCAAAATTTGAGCTTGTTTAACGAAGTGTTGTTTGACACTAATTTTAATAATGTCTAATAATGATCAAAAATTTTCAAATGTCAACAACTTTGTTCATTAATTTTGAATCTTAAATTATCTCCTGGCGCCGACTTGTTTGTTTCTTAAGAACCCCCAACATTCAAGAGTAGGGGTTCGTGCACCCCTTGAATATTTTACAGGCCAAATTCAATTAAATGTATACCACAACAGACTAATAGTCTAATACCATGGGGATTCCGGGTTGTCCCCGAAATTAGAAGGTTAGAAAATTGTAAAATAATATATAATATAAATAAAATATGCAAAAAAACTTTGGAAGATAATGCACCGCATCTAGGCTTCGTTAAAATTTCGTATGTGTCGCACTATCATGTATGTGGACATTATTTGGTATGGAAATTGGTATGCTTATCAAACTAACAAAAACTCATCATACTAGGGTAGACCCCTAAGTTATAATTGTTTAATTTCAGAGCACCT
Source organism: Psococerastis gibbosa (assembly GCA_963971405.1). Classification (NCBI taxonomy): domain Eukaryota; kingdom Metazoa; phylum Arthropoda; class Insecta; order Psocodea; family Psocidae; genus Psococerastis; species Psococerastis gibbosa. The sequence continues at coordinate 42,365,131 of OZ020485.1, forward strand.
CCACATTTTTTGCCAAGTCGGTGGCCAATGATCTCCTGTAATAGTTGTGAACACATATTATAGAAGTGCTATGCATTTTAAGTCCATGGTCGACGAAAACTTGAAAGGTGAATCGGTCTAACAGTTTTTTGTATTTCATTTCTGATTTCATTGTAACCCAGAAAATTTAAAAATGGATAGTCATCACTAAGTGGATTGTAGTTAGTTAGCCTTATCTAGTTAATACAAATTATCCATGGTTATTGGTTAGGAAATACTATAAAATGTTACTGAAGTTTTTTGCTAAGAAAAATAAATAAAAACTAATTTAAATTTCCTTGTAATTGAGTTAACCTTATCAGTCTATCTTATCTTTACTAGTCAAACGCAATACGAGATTAGGCGGCCATTCCACCGGCGAATAAACTTCATTTGTGATTTTGTCACTGACGTTTGTTTTGTTCTAGGGAGACCTATTATGTAGATACTTAACTTATCTATTATAAATTAAGTTATAATATGGTGGAGACTTATTAATGATGTCTGCTACCATATTATAACTTAATTTATAATAGTCTCCTTAAACAAAACAAACGTCAATGACAAAATCACAAATGAGGTATATTCGCCGGTGGAATGGCCGCCTAAGTTGAGTTTGCATTCTTAATTCTCAACACTGAAGTGAAAATGTAATAAATCGATTTGAAAGTTGCGCTAACAATGAATTCTTCTTCTTCCGGCTCTACAGCCCTTGGTGGGCTTTGGCCTGCTCGACAACACTCCTCCATTCTTCTCGGTTTTGCACAACGCTCCACCATCTGGAGACTCCCAACTCGCGAAGGTCATTCTCTAACTCGTCCTTCCAGCGGTTTCTTGGCCGTCCTGGCAGTCGTCTTCCCGTCATGCTTGCTTTGTACATTTTTCGTGGCATGCGTTCTTCAGACATCCTTACAACGTGTCCCAGCCACCTTAATCGTTGTGCTTTAATGAACCTTACTATGTCTTCTCCGTTGAGAGCGGCGTCGATTTCAGCGTTGTGTCTTATACGCCATTCTCCGTACTCGTAAAGGGGTCCATATATCCTCCTTATTATCTTTCTTTCGAGTACACGTAGTTTGTTGGCATCGTTTACAGTGAGATTCCAGGTTTCCGATCCGTATGTTGCAACTGGTCTTATAAGGGTTTTGTATATTCGTCTAACAATGAATAATGTAGCAAAAACTTGTGAAATAGCCAGCTACATAGTAAGGTTCCATTGCTAAACGTGCTCTCTCCAATTAAAATCATTTCCAAGAAGGCTCAAAACTCTTAGTAAATTAGATGTGCTTTAATAGAATTTAAAAAGGAGTGGTTCTGAGCACTCGATAGAAGTGAAACTTCACCTCCGAAATTGAGTTCACCTAAAACAGAAAAAAATTGCCCCAAGATATGATTTTCATGAACCTACATGCGGGATTTAATTAATTGACACGCATGGATTCAGTAGTTTGCCAACAAAGCACAAAAAAATATTAGCGCGTACTACACTAATGAGGTATAGTTAAGGAAACCAACTAAAATTCTGGAAGGCAAGATTAGTGGGGCTGCCGGTATATCTAACTGCAACACTGCTCTGTTTCTCTAATAACCTCCTATTGTGTGTCCTCCAAACTCAATTTTGATTTCATACCTCATAATATTATGTTCATCTGATCTCGCGTTACATGAAACAGTCAACAATCCAGCTTTAATGAGCCCGCCATAAGAGGTTACAGATTTAAAAAAAATAGTATAAAATATACCAGTAATTAGCTTTCACTTTAAAGTCAGATGTAACTTCTAGAGAAAGCTGACTTACCTCGTATCATCATAACTGCAGCTTTTAAGGATAATTGACTGTTCCTAGACAGTGTCATCTGCGAGAATCAGCTCTACCTGTAACAAACATGTACTGCATAATATTATTAAGAATGTACGTCCCGTAGGAAATTGGCAGCCCGAAATGTATTAATTCTTATTTTTTATTTAATTAACAAAGCAGGTTATTAAAATATTGGTTCATTTAAGCTGTAGAAAACGACTTTAATATTAATAGCAATAATAATAATAAATATTGACGTTTTAGTTCTATTCTAGTTCTAGCCTTCAATCATTTTTATGAAAAAACTAAGGCACCAAAAACTAAAAAATACCCTATTATATGACGCATGAAGTTAGCCTTCTACACCGTAACTGAGCCAAATCTTAAGTTGTTGTTAATCTTTGTTAATTAAATAAAAAATAAATCAGTAAAAACAACAGATTTTGGTGTACAGTACATAAGTCCTACGTCCCGTCGCTCTTAAAATCGTCACCTTCATTCGTATCTGCTCTGCATGGAAATGTTTCAAAAAACCTGGGTCAACTTGATTGAAATGGCCCTGTCTATATATCACAGCGTTAATGTATTCCCTTTATTCCGCTTCAGCGAGCAGTCAATTTAGTAAAACAAGATAGAAATCAAACAATATTCGCCACTGATGCATGCATTGTGGCACTTCCAGTCATGGCGCGCGCTCACGGCCACGCTCTTTTTCCACTCCGTCTGTTTGGCCACAGCCTATCACTTTTTGGAGTGTTATCTGTTTACTATGAAAAAGGCAGTTGTCATCTTTCTTTAAAAAGAACTGTTTATTCGGTTGTTCTGTCGGCTCTAATTTTATATGGGCTCTACTATCAAGTCTCTGGCTACTTCAACAATCTATCTGAGAGTTCCCTTCTCAATGGGTTGCTTTACCTCTACCCAATGATAGCGGAAAGTCTAATGTCCGTGATTGTTATTTTGTCAGGATTGAAAACCTCCTACCTTATAAAATCATATCTGACTAACGATGAAAATCAGTGGTTTAAAACTTCTGTGCAATATGTCAAGGGATTCAGTGTTTACAAAAATGAATTGCTTATCTCTGCAATATTATTCATTCTGCCCTATTTAATGGACGTTTATCTCATCTATTATGGTTTGGCCGTATCTATTTTTCAGTCATATCAGGCTTTGTCTTATATTTTTGTTATTTATAACTATCTTGCTCTAAATCTGAATGTAGTGACTCTAATTACGATTAAACTACTTTATCAGTCTCTAAATAATGAAATGTTCGAAATTGCGAGTGGAAAGAAGAACAATGTCTTAACAGCTGTAAGGAAGTGGAGGAAAGCATTAACGAAAAAAGAGAATTTGCAAGCAGTCTGGAATAATTTTAGACACGAACTTTCTTCGAAAGATAATTGCCAGGTAATGTGTTAAACAGACTCACTCAGAGTCTCAGACCATTTAATTTTATATTACTTATGTTATCATTGACCATAGCTGTGGAAGCACAATGCTTTATGTTGACTCAAGACATGCAGCGACTATGTTAAGGGAGCAAAATTTTTTTTTTTCTAACGCCTGCTTTGAGTATTTATTTTTTTAAGCAAGCCTGTCGTCAGCCTGGCGGGGGGAATGAGTTTGTTTATTAACTTGAGAAGGGGAGACTCCTTCACCTCGGGGAGAAGGGGAGTTGACTGACATGGTGGACCTCCTAATTAAGCTTATAGTGGATTCCAAACCACTTGGGGTACATAGTAGAGTCACACGATTAATTCGGAGGTGACCAGGACTCGCCACGCATGTAGCCTGACTAATATAGTCTCAGCGCGTTATCATGTCCCACCATGTTCACCTGCCAACGCTGTGCACACCACCAAGTTTGCCGCAGTTTGAAACATGCTCTGCTCTCGTGGATTCAACTTGGTAAGGCCGTTGGCGGGGAGCAAAACAAGCCATGTGCACCCTGGGTGCTATGACAAATGGTCTCAATGAACGTGCATATCCGAGCTGGGACTGCCAAGAGCCTGCCTGCAAACACTTGCTAGGATCTTATGGGTATTGGTGTTTGTGACGGTTATTGAATAGCTACGATGCGCGGACCATGTATATTAATATATAATAATAACATAATTATGTTGTTCTGTGGCGCGGACGATTGATCATTAAATCGAGGGTTGGCATCAATGATAAAAGTATTTGGTGTCAATGACGCGAATTGCGCCAAATACAAATGAAGGTTAAAAGCTCGAGGGATCACATACTGTAGTTGGTAATCCGTTAGAAGAAATACTGCTCTACATTTTTTTATGTCAGTCACTAACACCGATTGGCCACAGTTTTTGAATTTCTTCCATTATTTTTTTACAAACCAAGGTCAATAATTGTGGTTAATCAGGTCAACAGTCATCAAAATACTGAGGAACATTTCTTCTAAGGGATGAGATACTTTGACAGCCCTACGATAGATATTTCATGTGACATTTGATTTTTCGCATCTTTTCCCACTACTTCTCTGAATGACATCCGAAAAGTACTTAGCGCATAAGCATAATACACATAAAATAAAATGAAAGATAGGTAAGTACTGTAGGAGGTAGTTGATTGGGGGATCACTTACTTTCAACTTACTAGCCAACGCCCACCCTTGGTAGGTTAGCCATTTGGGAACGCGCTGACCAGTATCTCCCAGAGGCGGTCCCAGACCACATTAAAGGGGAAGGCACTTGTCCCCCCGGGAGAATTTTTTTGAAAAATAGTGCTGAATAGGTGAGGTTTTACGCATTTTGAGAGTAATAAGGCTTATTATATATTGCAAAGAATCAATGTAATTGTGGTCAAGGGGGGCTCGGGGTCTCCCCTGGGAGAATTTTTTTGAAAAATAGGGCTGAAATAGTGAGATTTTGCTCATTTTGAGTGCAGTAACACTTAGATTTTAGAGGCAAAGAATATAACTGCTGTCCAAGGGGGGGGGGGCAATTGCCCGCAGTGCCGGTCCGCCTCTGGTATCTCCTTGCTGTCTCGGAAGATGTCCTCCGTTTGGTCTTCCCCGTCTTCTACCAGGGCTGGGCACTCGGGTATCTAGATGTTCTACGTTCATTTCGCTTTCGTTACGCACGGGGCCGGTGTCCGAGGCAAAGACCCCGATGCGATGAAGGTGGGAAGTGAGGTAGCCGTGGCCGGTGGTGGTCCTGAAGACAGCAACGCTGACTACCCTCGGCAGGGGCAGATTGAGGGTTCACAATCCCATAGGCTAATTGAAATCTTAAATAATTCATAACTAACATTTATAAATTAATGGTTTTGTCAGAGTTTGGAGGAGCTGTATCAGTTGCGCAGACGGCATCATCAGCTGTTTCGTATGTGCCACCAAGTGAACAAGATGTACGCGTTGATGAACCTCTTGCTGGTGGCGCACCACTGTATTCTGGGCGTCATCTACAGCTATTGGACTCTTCGTCAGGCTCTGGCAAAGAACACGTCGCCCGGCTGGGCAGAGCTTTTCGTTTTTTCAAGAGGAGCTGCATTGAGCTTTCTGTCTATAATTTGGCTCATTCGGCCAGCCACTTCTGTTTGCACGGAGGTGAGTCTTCTAAACCTTATTTTTCAAATTAAAATAGATTTTTTTTACTGTTTTGTTGTACAATTTGTTAGTGTTTGTGGTTCAGAGGGGCACCTTTGGGTATTCCCGTGATGGGCCCCTCAATCTAATCCTAAAATTACTCCGAAAATAAAATTAAGATAGAAAAATGTTAAAGTTTAAAAATTTACAATTAAAGAATAACCGAAATTAGGGGATATGGAAAAAACCGGGCTTGGCGGGATTCGAACCCGGTTTTTTCCTTATCGTCTAATTTCGGTTATAACGAGGAGGTTACCTCTTCAACCAAAGTTAATTTAATGTCAGTGTTATACCCATATACCATATAATACTACAATGTAATTAAAGAATAAAACTAATTACACAGTGAACAAATTTGATAGCGCATATGCTGTTTGTTACATTCTGGTTTTCTGGCCACGGTCACATAGGTACTACCCATGAACAGTAGGCTACCTAAATAAATATAAATATATAAATCTAAATAACTATGAATCTGAAAAAAATGGAAAATGTGGGGAGCCACTGGCTCTTAATGCCGTGACTATAGCTTAGTACAGTTGGCGTAAAACATGTTTAAAACAATGTGACACAATCTACGGGTTAAGCTTATGCGTGACAAACTGAATTAAAAAATGCAGTGAGTTTGTTAATTTGTTTGTTTCAGGTCGATTGTTCAAGCAAAATAATACAGAAAATTGTAATATTTGCGACTAACCCTGATATCGAATCCGAGGTAAACATCAGATTTTTTTTTACCCTCTTACTAATTTAGAAACTCCATTGGGGCACTTTAGATCAGTGGGCCTAATATCCCCTATGCCGTTTAGTATTAAATTATTTTGGGGGTTAAAACTGGTAAACAAAACAATTTTGAATACCTAGCACCGTCTATTCTAAAATTACCATGTTTACATTTTTAATTCCAGTATACCTATTAGAAATAATCTCCATTAGAGATCCGCAGGTAATTTTAGAGTGTCACTTCCGTTTTGACTATAAATTGAATGTTAATTGCATGCATAAAGAGTTGGACTATATCGATCATCTTTCTTCTTTTGATGCCTCTTCTATCGAAGATTGGCGACCATCATAGCAATCATGGCAAATATCTATAAAAATTACAATAACTCAATAAGGCGCATATTCCACCAACGTTAATAGTGATAGTAACTGTAGTATTGACGTGGTAGCAGACATTAAAGACAGTCTAAAAATGTCTGCTACCACGTCAATACAACATTTACTATCACTATTGACGTTGGTGGAATAAGCGCCTAAGAGTGAGTCTACATAGTTTTTTATGCGTTTTGTTTGAGACCTAACGGTCATATCATATTCAAACAAACATGAGAGCCCGGGATCTTCCTCGGAGGAAAAGTTTTCAAAATATTGGCGCAAATTTTAACAGCAGGAATTTTTCATTTCGGGGGGAGGGGGCTGCAGCCCAACAAGCACTCCCCCCTGGCTATGGCTTACAAAAGGATAACATTATTATGGAGAAGTCGAGCAAAGTATAATAGCGTCAAGTGTTTAATTTTATTATTTCGCAGGTTGCTACGTTTTCCCTGCAACTTCTGCTCGAGAAGGTAACTTTTTCACCATATGGATTTTTCGAACTAAGCAGAGGATTGCTACTCGCGGTGAGTTGTTTTTGTAGCGGAATGCATGAGCAACTAAATTAAACTGTCATAGGCCTACTGATAATAATCACAATTATGTGTGAAAATTAGGTAGGCTATTATCGATATGAAACGAGATTAATCGATTAATCACTCTCCCCAAATTTTCTAACTTTGATTGCTTGCCATCTTTATTTTATGAAGTGACATTAATCATTGCCCCCAAATTTTCTAACTTTGATTGCATGTCAACTTTATTTTAGATGGGTGGTGTTATCGTGTCCTACTTGGTTATTCTGCTTCAATATCAAATAATGTTGGATGATCAATCTCAGACTATTGCCAAACCAGCCTCGATATCTATGGCGTAAAGTGTTAGAATAATAATAATTACATAAATGAAGTTAATTAGCGTTTATTATTCAACCGTAAATCATTAGAAAATAGAATAATGCGTAAATGCATAACGGCCAATGTAAGCTAACGCCCACTCACAGACACAATAAGAGATTATAATATTGAGTGACAGTGGCGGGAAATTCAAACTCTAACACCCTCCCTTCGAAGTAGCCTATGTGAAAGAAAAACATCGACAACATCAAGAATGAACCTAGTCTACTTCGACCAAAAACAATCATTATAAATTTCCCCAAAAAAATTTCCCCTCTTAAAGCCCTCTCTTCGAAGTAGCCTATGTAGATAATCATTAACATCAATATAATATGGTAGTTATAGCCTACCATATTGTACTTGCGTTTTCTTTCTCGTAGGCTAAACAGCCTAACTGATTTTAAATTATGTGACGTATGATGGTAACTCGTACCCGAAACCGGTTGAGTGATCAGAGACGTGTCTTAACTCAACAAACACATTGAACAATGGGTTAGTTAGACTTACATTGCCTGCTGTGTCAATAGTCATTAGAGGCAGGGGCCTGACAGGGTAGGGGAGTCGTCAGTCCTTCGTAGGACTAAGCCTGATGATGGGAGTAGCACCCACTCCCGAAACGTTAACCCCTACCACTGAGGGATCCGCACTAATTGTTCGAAGACTGTGAGGCCCCTGCCTCCAATGAGTAATAACACAGGAGGCAACAGGGTCAACGTCATCCCGTAATTCACGGTTTTGTCCCGTGTCCCTTACAGACAGAAAATGCCCAGTATTTCAAGATTTAGGTTTAATGTGTTAATAAATATCAGTTCAGAACCAAAATCCCACCATCAAACGCGCATGTGGAGCAAATTTTCTCGCACATGAATTACAAATTGGTCCGACACACGAATTTGATGTTCGCCAAATTTAATTCAAGCGGAGTTGATTGCGTCCATCAATTCTGATAATATGTATTGCTCTGAATTCATTGATGAAAACCTAATGAAAACCTAATGAAAACTTAACCATTCGAAAAAAATAATTGATTTGGTAAAATCCAGTCAAAAATATGATTTTGTTGAAAAATAAAACATAATTTTCAACAGGGTGATGGAGAATAAACTTGATACCTACCTTTTCACTTAGGTGGGTGCCTACCTTCTTACTCCTTGGTTTTGAAGAAAAGTGTATGTGAAGGGCTTAAAAGACAAGGAGTGCAAGTGATATTATTTGCGTTTTGGATTAAAGTGCCCCATGCTGTTACTCTAGTTGCTCTTTATCCTAGAAACCAACAGGAACACCGGATCTGTCATTTTGCCAATGCTAGAATTAATGGAAAAGGGGGATGCTTGTACATTTTCATTTGAGCTACATACTTTAGCCTCAATCATCTACAAGTAGAATGTTTATTTTTGTCACTTGCACCCCTTGGCCTCTAGGCCCTTCATATGCAATCAACTTCGATGGCAAGGTGGTAGCGTACTTGTGCGAGTCTCTGCACGTCATGTGATCGGAGACGTGTCGTAACTCAACACGGGTTCTAATCTACAGAGGCGGCTGAAGAGGTAAATCGGATACATTCATTAAATGGTTTGTTTGCGATTAACTTTTTTTTATAAAAAAGAAAAAAAATGGGGTGTCCCGGAAATGCGAAACTGGATTTGGCAAATATGGGCAGGCAATATGCTAAATAATATTATACCATTGCCATTAACCTTTACCAATAGATTAAAAAAAGTAGGCCTACTGTGTAAGTTACCTAGTGAGGCGACTGAAGAGGTTGTTCGGATACATTCAATATTCATTCAATTGTTTGCATGCAATTAACCTTTAAAAACGGTCTCCTAAACGCCTGTTACATTGTGTCAATGGTAAACAAGTCTCATCTTTGCCATTATCGTTTGTAGCCGGTATGGGCTGACGTATAGAGGTGTACTAGTTTACCACCGGCTGAAATTCACATGGAAACATTACCAATAATTTCCAAAAAATGAATTAGGATGTTGGCAGGGCAAGGTTCAATGGGCCGTCGAGCGTCATCCTTCAGTTAATCCATGAATTCAACAAAGGGTTAGTTGGACTTACATTGCCTGTTGTGTTAAAAGTCATTAGAGGCATGGACCTCTAGGTCATCGAAAAATTAGTGTGGAGCCCATGCCTCTAATGACTATTAACATAACAGGCAATGGAAGTCCAACTAACCCTATGTCAAATAGTATTACACCATTGCTGCCATTATACTTTACAAATCATTCCGCATGAATTTCTTCTTAGGCCACCCCCTTCTATTGGTTCCTTCCACTAGCTGTGTCCTTAATGATGGTGTGTACCAGATTTTCGTGTCTTAATAAATACCCCACCCATTTCGCTCTTCTACTTAATGTATGAGGCAGCTCTCTTCTTCAATCAAATGTTGGCTCAATAAAAGGTTGTCCAAAGTCAAGTGATTGGTTGTCAGTCAAATTCTCCCCTAATGTAGTTTGATGATTGATGGAAATTACGTCCTATCTAAGGTAGAAATACGGTAAAGAAACAAATCATCATTCTTGTGGGTAGGCTACCTAATACAACTTATCTAGATTGAGCAATCTTTGAGAGTGCTGTTTATTGTTTCAGCACTCAGCAGAGTAATAGAGCATGACATCCTCTTAATATTGTCCTACATCATTTTATTAGGCAACCCCACTGGCCATGAATATTGACCTTACCCTTTGCATGTGAGCCATCACAGTCCAGTTCTGCACTCCTACCAAAATGGACGCTATTAACAACGCCTTTTTCAACGCTCATGATGCAGGCAATTACTTTCTTACAGTCTGGGGTCTAAGTTACGTGGAGCGAGTAAGAACCTCCAACACTGCTCAGTACCGATTTTCATTTAAGAAGCTCTGCTATGGATTTCTAATTGCTCTCGTTATTCTATTTGGGTTCTACCAACAAGTTACCCTTTTTTATCCTACGGGCCTGGATAACGTTGTTCTACTCCTGCTGTATTTGTACATAGTTGTGATTGGAACATTGATGGCAATGCTAATGGTTGTTACTGCGTTGTTTATTGCTCCTAAGTTGTGCCTTATCCTCAATAACCCCGACTTTTTTGAACTTTTCACTATTGAAGAATCCTTTCGTGTCATTAAGATGAATTCTCTTCAGCAAAGCCTATTTACATCTTGCGTTTTACTTTGCTGCTATACAGCTGATCTCGCCGCAGAACCAAAGGTTACCCCTTTGGCTGCAGTGAAAATATTGTGGTTTTTCTTCTTCCCCATGTATAATGCTTTCTGCCTGAGCCAATTCTTTAATATCCATTATTGGCTTCAACGCCTATTTTGGAACATAAATGAACGTCTGACGCAAATTCGAAATGGAAAATGGCTCGTTGAACATGAGATGTTTATGTTTGGCGTGCTGGAGATGAGCAGGTCCTACCCAAGACACAAGCAAAAGGCCAGAGATATCGAAATTGCTATGACTGATGATGCAGCGGTAAGAAATCTCCATTTACCTATACGGTCAATTTAATTTATTTACTGGCTTGTGAAACTTAACGTATATATTTCAATTAGCCTACTTGCCATTGATAGTTTTTCCCCCTACCGCCTACCTGGTCGCAGGGTGCATATACTATATTTAAGAGTGAAAAAAAACAAAACAATTAGGTATACAATTTAATTGGACCTCATGGGTCCCAAGAAAATGCTTCTATCGAGTTATCCAAGAAAAAAAAAAAAATCCACTTGCCAGTGGCGTAGCCAGCGGGGGAGTCCACTAGGGGTCTGGACCCCCCAGCAAAGTAGAAAAATAGCATCTTTTTTAGAATAATTTCATCGTTAAAACGGATTAATTCATATTTAAGAAACTTGATGGAAAATTAGCGACTGACTGGTTTTGAGCTCTTATGTCAGCTAATTTCCCTATTACTCTCACTAGTGACCAAATATTGGATAAAAGTAGTATAGAAAGCTCATTTTGTAACATTTTCATTAGTGATAAAAGGCTATTTTAATATTACTTTTTAATTGCCTTTCACTCTTGGGATACAGTAGTATAGAAAATAGGAAATAGAAATAAACTTCCTTGACTAAGAAGTGGGTACAAATATACCACCAACACACACGAACACAAACATAAACACACACCACTACACTTACAAATTCACTGTGACGAAATGCCAATGCACATTGAATTATATTTACTAATTTATGTAATTTATAGTTGACGAAATGCTATGCAAAATGAGTATTTATCAAGTTAAGTTATTTATACTGCATTTTATACTGTATTGTATTCGTATATTGTAAAAAAAAATCCACCCTAAAACGGGCCTAGCCCATAGGGAAATGAAACAACTGTATGCTTGGAAATATATTTGATTGATTGATTGATTGATAGTAACATTCAAATAGATTTAAATGGGTAATTCGTGTCGTTCGTAGTAGCCTACTCATAATTTGGAAAACTGTTGCATATTGACGTTGCATGAAAACCGGATCCCCTTCCCCCCCAAGAAAAAGAACAAATCTGGCTTCACCACTGCCGCTAATGAAATATGGGCTATGCCCTATCTCCCTTACGAAAAGCTTAGTAGTATGTCAACTTATTAACGACCCATGTTTACGGTTGCGTATTTCTCGATAAGTGATATTGTTTTTTTTTAATTTGGGTTATCGTTAACGAATTTTTAAAAATGACCAAAGTCTCCTCTTGATGGGCTAAGATACATATTTATATTTTATATTTATATTTACTTTATTTCAGTTATATTTTCCACGTTCACTTTCTAATACTTCGTCATGTTAAATAATATAAAATAACTTTGTCAAGTATTACGAAAAAAATATATTAAAAGTGACCGGTTTCGTCACTAAGGCCTTTGTCAGGCTACATACACACTACACTACATCTAGTAAAGTTTTTACTTTATCTTTTCAATATTATTTAGGACAGCTATAACCATCAGCCAATTGGAAACTCCTATGTTGCAATAAAAAATACCAATACATTGGGTTAGGGAAACTAAAAAAAAAAAAAAAAAACATAATAGTCTCCTTAGTAACTTTGTAAAACTTGCTGTCACTCATTGTTAAAATTAATTTTGTATAGTTTTACGAATAAAATTAAATTAAGAATTCACAACCGGTTTCGGCTTACGCCATCGTCAAGTGCGATTGAAAACAGATAAAACAAAAGGTATGCAAGCTAAAACAAAATAAAACTCATTGTCAGGATAACACACAGCATCGCATAAAGTAAACAATTTAAATTGAACAATTAAACATTAACAAATGGAAGCGCCAACAAGGGGGAACTACTAAAAAAGGTTATGTCATTAAGTAACGATTTGTTTTTAACCATAGCTTCCCTAATCTCAATGGTTTCTAAATTATCAAGAAGTTTCCCCTTGTTGGCTACATGTAAGATCTTAAAATTATCGAAATCACAGGCATGGTTGTGGGTGTTTACATGTCGGGCAAAGGCGGACTGAGTGTCGGGTTTTCCTACCCCCCGTCTATGCTCCGCTATTCTTTCTTTAAACCCTCTCCCAGTTTGTCCAATATATAAGCTACCACAATCATTACAGTCTAGTTGATAAACCCCTGATTTCCTCCCTTTCTCCAAGTTAGGTTTACAATTAATCAGTTGCTTACCCAACGAGTCCACAGAATAAAATGACACATTCTTATCTCCCTATCACCCTATCTCCAATCCAAGAGGCCAACTCCAAACTAATCCTACCCAGATATGGTAACTTACGTACCCTTTATCTGGTTCAGAAGTCTGGCTCGCTCCATAGACTAAAGAGAGGGTCAACTTATTCTTGTGTTTCCTTAAAATATTCTTAACTAGACTCACAGGATATCCATTATTATTAGCAATTTCCATAATTGTTGAAAGTTCTTTGTTAAAATGTACAACCGTCAACGGTACTTGTTGGCGCTTCCATTGGTTAATGTTTAATTGTTCAATTTAAATTGTTTACTTTATGCGATGCTGTGTGTTATCCTGACAATGAGTTTTATTTTGTTTTAGCTTGCATACCTTTTGTTTTATCTGTTTTCAATCGCACTTGACGATGGCGTGAGCCGAAACCGGTTGTGAATTTTTAATTAAATTTAATTCGTAAAACTATACAAAGTTAATTTTAGCAATGAGTTAGGGAAACTACATAATTTTGACAATTATTTACAATGGATCTTCGGACGTAGGCTATACTAAATTTCGATGGTCGGAAAGACCCTAAACATGCATACGTATGGAGTGGAGTCGTGGCCCAGGCCACAATTTGGGCCCCAGTCCCACTAGACCCTAAAAGTTGTTGGGAGGATTTCTCACACAGTCAGCTGCTATACAGTAAGTTATATACAGTATAACCGTACAGTTGCTATCTTGACTTTCTTGAGATCTTACAATGTCAATCATGTTTGAACAACAGTTTTCATTATTACAGAATTCCGCGATTGTTGGCGAGCTTATTCGTTTACGAAGAATCTACCATAAAACTCATAAAGTAACATTGCTCATTAACCAAGCTTTCTCTACTCGAAACATTCTTCTGTTGATCCACCATTGTGCTCTTGAGACTATCTACACTTACTGGGGTCTGCGACACGTTTTAGATGATTTGGATGTGTCATTAACAGCAAAGTTAAACTTCTTTAAAGCTGCATTTATGAGCTTCGTTTCTGTTGTCTCCATGGTTTGGCCATGCACAACCACCGGAATCGAGGTATGAGCTATTACTTATTAGCCCTTATTTATTATTATTAATTTTAAAATAGGGAAAATAAAAAAAAGTGATCAAAATATACTTAATTTCAAATGATACAGACTAATTATTAGCCATTTTAGGCCTAATCATCTTTCATAAGGATCTCATTCATTTGTTCTGAGGCTAGAATGGGTACCTACTCTGTAATGGGGCGACCACCCCACAACCCCCAAGGATCCGTCCCTGACAGCAATTCTCCAGTCATCTCGGGTTTGTACGACGCTCCACCATCTACGAACTCGCAACTCGCGGAGATTGGTTTCTTGTCCTTCCATTCTATTTTTTTCCATTTTTTTTTTCAAGTCCAGCCTGTCAATCATTCTTACTCTTCAACTCATTCTTCAACTGTTGTACATACTACTAGCTGACTCGTATACTGTACCTACTATTTTGCTTACGACTATCACAATTTTCCACGTTGATGACTATTAATTAAACCGCGGAAAATTTTAATTTTAATGGAAATTAATGGCTTTTTGCTTTTTCTCATCAAACATTTTTTTTCCACTTTTACGAAGATTTTTCAATATTTTTATAAAATATGCGGTATGGAAATTTTGCAGGCAGAGCGAACAGTTCAATTGGTTCAAGATCTATTGTCTTCAGTTAGAAATGGGGGTTCTAGACTGGAGGTAAGTATAACTAGCAATTATATAGGTGGTACAGCAGTGGAGCTATGGTGACTAGTAATTTGATTTAAACACAATTTGACTATTTTTAACTTTATTTCATTTTCAGCTACAGATATTTGCTCTCCAACTCCTACAGCATAGGTATAGCATTTCTCCCCATGGTTTTTTTGACATGAACAATCAACTAATTTTAGGGGTAAGTCAACTATTAAATCTAGTAAATACTGTACCTACTTGATCTATGTACATGCACTTATAATTAATTGCAATTATAAATACGTAAATAAATAAAATAGCTTTTAATGAAACAAAAAACAATATTCGTAGTGCATAATTACAAGGGCCTGTGACCCTCTCTTACAATTAACTGCTTAAAAGAGTAGTGTGGTTATAAACAGTAATATTCTCATTCACACAGCCATTCCAACTCATTGACACAGCCATTCAAACTCATTGACACAGCCATTCAAACTCTTTCACACAGCCATTCAAACTCATTCACACAGCCATTCAAACTCATTAACACAGCGATTCCAACTCATTCACACAGCCATTCAAACTCATTCACACAGCCATTCAAACTCATTCACACAGCCGTTCAAACTCATTCACACAGCCATTCAAACTCATTGACACAGCCATTCAAACTCTTTCACACAGCCATTCAAACTCATTCACACAGCCATTCAAACTCATTAACACAGCGATTCCAACTCATTCACACAGCCATTCAAACTCATTAACACAGCCATTCAAACTCTTTCACACAGCCATTCAAACTCATTCACACAGCCATTCAAACTCATTAACACAGCGATTCCAACTCATTCACACAGCCATTCAAACTCATTAACACAGCCATTCAAACTCTTTCACACAGCCATTCAAACTCATTCACACAGCCATTCAAACTCATTAACACAGCGATTCCAACTCATTCACACAGCCATTCAAACTCATTCACACAGCCATTCAAACTCATTCACACAGCCGTTCAAACTCATTCACACAGCCATTCAAACTCATTGACACAGCCATTCAAACTCTTTCACACAGCCATTCAAACTCATTCACACAGCCATTCAAACTCATTAACACAGCGATTCCAACTCATTCACACAGCCATTCAAACTCATTAACACAGCCATTCAAACTCTTTCACACAGCCATTCAAACTCATTCACACAGCCATTCAAACTCATTAACACAGCGATTCCAACTCATTCACACAGCCATTCAAACTCATTCACACAGCCATTCAAACTCATTCACACAGCCGTTCAAACTCATTCACACAGCCATTCAAACTCATTGACACAGCCATTCAAACTCTTTCACACAGCCATTCAAACTCATTCACACAGCGATTCCAACTCATTCACACAGCCATTCAAACTCATTAACACAGCGATTCCAACTCATTCACACAGCCATTCAAACTCATTCACACAGCCATTCAAACTCATTCACACAGCCATTCAAACTCATTCACACAGCCATTCCAACTCATTCACACAGCCATTCCAACTCATTCACACAGCCATCCAAACTCATTCACACAGCCATTCCAACTCATTCACACTCATTCGCACCCATTAACACAGTCATTCCAACTCATTCACTGATGTTTTCGTTTCAGTTTTTGGGAGTAATGGCATCATATCTTGTTATTCTTCTCCAATATCACATGGTCAACATTGCATTACAAGCCAACCGAAACTCTCAGCCAGCAAATGCAACATTTTTTTGAAAACAAGTAAACTAGATAAATAAATAAGGACTTTTTTGTTCTATTACTAAGCCAATCTAGCGGAGTTAGGGCTAAAAAGCCCTCTCTTATACTCAACTATGAAGGCTCGGGACCACCTGCTTTACATGCCCTCCGAAGCATGGCCAGAAAATGTAGGAAGTGTAGGACTCGAAGCAACATAGTATTGTAGACTACTTGTGTGATACCCTATCACAATAAAGTATCGAGTAGCTTTCAGTGTCTCCGGTTTTTAAATGCCGTTACAGCTGACTTTGGATGGTTCCCATAATAGCTGGAAAAGTCTCGGTGTGGAATACTGGACGACCCCGCCATTTAGTTTTTTTTTTTAAATTAATTGAGCCTATTGTGCCCCATACTGAGTATTTATACTATACTACACTACACTTATTATTATTACTATTATTCCTCAGAGGGAATTCTCATTATTTTATTAATTTTGTTTATTTTAAGAAAAATGTAAATTAATACGTAACTAATGTTCTCTATAATTATATTTAGATCAATGATAATTACTTTTATTATAAAAATTGTTTCACCAGCTTAAAAATAATAATATTCGGGAAAACGGGACTATTTTCCTTCCAGGAGCTTTGTGTGGGAACAGCGGGACCGGCTACGGAGAAAAGGGGGACGTACGGTCACTTTTTGTATAACATATAAAACAAAAAATACACATAAAGTATATATTGTACATATGCAGCATAGCTAGGGTTGCCATTCATCCCGGTTTCCTGGGACTGTCACCGTGTTGATCTCTCTGTCCCGGCTTCCTGGTTTTGTCCTTAAATAATAATAAATAATAATAACAATTCTTTATTTCCAACAAATACAATAATTAGACAAAATACAATTAGGGCTCCCATGCCTTCATAGAGGCGTGTGGGATACACCCTACAGAGCACAGTTTAAACATTATTCATTTTATTACAATCATGATATAATACTAGTATCAGTTACATTGCCATTAGTGTTTGTTATATATATATCAATGTAACCTTTTATGCTCGTATTTGGCCTTGCGAACTTATTGTAACTACTAATGAATTTGTTATAGTAGTAATATGATTTGTCTCGGTTCAGACAATATAAACATAACTAGCATGATTTAAAAAAAATACAGTACTGAAAACTTAACAGAAAATAATAATAAGTGCAAAGAGTGTTTTGCAAAACTTACTAACGTAACAAAAACAAATATTGCATTAGATAAAATGGACCTTTTATTTTTTAAATTTACACTAGTTATAATGCATCTCGGCTCTGTGTCCCGGTTTTATGTCTGACAATTGTGGCAACCCTAAGCATAGCCTACATCTTATGTACCGTATTATTATTATTATTATTATTATTATTATTATCATCATCATTATTATTTTTTTAAATTTAAGCGCCAGACCCGTGTGGGTAAACGCGCTTTCTGGTTTGTAGTTAGTTTGCCGGTGTAATTGTTTCTATTGTGTGTGTATGGTATGAGTTGATGGTGTGTGGCAAACTGCGATCAGGAGGGCATTGGACAACGGGTTGCCCAGTGATCGTCTAAGGGCAGTTTGCCAATGCTTGTATTAAACCAGTGTGTTGTTTGCTAGATGAGGCTTGCCAGAGCTGCTGAGTGAAGAAAAGGAATGGTGTGCTGGAGAAGTATTGCTTTGTGCGAGACTGCTTTCTGGAAATCTGTATCAGGAGGAAAGGTTCTGTATCTTGAGTAAACAGATATATTATTTAACTGCAAAACTATAGATTTTACTCACTTTACGCACTGGTAAATCATTTTATTTTGCTGACACTGTTGTAGAAAATACAACCCGTTTTGGAGTGCAAGATGGGAATAGGTAAGGTAAGCCTGTTTTGTCCCTTTTAAATGCCCGCGGGATGCCCGGCCGCTCCCGCTCATTTGCAAATTGTTTGCAAACAGGGGAATTAGGTGACGTTCTTGCATAATCTTTTAATGGTCCTGCTCAACCCTTCACTTTCCCTTCATTATACCGTAAAGTGTAAGCTATTCAAAAGAACTGGTCCGAGTTTACTCGAACATGCTTTCCAATTTATCAAAATTAGTAGATAGCGAAAATGAGTAATTTCATGGTAAATAATTTTCCTATGGTTAAAGTTCCGATATCTCGGGGGGGGGGGGGGGGGTCCACCTGACGTCACTGGAGGTGAGGCAAATTCTAGATAGGTCAGACCAACACATTACCACACAGTAATAATGGCAGGGCACGCAATGCATTTGACCCTGAATTTTCTTTTCTATCATTTCTCAAAAAAAAAATTTTACACAAAATCAGAAAGTTTTTTGCGAAAGCAACCTGTCCGGTTTCGTTACTCAATTTAACACCTAAAACATGCCTGAAGGTAGAAATCACCGATCGAAAGGTTTAGCAGATAAATTATTTTTTAGTCATTTTTCATTAAAATTCAGTTATTTTTATTTTTTTACCCCCAGAAGCAAACTATCAATGGGCAAGCGACCCCATGCATTTTGTTAACGTTAATAGCGACTACAATATATGTGAATTTAAAAGAAATCGTTGGAGCCGTTTTCGGGAAATAAATTTTTGAGACGTTTTTTTGGAGTTTTTTGAGAATAAAACCCCTCCAAATTGAGTTAGCCCAAAATAAAAAAAGTGGTCTCGAGGTATGATTTTTTTGAACCTACATGCCGAATTTCATCAAAATTGACCGAGTAGTTTGCCCGGAAATCGACGCACAGACAGACAGACAGACAGAACGACAGACAGACAGACATTTCGTAAAAACCAATTTTTTGGGTTCCTGGGACCTCAAAACGTGTAAATCCGTTGAAATCTCGGAATCGAAAATTTCGACCATCACAAAGCTTTCCTTATACTATGTATAAATTGGAAAGCAAAAAATGCATCCTTCAGAAGTGTAGCCTAGAGCTTGCCACCCATTGGATGTACTGTAAGTGTGGCTTACAAAACTACATTTTTAAGGAGATTCATCGAGGTATCCATATTGAGACGACGACTGATGTTCGACTTCCAGAAAATGTCTTCACAATTTTTCATTTCATGACCCCCTGAGCATAAAACCACCCCCGTTCAAAATATTATATATGTATCGTCGCTCTTTTTATGATGTGTTACATCTGGAAAAAATCGATTTTTTTTATTGCACTAAATTTTTTTTTGTTGGTAAAACTGATACGTCTCTAAAAATTTATTGGCGTAGTAGGAAGCGATAAAACAGTTTAAGCTTGGCCCCAAATCATGCACAGTGGCAGCACAAGACAGTTGCAGTTGCCATTAGGTCAGGGCTTAAGGAACAACCAGCGGAGTAGTAGGTACGTAAAAACTTGTAAGTAAATTGTTACATCTCCGGAAAGACCAATACGACTTTGCGGATTATACGCAAATTTTGGTACAGCTACAATTTTGGTACAAAAGAGTTGCAATGCGCATTACAACATTGACATTTGTACTTTTTTTGGGGGGTAGGTAAAGTGTTACAACTTGTTTGAGAAATTATTTGCTCGAAAACATGAGTGAATTTGGTTACAAAAGTGAAAATGTTTAAAGTGCGAAGTATTTTATTTGGAAAAAAATGGGTTGGATAAGTGCAAAACTGGGTGAGAAATAAAATAAATCAACATCCAAAAAACTTAAAAACGCTCCCCTGTAAAATTACTTTTTTGGAGATGTACGGTTAGTTAGTTAGTTTACGTGTCCGGGCCATCAGGACACATTCCGCCAGAAAATTGCGGCCTGGATGGCCTTGTCAGTTCTCTGGTCCAAGTCCCCTTGCGTGATAGGGCAGCTCATCCTTGGACAGATCAGAAGATGCCGATCGTCCTGCAGGGCTCCGCAGTCGCACATGGGGTTATCAGAAAGTCCCCAACGCACGAGATTGCTACGGCACCGTGTCACTCCCACCCTCAACCTATTGAGACTTTTCCACTTGGTATATGGCTAATCACGGCCAGGGGCCAGTTCTTCCTTCGGGTTGAAAGCATCGTTAAGGGCTGACATCCAAAGCGTGGTTCGTTTTTTCTGTGGACAGCCATCAAGTCGGTTGGTGCGGCTGAGGAAACCTTTCCTGGATTTTAGGCGGCAATGTGTTGGTTGCTGGCCGTACAAGACGTGCCTCGGATCATCCTCCGCTTTGGCTGTCTCGGCGTCTGCCACGACTTCGCGTCGAACTTTGGGGGGAGCTATGCCGACTAGCGGGTAAATCTTATCAACAGGCGTTGGCTTTAGGCACCCCGAGATTATACGGACAGTCTCATTTACAGCGATGTCAACCTCCTTCGCGTGGGTCGAAGCGTTCCACACTGCAGCAGCATATTCAGCGGCGGAGATGCATAAGCCGAGGGCGGAGGTTCTAAGCGTACTAGGTCTGGCACCCCAAGAGCTTCCAGTTAATTTCCGAATCAGGTTGTTTCTTGCGCTCACTTTAAGTTTTGTGCTTAGACAGTGGCTTTTATACGTTAGCACCCGTTCAAGTCTCACACCGAGATATCTTGGTGTGTCATTGTGTACGAGGGTTTGCCCTTGCCACTCAACAATTAACTTGCTGCGGGCTTGGTGATTTTTCAGGTGAAAAGCGCAAACTTCAGTTTTGGTGGGGTTAGGGCGAAGATGATTAGCGGCGTAATACTGCGTTAGATCTGTAAGAGCATGTTCAAGCTTCTCTTCGACCAGTGCGAAGGAGTTTTCTTGGGCCGCAATCGCTGTGTCGTCAGCATAAATAAAGTAGCGTAGGTCAGCAAGTGTAGGTAGGTCATTGGTATAAACATTGAATAGGAGAGGAGCAAGGACGCCTCCCTGGGCCAGGCCGTTGTTCTGGCGGCGCCATCTGCTGTTCTTACCGCACAAATGCACTGAGAAACGTCTATTTCTGAGGAAACACTCCATTAGCATTGTAAGCTCGTAATCTTTTGTTAGACGATAGAGTTTATTCAGTAGAAGATTGTGGTTCACAGTATCATAAGCTACACTGAGGTCCACGAACGCGACTCCTGTAATTTTTCCGAGTTGATATCCTTTTTCAATGTGTTCGGTCAGGTTTAACACTTGGGCGCAGCAAGATTTGCCCGGGCGGAACCCCGCTTGTTCGGGGATGAGGAGATTGTCGACGGCCTCTTGGATTCTTGTAAGTATCATGCGCTCCATCAGCTTGAAAGTATGGCATAGTAAGGAGATCGGACGATAGCTCTTTGGATCTTTTGGATCCTTTCCCGGTTTAGGGATGGCTGTAACCAGAGCTTTTTTCCAAAGCTTCGGGCATTGTTTCTTACGGATGATACAGTTCATCATGTTCACCAACCATTGTACAGCAACGGGTCCGAGTTGTGAGATTTGTTCCATTCTGATGCAATCAATCCCAGCAGCTCGGTTCGACTTAGCAGTTTTGATGGCAGCGATTAGTTCTTCAGTGGTAAAAGGATCACTCAGGCAGTTGTTTTCGTTTTCTATATCACGGTTTATACTCAGTCTTGGTTTTTTGCCTCGACACTTGCCATTAAGGAGAAGTTGTGATGCGACGTCATTTGCTGTCACCTCGCTGGTACTTGGGGAAGCGGCAGTGGGGTCTCCGCTGAGGTTCTTGAGGACCCTCCAGGCCTTTCTGCTATTTTGCTTCATATCAAGATCCTCTATCATATCACACCACTTCTTTTGGCGACCCTCACATATTGTATCAAGGAGTTTATGTCCCATGGAGACGGTTTCTTCTGCGAAGGGGTCAGATGTGTACAATTCTCTGTATTTAGCCAATATAGGTATCGCTTCGTCGTTAAGGCCCGGTATGTATTCGCTTCTGCATCCTCTCGGTATGGTTTGGCGAGATACTTCCTTTACTAGGTGTACGAATCGATCGTAATTCTCAGGTTCGGAGTCAATGTGTTTCAGGCCTTCGTCGACTAGTGAGCGGAACTTTCCCCACTTGGCTTTCTTGTAGTTGAAGCGGCGTTTGAATGGTACGTACTGAGGTCGGATGGCGGCGTTTACAGAACACACGATTGGCCGGTGTTGGGTCTTTGGTATCGGTTTTTCAACACTTTTGGACCACAGCGTGGAGAGAGACTGGCTGGTAAAAATGTTGTCTGGGTTGTAACCACGGCGCCAACGCCCACTGTTGAAGGAGGACGGCTACTTTGGATCATGTATAAGGTGGAGACCTTGGCTTTCTGCCCAATCCTCAAGTTTCTGTCCGTTGTCATCCGTTTCCGTGTATCCCCACGAAGTGCTGTGGCAGTTGAAATCACCCATAACTATCTGTGGCAAGGCTCCGTTGTGATTTTCTGGGAATGTAAAATTGAAAGGCATGCCAGGTGGTTTGTAGACCGAGGTTACAGTTACCTTTTTGGTGTTCAAGGTTAGAATTTCGACGTAGCTTTCATCGGTAAGGCCTGATGAGGAGATAACAAGGCCGGTGCGGACAAATATTGCACTTCCATATTGATCGTGAGGCCTCTCAATGATGAGGGACATTTCTTCTATCTTTGGTCTATTTCGAGTGGGACCGCGGTGGGTCTCTTGGACTAGTAGAACATCACATTGTAGTGCATTGCACATGTCAGATAACAAAGCTTCTTTAGGACTTGAGAGTCCTTCAACGTTAATAGAGACTACAACTAGGGCTGGCCTTGAATAAGGCCGGTTTCTAATGGCGTTTATGACGCTTGGCCCGGTGGTGGAAGAATTGGCCGACGGACTAAAGCCCGTCGTTTCCAGGGACGCCCGATTGCTCATGTTCGTTGGTGTAGGCAGAGAGGGTGCAATCTTCGAGGAGGCTTCTTCCATGTCCCCAGATGTGATCCACTATTTTGTTTAAAGATGTTATCGGTGTAGATTAACAATTAACAATAAAGTTACTGTAAATTCAAAAAAGTATTTATGGCGGTAAAGAATGCTCCACCCAAGCCAACCAATCAACAATCATAGTGGCGATTCTTCATAAGGTTATCATTATATATTTGGGAATTTACAACTCAATCACAGCTGCAGCCTGATCGAGGCGATTATAATACCGGTATTTATTTAATCCCTGGTAGTAAAAATGAAAACAAGATAATTTTGTAATGGAAAGTGCTATTCAAAATTTGTTTGTTTACAGTTATAATCCTAGGGTATTTATTTAACCCCGGCATGATAATCGCCTCGATCAGGCTGCTGGTACCTAATTGCAGGCCTATATGCAAGTCGTAACCGCCTCCCAACTGTCTCGAACTGGGATATATCATCTAATGCGACTTCGATAGCAAGGTGTGCTTATACTTGTGCGAGCTAGTCTCTACAAGCTAAGCCCGTATCCAGAAATTTTTTCGGGGGGCGGGGGGTCCATCTGACGTCACCTGAAGTGAGGAAACCTAAATATGTTTCTATTTCGTGTATATATAAAATATTTCCAAACCCCTGGACCTCCTCGCCACCAATGGCTAGGGCCATGCTACAATAAGCCATGCAATTGGAGGCGTGTCTTAACTCCGGTACTAACCTACAGTACATGGACGCTTAAAAAGGTAAATTGGATGCATACAATTAATCGTTCGTATGCGATTAACCTAAAAGCAAAGTTTCCGTCTAGCAAAGTGACCCCCCGCTCCACGGTTTTGGTAGGGTTCAGTAGCCCCCCAGTGAATGTTTTGAAACTTTTGACCTACTGTGGACACATGGTCATACAATGTAACATGATAAATCCATTCCAAATTTATTAAAAATGTAGGGTTCCGCCACTGAAGTTGAGGCCGGCACTGAATGATGTGCTCAGCGATTCGCTGTATACCCAAGTGGCCGCTGGAGCGCTCTTCCCCATCACACCTCTTTCTACTTTAACGAGCATTCTGTACTGATAATCAACTTAAGCCCCAGTCGAGTCAGCATTTTTTTTTTCGAAATTGTTCATCGGTTTTTCAAACACTCAATAGAGTCACACAACCTCTAGCCTGTATAGCGTTCCAGCTAATTAGGGGGTGGGTATAGTAGTGCATTAGTTAAAGAAGATTTTAACTTTGATCCAAATTCAAAGTGTGCATAACATCTACAGAGATTCTATGGGCTTTTTATAGATTCTTTACAAAAACAATTCAAGGACCCCATTACTCGGTCGCTATAATGACAAGAACCCCAATTAATTCATAAGCCTAAAGTTAAAAGTCCCTACGGCACCCCTTATACCCCTTTGATTAAAAAAAAATTCACCTTTTACTGTACCAAATACATATAGGCCCTACTGTATATATAGGTATATTTGGCATGGCTTGCTGACCCCCACCTGCTGGGAACCACTGTCATAAGCGGTTTATTGTTTTATATGGCGTTTTGTGGAGTTTAGTGGTTAATTGAACCTTACTCTATATACCCTTTGGACTATGCAAATGACACCAACAAATTTATGAACAGTTTTCGCATTGTCTCCACTATAAATTAGCAAACATGTCCTTGATGTCAACCTACACCAGTAGCAAGCGACAATGGACAAGCTGAGGCTTGCACAACAATGACACTGACATAGCACAAAACCAAAAATTATAACTTACGTGGTTTTTTTTTAAACAATTTAAATGCGTTATTAAAATTAACCCGTTAGGTGAAAAATTCAAAGCCTAGTGGTAGACATGTCAACCTAAACTAGTTGCAAGCGACAATGGACAAGCGGAGGCTTGCGCAACTATGACACTGTATATTCTGTAGGAGCAGACATAGCACAAAACAGAAAATTATAACTAACGCTGGGGATTTTTGAAACTATTTAAGTATGGTATTAAAATTAACCCGTTAGGTGAAAAATTCAAAGCCTAGTGGTAGACATGTCAACCTAAACTAGTTGCAAGCGACAATGGACAAGCGGAGGCTTGCGCAACTATGACACTGTATATTCTGCAGGAGCAGACATAGCACAAAACAGAAAATTATAACTAACGCTGGGGATTTTTGAAACTATTTAAGTATGGTATTAAAATTAACCCGTTAGGTGAAAAATTCAAAGCCTAGTGGTAGACATGTCAACCTAAACTAGTTGCAAGCGACAATGGACAAGCGGAGGCTTGCGCAACTATGACACTGTATATTCTGAAGGAGCAGACATAGCACAAAACAGAAAATTATAACTAACGCTTGGGATTTTTGAAACTATTTAAGTATGGTATTAAAATTAACCCGTTAGGTGAAAAATTCAAAGCCTAGTGGTAGACATGTCAACCTAAACTAGTTGCAAGCGACAATGGACAAGCGGAGGCTTGCGCAACTATGACACTGTATATTCTGTAGGAGCAGACATAGCACAAAACAGAAAATTATAACTAACGCTAGGGATTTTTGAAACTATTTAAGTATGGTATTAAAATTAACCCGTTAGGTGAAAAATTCAAAGCCTAGTGGTAGACATGTCAACCTAAACTAGTTGCAAGCGACAATGGACAAGCGGAGGCTTACGCAACTATGACACTGTATATTCTATAGGAGCAGACATAGCACAAAACAGAAAATTATAACTAACGCTGGGGATTTTTGAAACTATTTAAGTATGGTATTAAAATTAACCCGTTAGGTGAAAAATTCAAAGCCTAGTGGTAGACATGTCAACCTAAACTAGTTGCAAGCGACAATGGACAAGCGGAGGCTTACGCAACTATGACACTGTATATTCTATAGGAGCAGACATAGCACCAAACAGAAAATTATAACTAACGCTGGGGATTTTTGAAACTATTTAAGTATGGTATTAAAATTAACCCGTTAGGTGAAAAATTCAAAGCCTAGTGGTAGACATGTCAACCTAAACTAGTTGCAAGCGACAATGGACAAGCGGAGGCTTACGCAACTATGACACTGTATATTCTATAGGAGCAGACATAGCACAAAACAGAAAATTATAACTAACACTGGGGATTTTTGAAACTATTTAAGTATGGTATTAAAATTAACCCGTTAGGTGAAAAATTCAAAGCCTAGTGGTAGACATGTCAACCTAAACTAGTTGCAAGCGACAATGGACAAGCGGAGGCTTGCGCAACTATGACACTGTATATTCTGAAGGAGCAGACATAGCACAAAACAGAAAATTATAACTAACGCTGGGGATTTTTGAAACTATTTAAATATGGTATTAAAATTAACCCGTTAGGTGAAAAATTCAAAGCCTAGTGGTATACATGTCAACCTAAACAAGTTGCAAGCGGCAATGGACAAGCGGAGGCTTGCGCAACTATGACACTGTATATTCTGAAGGAGCAGACATAGCACAAAACAGAAAATTATAACTAACGCTGGGGATTTTTGAAACTATTTAAGTATGGTATTAAAATTAACCCGTTAGGTGAAAAATTCAAAGCCTAGTGGTAGACATGTCAACCTAAACTAGTTGCAAGCGACAATGGACAAGCGGAGGCTTGCGCAACTATGACACTGTATATTCTGAAGGAGCAGACATAGCACAAAACAGAAAATTATAACTAACGCTGGGGATTTTTGAAACTATTTAAATATGGTATTAAAATTAACCCGTTAGGTGAAAAATTCAAAGCCTAGTGGTATACATGTCAACCTAAACAAGTTGCAAGCGGCAATGGACAAGCGGAGGCTTGCGCAACTATGACACTGTATATTCTGAAGGAGCAGACATAGCACAAAACAGAAAATTATAACTAACGCTGGGGATTTTTGAAACTATTTAAATATGGTATTAAAATTAACCTGTTAGGCGAAAAATTCAAAGCCTAGTGGTAGACATGTCAACCTAAACTAGTTGCAAGCGACAATGGACAAGCGGAGGCTTACGCAACTATGACACTGTATATTCTGTAGGAGCAAACATAGACCAAAACAGAAAATTATAACTAACGCTGGGGATTTTTGAAACTATTTAAGTATGGTATTAAAATTAACCCGTTAGGTGAAAAATTCAAAGCCTAGTGGTAGACATGTCAACCTAAACTAGTTGCAAGCGACAATGGACAAGTGGAGGCTTGCGCAACTATGACACTGTATATTCTGTAGTAGCACAAAACAGAAAATTATAACTAACGCTGGGGATTTTTGAAACTATTTAAATATGGTATTAAAATTAACCCGTTGGGTTGATCAATTAAAAGCCTAGTGGTAGCCAATCAAATAATAGAACGAAGCGTAACTGTACATTTGGTACCAAATAATTAATTTCATTCGCAAAAATATAAATTCAAGTCTTATATACTATCGCACAAAGAAATATGAAAATATATATTGTCAAGTTGGTGATTTGCATGCGGAGGGGTTAGGATACATGTACGATATGTAGGTTAGAGGCGTTCTAGAGTTTTCTCAAGTGCAAAAGCTACATATAAGCTTGCAGATATTTCTGCGCCAAGTCCTTATAACTCAAGGATTCCCAAGGTGCAGAATTTTTCTAAGTCGTAGGATCTCTCCGTCGCTCTCCACATTTTCTACCTTTGATTCACACCATCCGTTTCCAAGCTATTGAAAATGTCTATTTTAAATTTCAAATTCATATGCTTAACATTGACGTAAACTGTTCCTACGTTGCTTAGTCACTAGTTGTTGTTGTTTCTAACGCCTGCTTTCAGCATTTCTGCTTTAAGCAACCCTGTCAGCCTGGCGGGGGAGTGAGTCTGTTTGTTAACTTGAGGCACCCTAAGGGCAGACTCATTCACCTCGGGGAAAGGGGAGTTGACTGACAGGGTGGACGTCCTGATTATAGTGGATTCCGAACACTAGGGGAATATGGTAAAGTGACACGATTACATCTGAGGTGACCAGGACTCGACACGTACTTATACCGCGTAAGCGCGTTATCATGTCCCACCATGTTCCCCTGCCAACGCTGTGCACACTACCAAGTTTGTTGCCGCATTCTCTGCTCTAATGGATTCTACATGGTAAGGCCGTTGCCCGTTGGCACTTAGTCACTAGTTCCAGCAGCTACTGGTGACTATATATGCGGCAGGCCATGGCCGTGCCCCGAAATAAAAGGGCTTTACACAAATTTAAATTTAATTTTATATTTTAGGCATACAATTTACCATTTTATGTAAGCCTGTATTGTTTGAAGAATTGGAATAAATGATACAATACAAGTGTCGCCCCCCGAAAAAAAAATCCTGGCTGCGCCCTTGAGGTTCTACATCACTCGAAGTTCAGAATATCAAGCGCTTTAAATTTTTTGACTCTGTGATTCCATGAAAGGGGAAGCCTATACATGAAAAATATCATTACTAAAAGCCTATGATGGCATAAGGTCTACTTAATTTTGCCCCCGGCATACTAAAACTTTTCGCCTCTGCACCTGCTGATCCTGCGATAGATGACATATATAATTACAATTAGAAATACCCCCAGTAACACGTATTTTTCCTGTGCTCTATTAGCATGAAAAACAGTCTTCTGCTTTGGAGTGGTTTAGTTTTAATACCGTATTTAAATGATATACATATTTCCCCGGGCAAGTTTTTCTCTTCTGTTGGCGTTATGCCAACCTAGAAATTTAGGTGCCATCGTAATTTAGGGGTTCAATGTGCTAGAAAGTAGAAGGCACATGTGATTGCGCAAAATTTCACTTAAGCTGAGAAGTCAAAAGGGAGGATGAGTGATCGGGGTGTGCTGTGACAAGCGTGACTATTTGATAAATTACACCTATCCACGCCACGTAAGCCATTACTAAACCGCCGTTACATCCCTGCTTGCCCAGACATATTGATTTTTGATTTATATTTTCTACCTATGAACCTTATCCACCAGGGATGTAGGGATGGACTCTGACACAAGCTATGGAGAACATCAGTGCATTTGAAATGTGCTGGGTATACAAAATCCCATCCGATCAGCAATCAGTGGCGGCTTGTGGGGAAATAAATTGGTCAGGCAAAGCATACAAAAATAAAATAAAAAATGGCAGAGATGTGTGTGTTAAACTCGTTCAGAGGCAGGGTCTAGCGCGTGTCTCATCGGCTCATTAATGAGCTGGGTGCAGCGAATATTTTGAGTATGTATCTTCATGCTGTTTGAGCTTTTTACAGCTTGAATTCTTGCCTGTCTTCTAGCAATGGAGAGGCAGTTGGAAATGGAGCCTCTACATCGTTATAGCTAGTTGTTGTGAATTGTTTAAGCTAGTTCAGCTCATGGTTCTTTTTCGCGGTATTTTTTAAGTTTTAATTGTCTCTTCTAGAATTTGATTAGCCTGCATTTCCTTATTAAAAATACACTTTTTTAGTCGATTTATTTGGAAAATTATGTGAGGCACTGTCTCAGTTGCCTCTAATGGCGACTGGCGAGCCACCACTGCCAGCAAGTAGGACAATTCTGACAGCTTACCAGGTATCTCTAATGTTTACACGGTCATTGAGGACATCAAACATAGCAGAAATAGATGCACAGTGTTTCCAGACTGAATGTTGCTCCAAGTCAAGTTTACCGATTAGAAGCACTGTTTCCAAAATCTATGGCCAATGACTTTATAGTCTTATTGTTTGCCTTTTGTTTTGTTTTTGTTCAATAAAGTCGTTGTCAATTCAATCCAATGACAATGGTTGTTTTGCTCCTGAGCATGAACGCACCGGTAATTTTTTCCCCTTTTCTATTTTGTGCTGCATCACAAATATCATCAATTATTATAGTCAATAAAGTTAGTGGATTACATTTAGTAGATCCTAGCATCATCCATGGACCACGGCGGACAAATTTTCAGTGTTTTATAGACTTTCTAGGGCTATCAGGGGGGTCGCAGGTGGCGTCTAGCTAGCTGTGAATATAGCGAATAAGCAGTCCCCGACGAAGCAGCGGCGTAATCGGAAGGTGCAGTGCTTTCTTAGTTGAGTGTAAGAGAGGGCTTTATAGCCCTAACTCCGCTAGGTTGGCTTAGTAATAGAACAAAAAAAGTCCTTAATAATACAAATTGAGCTCTATGAAGGTCTGACGGTTTAGAAACGGAAACTAAAATACTTTGTTCATAAGATTAACGTATCACCTTCTGCATGTAATAGGTAACCCAAGGGAAGATGGAAGGACTGAGGGCTCCCGGCAGAAGAAGAAACCCCCGAGGCAGTGGTTTGACACGACTTCCCTTTTCAGGGCAGCAGTCTCCGAGGTTCAAATTGCCATGAAGATTGCCAATCTTCGATAGAAGAGGCATTAAAAGAAGATGGAGGATTGTCTTCTATATTATGATATACAAGGTAATAAGTATTGTAGTATTGTAATATTAACTTAGCAGAGGACAACATTTCCACCTATTTCTTATATAACAGTCAATGTCCATTTGAAGAAGAAGATATTGCACCCAGATTTCATTAGTGCCATACATAACCCATTTTCGATTCTTTTAGGGTTCTGGCACTTTTGAAATCTGGGTGCGTTAATCAGATGTACTTCACGTTATCTGATTAAACCAATTAATTTTTTTTCTACATTATAAGAATTTTCCCATTCAATCTAATGATACTCAAAAAAATGTCCCTTCTTGTTCATTTTGCAAAATTTCCATTTTATATAGGCTACATGCAAAGCTGCGATCGGTAATAAATTAACATTAGTAGGTATTGAAGAATAGGCAACTGCTGAGGAGTTGGGAATAAGGGCAACTCAGCAGCGCTTTCTCGAAAATTTGAGCGGTTCAGTGTAGCCTCGCGCGCCGAGGCTAACGGAGCTGCAGTCTCAGTTATTATTGCTTGCCCAATCTACCCCGTTACTCACTCCCCCATTGTTTCATTAATGAAAGTGACCCTTAAACTACGTACTGTTCAGCAATATTGGTGAAATAGCATGTCATGACATCATAGAGTGCGTTGTGAGACCGGTTTTTAATGTGATTTCTACTATAACAACTAAATGAAGTAAGTCTCTCACTTATCTGATAACATTGGTTGATAGCAGGCCCGTAACCCACTAGATAGAATTGAACGAATTATTAATTAATTAGCGAATTTCAGGCGAGCGAAGGAAATATCCTGGTTACGGGCCTGGTTGGTAGCACAATTTAAGAGTATATATATATATATGGCAGGGTAGTCAAAGGGCTGAAGTCTAGTAAAAGTGAATAAAATATATCCAATCAATATCTTACCATGAATTACTGAGGTTATATAAGCATTGGACTAAGACTTGTTTCTAACATTAGGGAAACGATGACATCAGAAAATAAGCGGAAACAGGATTCGAACCAAGGGCGGATCCAGCGGAAAATGTATGGCTACCCCCCCCCCCCCCGGTCACAAGTTTTTCTCAGTTTATTAAATTGTTTTTTTTTTTTTACTAGGTATCTTATGAATTTACTCATTTATAGGGGGTTCATGACCCCCTGACCCTCCCCCCCCACCGTGGATCCGCCATTGTATCGAACCGAGTCTCCACCTAGAAAGGTTTTACATCGTGTGCGCGCAGCGGTATGAGCGTTAAAAGTGGGGGAGGGGGGGGGCTTGTTCGAATGCTTGCTGGTGTGTCACCTTATCTAATGAATATCATGCCTTGGTACCTTAATCTAGTGAATGGACTACAGCAGCATTTTACTCTAAATTGATCGAACTTGCGGTTCTATTTGCTAGCAAAGTCTTAAATTCGCAATGGCTGAACTACCCATCCAGTGGTTATAACAGTGGTTTCCAACGCGAGACAGCCCACTGACCACTCACTGCGGGCAGGGAGTAGCGACTATTATGCCATGTTTGAGGTTCTTGAGGTGGAGTATAATCCCTGGGAGGAGGGGGTGGGTGACCACGGACAATTGATAGTGAAGGATCTTTATTTTTAGGATTTCTAAGCAATGAACAAAAATTTCGCGCGATATCATGCCGTACATAGGGGCTGTTGGAACCCGGGGTATTGAATATTTATATTGTTTCAAAGAACGAGAATATTCAAGTTTGATAATAATTATTCACCGCAGTTGCAGTATAAAAATCCCTTTCGGCTCTTGCCGATCAGGTGACCAGGTGTAGGGAGATTTCATGCAAGTGCAGACCCCGCTTCACGAGGCGGTGGTTTCTTCTTAAATTGTAAATGATTTCGTATTGCAGAACACATTTCGCACTGGCGCCGACCCCGCTTTTCCTCTATGCTACGATATGTATGTAATTAAAAATGAAAAAGGACTTCTAAAGGATAATTACCCACTCTATTGACTCCATCATTTTTTACCCCACCACAACATCAAGTCATCAACACCCAAAACACTCTTGTGTTCCTAACTTCGAACCACAATGGCGACTATGACCTTCCGGTTTAACTTAAGTGTCACATAATTTTCAATTTGACTAGACCCCCTCTTGAAATCGTTCATTTTTCGTAAAAAGTGTTAATTACCATTATCGTAGATAATACTACGGTCTTTTAGTCACATGTTATTCAACTCCCCTGCGACCAATACCATCTGAGATAGGAATTTTGTAAGGTTTTGGTTGGCAGCCGTCTTGAAACAAAACGGCAGATCTAACTGGTTAACAAACTCATTCAAAGACATTTGAATGATACAATTTTGTGTCAAGTTTCATCAAAATCGGATAATATCTACGAAAGTTAGTGTTTCTTAAAATCGTTACACATACATACACTCAGAATATACATTGTATACAGTCTTTAATGAGGTTCTGTAGGGACAGTTTTGGTCATTAGGTTCGCTGACGACAAACCGATATCCATATTATTCAAAATGGCCGCCGTTTGCATGTGAAAACTAAGCTCTTAGCATCTAATTAATTCTTTTAATATTTTTTATAATATTTTTACTATGCCTGGACCTTATTTCACTGCATATAATTTAATATATATATTCTCCATGATTTATAGAAAAATATCACTTTAAAATAATACGTACGGTAATTAAAAATAATTTTAAGATAGTCTTTAGGCTTATGGAAAAATCAACGCTTTGATATCATTGCAACTGGTGCTGCCAACTACAAAATAACGTCACAAATGAACCTCATTGGTATATTATTTTTACTCTAAATTTTATTGTTCTACTCGAAAGTAATTTGTTAACGCATTTTTCTTCTTTTTAAATTCTCTTTTTTTACTCGATTGTATGTCACAGTATATGCATAATTTTTCACTGATTATTCGTGCATATGGAGAAAAATTATGATATGTACGTGGCTGTAGAGCTATGAATACCTCCTGGTGTTCCGCTGGAAACATGGCCGTCCGCAGGATGAAGTATGAGGTGGGTCAAGAGCGAATGAAAAAAAAAAAAAAAATGAAAATTCCACAGATTTTTGTTAGGGGGCAGATATGGGATAAAGTAATTTATTATAAATAAAAAATCAATAATTACGATGAGTCCTCCTATTTATTATAGGCCTATTTAATATAAGTGGCCAATTGGGCAGTTTAAAACGTTTTGTTGTAGTTTTCGCGCGTTTTTGTAATTATGTTTTGTATACCTAATTAGTACCATTTTTTCCGGTCAATCGAGGTAGGCCAGATGACACATCTGCCCATAGCTGCGGACGGCCATGGCTGGAAACGGTGTATTTAGTTGAGATTCCACTAAAGTCACGTAAATTGATAAATTTTTATAAAATATGCGATTTATTTCTTCATTTATTATTTAGGCTATATAGCATTTTGGAAGGGGGTTGTTTTAGGCTCAAAAAATTATAAGTTGTGAAGAAATTTTCCGGAAGCCGAACATTATCAATAGGTATCTCCCTAGAAGAGGAATTTGTGAACCCAGGAATGAAAAAGAAAATTATGCTTCATCATGTGGTTTGAACTTTGAACCAAAACCACTTTTAAGCCTGGGCCTATTTTGAACAATTTGAAATGCTCAACATCACTCGCGTTTAATTCACTGTCCTGTGCATCATTTGAAATGCAAAGTACCAAATTGCTAATGTATCGTCAAGTGGGGTATTATCGTATCATCTAAGCCAGTGAATAACGGTGGAAAGATAGGCCGCCAATCATTTCAATTATTATCTCTCATCCACCCATTTTTGAATTTTAAATCAGCAATGATAATTTTATAGTGATTGACAAATGGCAAAATGAAATTTGTCAAAGCTTCAACGAAATAGAAGTATACTGTAGTGGATATTAACACTAAGTGCTGACAGGGAAAATGGGACAAAGAGGATTGGCAATATACGCGGCCTGAAACACAGTACATAATGCTTCTTAAGAATGTTTTTAGGCAGCGTTAATGCAATACCCAGTGTATTAATTATTTATTTTATGGGACTGTTAGTCAACTGAAGATGATAAGTGTTTCACATTCGGTGAGTTCCAGAATAATGTAGGCCCCTTTTCTTAGGCAATTTTTATTTATTCACTTACGACACAGGCTACTTGCCCGTTGTAACATTAAAAAATATAAAATTTTCTATATATTATATATATAGGTTAGCAGTAGTACAATATACAATATATATACAATAGCCAATTCAAACAAAACATTTCCACCAACGTCAATAGTGATAGTAAATGTAGTATTGACGTAGTAGCAGACATTTTTAGACTTTCTTTAATGTCTGCTACCACGTCAATACTACATTTACTATCACTATTGACGTTGGTGGAATAAGCGCCTTAAAGTTGAAAAAATTTCATTTTCCCGCCAGAGGTTATTTTTTATTGTTAGTTTTGCACCCTTGTCGAGTGAAAAATTAAGCTGAATGCAGAAGCCAAATATCGATAACCTGAAAACCAGAGGTGGACGCAGCGACCGGCACTGCGGGCCTCTAAAATCCAAGTGTTACTCCACTCAAAATACGTAAAACCCCACTATTTCAGTCTTATTTTTCAAACTTTTTCACCCGGGGGCGATTCCCGGGCCCCCCTTGTTCACAATTATATTAATGCCCTGTAAAATATAAGCCTCATTGCTCTCACCAGAGCATTGCCATTAAACGCATTCAGGCCGAAGGTTAAAGAAATCCTCATAAGGAAGGCTATTACCTCTCTCTCTGACCTTTAATAGATCTTTAGATATGTCATGAAATGAAGGTCTACTTTTAGCAGGATAGGTAGTTTAGGTATACTGTGTGCTTTAAAATGATATGTATTTTTATTTTGTATTGTACTTGACGAATGTATAATTGTCTCAACAATTTTTAACATTATAACATTCATTCATTCATTCTCAATATGCGTAAACCCCCACAATTTCAGCTCTATTTTTGCAAATAAAGTTTACCCGGGGGAGACCCCGAGCCCCCCTTCCTCGCAATTATATTATTTGCCTGTAAAATTTCATAGTTACTGCTATCAAAATTCGTAAAATAAAACTATTTCAGGTCTGTTTCCTCTTAACTTCTCCCCCATGGGAGACCCCCGGGCCTCCTTTATATCTCCCGACCCCTGGCTACTGCGCAAAGGGCACTAACAACAATAATTTTAAAGCTGCGTACATCCATGAGAACGGCTTTCCCCCTTTTCTACACTTTTGTGAAAATGAGTGGAAGGGCGACAAATTATACACCGCCCCTTCGAAAACCTATTGTTGCGTCACTGACAAGTGCCTCCCCCCCCCCTTTATGAGGTCTGGCACCGCCTCTGCTGATAACAGGCTCATAAATCATATTAAAATTTGTTAAAATGAAATGGTTTTGTAATTTAAGCCCAAGTTCATCACATCGAGGTGTTACATGTATTTAGGACAGATACGAAAAGGTAGGGTCGGTAGGATTTGCACTTATGTAGACCTACATGTACAATACTGAATATGTTTTCGGGCCATGCAGGGCACCGCTTACTAAATTCCTGTAAAAAAGGGCACCGCCTCCAAAAAAATTTTAGAACCACTGTACTATCTGAACCATAGACATAGTAATTCTAGTAATACATAGTAATACTAGTTTTATTAGCTCCATGATCTGAACAGCCATAAACTGCCCTGAAATACAGTGTCTCAGCCATACGCCAATACGTACAAATAGGATTGTTTTGGAAAGTAAGAAAATGTTACGTGGCTTTTAATTACTGGTCAAACCCTATAAATGTTTCAAAATCATGTTATATTTTTAGTGACATATTTAGATAAAAAATTGTTTCAACGAAAGAGCGAATTAATTTAAAGGGGATTTAAAACCTTCTAGGCATTGTCCTGATTCCCTGCTTCCACCTCCTCGCCTCCCCTTATTTCAAACTCTTTTACATGGAATTTCTCCGAGCCGGCATAAAAATTATAGTCTAATATTCATGTTTTCGGGTAAAAACTTTTGCTTGTGTTGATAGCTTTATGCCATGAGTTATTTTTTATTGCGGTTGTTGCTTTTTTAAAATGAATAATATAGGCCTAGGCTATTTTACATTTTGCCCATTGAGTCCCTTCTGAAATCAAGTAAATAGGGTAATTCAACCAATATTTTTTTTTTAATTTTTCGCGCGGGACTTTTTCGAGTATTTGCGCCGGATCGGTGTGTGTGTACGGAATTGTTACCTTATTTGGTTATTGTTTCCGTTTGGAACGGTTTTCTTGTATTTGTCTATATAGGTGTTTCATGACTCCAATCTTGATGAGAAAGTTTAATGTTGCTGTGATCGGCTAATATTTGTCCCCAATTATTAAGCTTGGCAGGGGGTGTGGTTTTGGTAATTGGCAAACCTCATATCGCCAAAATCGAGCAGAAGAGACTGCTCTTACTAGACTGCGTATAGGGCGCCCCCGCCTTTCCCATGGATATTTGATGTTTGCTGACCAACCCCCTACATAAAACCACTAGTGTTCCAAAGCTGATGGAACTACAGAATACCTCGCGACCTGCTATGGCCTTAGGGACGCCTGTGAGGCAACTTCGGAGGGACGAGCATCTTTATACTGGGCGGCACGGCGTCGGATGACCGAAAGGCCACGTACGGGCGTTGGCTAAAGTAAGAAGTGAGTAAAGGTAATGCAACCGTTAGCTAATTTAAAATACATTCTATGGATATGCCTAGGTAGCATGGGCGTCATCAGCTATGGGCAGAGAGGGGCAGAGCTGCAGCCACCCTATTCAATATCGGTAAAAAAGGTTGGAACCAATAGGCGACTTGACAATTTTTGAAAATCTATTTTAATGAATTCGTAGATTTATTTTATACCCTTTAAAATTAATTTTTCCTAAAAAAAACACAATATTTAGTAGGTGGACATTCCCCCCCCCCCCTACAATTTAAGTTTAATGGTTGTAAAAGCAGTGACGTGACTGCAAATTGTGACGTTATTTGTGACGTGGCGGGGTAGCCGCCGCATTTGGGGAACTATTAGCAGTTGCATTGGTCGTGACGCCAATTTTTAAAACCGTTTTATCGTCGTCGCCAACTGTTATAACCTTGCGAGGTTTCAAAATAAGTACGTACGTTCGTTACCATGTTTATTACCAGCTAAAAACCACAGACACAGGCTTTGTGAGAGGCAATGTCGAGGCAACCGACAACACCGTACACATAGGGTCCAAAGACCCCCCCCCCCCCCGATATTTTGGAAATTTAATGAGTAAAAACCTGACAACCTGAAGGTTGTACGACTCGGAAAAATTAAACAGCCCCAAAATGTTAAGCTATTATTTAACATACACCCAAGTTATATGGAAGCTACCAGTAAAATGACTATATGATTCCAGTTAGGTATCGTACGTGTTGAAAAGAAGTAAAAAACATGTATAACATTTCTACCAAAGATAAAAAAGTTAAACCATCATTGTGGGGTGAATAATGTTTTTAGGAAACTCAGCTGTTCCTGGAAGATAAAAAGTTTTGATGCAATGAACTTTCGTTACACCATGGCAAACTTTTCTTAAATTAAAGCTCCCCTAGAAAATACCTAGACATCATAAAATTAAGTTAGTGTCCAATATGACAGTATAACCTTAATTTTAGTACAGACCTACGCCTACATTCAGTACCTACGTAGGGACCAAGGCTTAATGGTTATTATTATGATGACAGATCTAGAGATTTTGAAAATATATACTTCAAAATATGTACTTCACGAAGTAACCCGTTCTTTCATACTTCTACTTACACAGCCAATGTAGCCTATTTTCTTCGATGGCATGGTAGCTTGTTCGTGCTTGTGGGAGTCTCTACACATTATGCGATCGGTGACCTGTCGTAACTCATCACAGGTATTACCTTCAAAAGGAACTGATGAGGTTATTCGGATACATTTTTTTTTAGATTTTAATAATTGATTTTAAGGGCGAATGCAAGGGCTGGCTTATACGCCCACCGAGTTGTATAATATGTATTAATATATTAATGGGTTACATGACATGACATGTAGAGTAGTGGTACGGACTCTGACTTTCACCCGAAAGGTTGTTGGTTCGAGTCCTACGTACTTCCGACATTTTCTGGCCATGCTTCGGAGGGCATGTAAAGCAGGCGGTCCCGAGCGTTCCTAGTTTAGTGTAAGAGAGGGTTTTATAGCCCTAACTCCGCTAGGTTGGCTAAGTAATAGAACAAAAAAGTCCTTATTTATTTATTTACCCTTTTAAGATCTTTAGTTCCTCTTTATTTGCTAAGCCTTTTAAGTTCCACTGAATGAAGCAAGCCGTCGGATACATTCATTGAATTGTTATTGAATTGTTTGTAACATGCGAATAATCCTATAAATAAAAAAATACAAATTTTAATTCGAAATTTTTTTAATGAAAATGGGAAGACAGCAGCAAAAAATTGTTTCACGGCGAAAATGTTTGAGCCCCAGCCCATTCACAGCAGCTTGTTTCAGCTCAGTTTGTCAGCTAAACATGTCAACCGAGTCAGCTGCAATGATTTATAGGTAGCTTGTAGAAATGAATGGTTTACAATAGTGGTTGCTTTTGCGGAGAACTTTTTCAATGAGTAGGTGGAGCGCTTTGCTAGCTAAACACAGTATACATTCAGAATTAATTATATATGTAGGATAAAAAAGGTAGTAAGGTGATTTTTACTTATACATAAATAAATATTGAGTTTTTGTTCTACTACTAAGCCAACCTAGCGGAGTTAGGGCTATAAAGCCCTCTCTTACACTCAACTAGGAAGACCCGGGACCACCATGCTCTCCGAAGCAAGGCCAGAAAATGTAGTAAGCATGGGACTCGAACCAACAAACTTTCGGGTGAAAGTTGGAGTCTGTACCACTACTCTACATTGTCCTGACTATACTTCTATTGTATAGTGGGCTATCATATTTTTCGATGCATCTCTTAAAACTTTTAAAGCGCATACTAGGCAGATGGTGAATTCTGAGTTTAAAAAATAAGGTTTATAGTTTGAGTTGAATTTTTCATTTTTCGTTTTTCTTTCTGTTTCTTTTTGTACGTTTGTAATGGAAGAGTATAGCAGGGTAAACCTCCTGATTTTTGTGGATTCCGAACCAGTTGGGGAACATAATAATGTCACATGATTAACTCGGAGGTGACCGGGACTCGACACGTACTTATACCACCTAAGCGGGTTATCATGTCCCACCATGTTCCCCTGCCGCCAACCCTGTGCACACTACAAAGTTAGCTGTAGTTTTGAACAGGTGTTGTTCTGGTGACTTCAACTGGATATTGCCGTTGGACGTTTATCGTATGTGGACAAGTAGGCATTAATGCTTTTAGCCATTCAAAATAATGGTTCATCGTTTTTAATAACTTTAAAACACATATCTTACTATAATTCGTGCTCACGGTCACTGCGTCGCTAACCAAAAGATGAAAGTTCCTCCTGCCTTTTTATTGATTTCATAGCGTCTATAAGGATGAACGTCCCGCTGTTTTGCGAAGTGAGACAGCAATTTTTACGAAACGGGACAGCTGGGACACTTTTAAGACTTTTTTGGAATTGGATATTATGATTATCGGTGTGCCAGTCTCTGTGAAAGTCTGGGTGAATGCTTTGCGATGTCAAATCTTACCCAGAAAACAAACATTCTGGCTCATGGGATAAGCATTTATAAAGTGAATAAAGGGAGAGATGAAGTGAAGACTCTGTGGAGTAGGCACATGGGAGAAAAGGGAGGATGGATGTAGCATGTCAGGAATAATAAATGTCAAGTGAGAAGGGAATTGTGGCAGCTCGCGATGTTGAATCATCCTCCTAAATTGTTTTTGGTTAACCACAGACCGTCAAAACATACGATATAGCTTACATGATGCTTGAACTAGTTTTCCCTTTCCGCAAAAGAATCAATCTCACCTTTAGAATAATCCCCATACGCTAGCAGTAGAACGTCTGAAGAACATGGACAGTGTAGAGTGTACGCTATATAGGATATCAGACGCATTGACGTAAATGGAGGAAAATACATTTCAAGTGAGCAGGCAATTGTGGAAGCTCGCGTTGTCGAATCATTCCCCTGAATTGTTTTTGGTTCACCACAGACCGTCAAAACATACGATATAGCTTACATGATGCTTGAACTAGTTTTCCTTTCCGAAAAAGAAACAATCTCACCTTTAGAATAATCCCCATACGCTAACAGTAGAAGGTCTGAAGAACATGGGCAGTGTAGAGTGTACGCTATACAGGATATCAGACACACTGACGTAAATGGAGGAAAATATATTTCGAGTGAACAGGCAATTGTGGAAGCTCGCGTTGTCGAATCATCCTCCTAAATTGTTGTTGGTTCGCCGCAGGCCGTCAAAACATACAATATAGCTTACATGATGCTTGAACTAGTTTTCCTTTCCACAGAAGAATCAATCTCACCTTTAGAATAACCCACATGCGCTAGCAGTAGAACGTCTGAAGAACATGGACAGTGCTTGAGTGTACGCTATATAGGATATCAGACACACTGACGTAAATGGAGGAAAATATATTTCAAGTGAGCAGGCAATTGTGGAAGCTCGCGTTGTTGAATCATTCTCCTGAATTGTTTTTGGTTCGCCACAGACCGTCAAAACATACAGTATAGCTTACATGATGCTTGAACTAATTTTACTTTCCACAGAAGAATCAATCTCACCTTTAGAATAACCCACATACGCTAGCAGTAGAACGTCTGAAGAACATGGACAGTGCAGAGTGTACGCTATATAGGATATCAGACACACTGGCAATTGTGGAAGCTCGCGTTGTTGAATCATTCTCCTGAATTGTTTCTGGTTCATCGCAGACCATCAAAACATATAATGTCTGTCTGAAGGACATGGGCAGTGTAGAGTGTACGCTATACAGGATAATATATATAAAAATATATATAAAATATATTTCAAGTGAGCAGGCAGTTGTGACAGATTGCCATGATAAATCATCCTTCTAAAAGGTTTTTTGTCCAGACCATGAGTTGATAGCAGGAATAGTTTTGTTTATAGTCTGCGAAATAGTACATTTCTTAAGGGTTTATTATAAGCCTCGGACGACACCAAGTGCGAATGTTGTGCGACCCAAAACGACAATCCTATGCTCCAATGCAACATCGGCCCCCCCTGCCTGCACTTAAACGATCATTGGGAGTGCACGGGCAATGGCGACAAGGTGGCAAAACTTTAATGAGTCTACACCTCAGACACGAAAAAGTAAGTAAGTAAGTAAGGGATTATTCTTTCCCATAATCTCTCTCCCAGCGCAGCGCAAAAGTTGTATACGTCTGCTGAGCTGTGTTGTGGATATAAAACGCTGTCGGCAGTGTGTGCGTTTTCTTCTGAAGTTTATTTAAATTATGGAAGCATGGCAATGGTTGCTGACATATTGGGCATTGTTCACTTTTCAGCTTTCAGCACCGCGTGGATATACTGTACGTGCATGTGCATATACATAGAAAGAAGCAAAACGAAAAGGGTCTATGTACAGTACGGTAACTACAGTACCTACGTTAGAGAGCCAACTCTACACTACAAACAATAGTCAACATGTTTAGAAATGTCAATATAATTTATCTTAAGCCTGAGCTACGGAATTTTGACCCCAAAGTCAAATATGGAGGCTGCCATCCTTTTTCCATATAAATTTGCATGTCATAAGCGGCAAGATATAAACATGAAAATGTTTTTCCCTAAATTCTACAGTTTTTTGCTGTAGCGCATGGTTGT
The DNA here is from genome assembly GCA_963971405.1 of Psococerastis gibbosa. Lineage (NCBI taxonomy): Eukaryota > Metazoa > Arthropoda > Insecta > Psocodea > Psocidae > Psococerastis > Psococerastis gibbosa. The sequence goes on from OZ020485.1 coordinate 42,407,587, forward strand.
ATGGATATTTTGATACCGTTAGAATCTCTTTCTCACCTGATTATGTATTTTACAATTTGATGTGCATGAAACTGGCGAAAAGTAATTAGTTTAAAAGTTTAAAAAACGCTTTTGACAGCTGGTAAGATTTTACATCAAGTCAGTCTTATGCCAGCTTCGAATATTGTAGTGTCTATAGTTTTTTTCTGTGAGCTCCATTATATTGCATTGTCCCTGTCCCCTTAACAATTACTGTTAGTATCCCCAAACGATGGGAAAAATCTACACCAAGTTCTATACTAATATTCTATTTACTTATTCACCTGATTATGTATTTAACAATGGGGTGTGTGTGAAACTGGCGATAAGTACGCTAGTTAGTTTAATAGTTTAAAAAACACCTTTGACAGCTGGTTCGATTTACTCATTTTAAATCAAATGCGCCTCATGCCTGCTTCAAATTATTGTAGTATGGTACCTATAGTTTTTCTTGTGAACTTCATTACATTGCATTGATGTTGTTCCTGTCACCACAAACAATTACTGTTGGTGTTCCTAAACGATGGGTAAAATCTACCCCAAGTTTTATACTTATATTTTACTAATTTACCTGATTATATATTTTACAATGTGATGTGTGTGAAACCGGCGATAAGTAGGCTAGCTAATTTAATCGTTTAAAAAACACCTTTGACAGCTGGGTAGATTTAATCATTTTGAATCAAATCAGCCTTATACCTGCTTCGAATTGTAGTACGGTGTCTATAATTCTTTTTTGGGAGCTTCATTATATTGCATTGATAATGTTCCTGTCACCTTAAACATATACTGTTGGTGTTCCCAAACGATGGGTAAAATCTACCCCAAGCTTTATACTTATATTCTGTTTTACTTTATTCACTTATTCACCTGATTACACATTTTTACAATGTGATGTTTGAGCAACTGGCGATAAGTAGGCTAGTTAATTTAATAGTTTAAAAACACATTTGACAGCTGGATAGATTTACTCATTTTAGATCAAATCAGTCTTATGCCTGCTTCGAATTATACTACGGTACCTATAGTTTATTGTGAACTCCATTATTTTGCATTGATATAGTTCTTGTCACCTTAAACAATTACTGTAGCTGCCCTAAAACGGCGGGTAAAATCTACCCCAAGCTTTTTACTTATATTCTACTTATATTTTACTTATGGATATTTTCCAATATCCCTTTCTTAATTAAAAACAATAAACATCAATACAGCCTAGGTAGGTAAGAACCAAGGCCGTAGCCAGGATTTTTTTTGGGGGGGGGGGGTTCAGAAATTTCATTGGTTATTACATAGTATTTTTTTATTTTTCCTCTCAAAATCCGATTCTATCTAGTATCAAGCCATTTCATTTTTCGGGGGGAGGGGGGGGGGGGTTGGAACCCCCATGAACCCCCCCCCCCCCTTGGCTATGGCCTAGGTAGCAACGATAACGTTGTATAGCTTTATAAAGAGAGAGTGCGGGAGGATATTGAGGATTGCTGAAGCTTTTCTGCAGCTTCGGGTGAAATAAGGGAGGTTTTGGCAGCCCTCCAGCTGGGATGGTGAGATGTCGCCGCTGTCGTGGTAAAAATGGGCTTGCTACTCCCCTTTAATGCATAGCAGTTTATATGTTACTTTCTCTAATTAATAATAATATATGTATTTTTATATATTTTTTTTATAATTAAAACGCGGGTCCCTGTTGCGAATTTGCACTAGGAATTTGGGGACGTTGACCGAATATTTTGTGGGAGAGAGTTATGTGCTCTGTTGTGTAAGTAGCTGGGGGGGGGGGGTAGGTTAAATGCTGAAGAAGAGGCCGGTGTCCCGTGTCTCTTAGGAACTGGATGATATCATCCATGGTTGTAATAATAATAATAATAATATGATATTAATAAATAAATAAATATATATATATTTCTGTTAAATTATGCAATACAAGTAATCAACAAAGAAAGTATACAGTAAAATCGTGAAAATATCGTCAAAATCAGGTAGTTGTGTCATTGTCAATGTGCTAGTGCCTCAGTGACAGTGTAGAAAGCTTTCTCTAAGAGATGGTTTCTAAGCAACTTAGGGATGTTAGTAGTATTTCTCGCCGCTCTCACTTCAATCGGGAGTTTCCTAAGGTAGGCGAAACCTTGTAGTATCCAGTCGCTCACACTTGGCTGCGCGTGGCGCTGGCCATACAAGGTGTCCCCGTTGCCTCGTGTTGTAGGTGTGCGTGTCCCCGTTTTGTTTTAATGTCCCCCACACCTCAGGCTCTAAGATATGTAAAATGCATCTAAATATGTACAGACGGCTGCCACGATGTTTAATGATTTGATGGGAGATGATATGAACAATAATTTTTTAAACCAAAATAGATTAGGTGGTAGAGTAGCCCCTCGGGGCTAAAGCTCGCCTAATATAATGACGTTTTTCATGTCATTTCTAATAAAATTCAGTACACAAGGTAGGCTATACCTGTACTTTAGATTAGGAACAAAGCGAACACCCTTATTTCATATTTGGCATGTGTAGGCTCACTAACACCGCCATTTTGAAAACGGCCTGCAGTTCAGGCACTCTAAGGGGCAGACTCCTTCACCTCGGGGAGAAGGGGAGCTGACAAACAGGGTGGACCTCCTGATTATAGTCGATTCCGAACTACTTGGGGAACATTGTAAACTCTTTCTTGACTTGACACGCACGTAGACTGATTTAGGACGTTATCATGTCCCACCAAATTCCACTGACAACGCTGAGGACACTACCAGTTTGTTCCTGTTTGGAACATGCTCTGTTCGAGTGGACTCATGTTGGTTTGACGGTTGGCTACAACCCAAATATTTCCTCAACCGAATAAATATTGGTTTGAACAAATATTTGAGTGTGTAATTAGAGCCAATGAGAAAGATTCCTCACATAACTGCAAATGGGGTTCTCCCTCCGGGAGAAAAATGTTGAAAAAGTAGGCTAGAAATTGTGGGGATTTTTACAAGTTCTTGACAGCTGTAAATTTTAGATGTTACAGAGAATTTCAAGATACGTAACGCGTAGCTAGAGGTAGGCTACGTTGGGCCAAGCGCGAGGCCTGGTGGTCGCCTGATTCGCCTCATAGCCCCTGTCAAATCGTTAAATGCTGATAGATCGCGCAGTAATAAGCATTCAGTAAAAGCCAAAAGCTCTCAGCAGCAGAAACGCTCGACTGCTGCCGCTTACGTTTCTACTCGAAAGAACAAACAATGACTCGCACATTCAGCACTGCACAAACTGATGATTCTTTCTTATTCAATTTTCTAGGTCAGTTGCTAAATTTTCCTATATTAAATCGGGCATGGCATTAAACCCTTTCAATACTACTGTATTTTATTTCAAGACTTGATATTTTACTGACCCTATGTGAAATACAGCTAGTATCGTAGTTAGTAGTAGTAGTGTTCGTCGGGTTAATAACGACTTTTAGGCCTCATATTTGGGCCCATAGAGCGACTCCGACTTGACTGTCCTATGCCAGCCCATAGGACAGTGGACTTGATTATAGTGGATTCCGAACCACTTGGGAAACACAGTGAAGTCACACGATTAGTTCGGAGGTGACCAGGACAAGTCCTGCCATATTTCCCTACCGGCACTGTGCACACGACCAAGTTATCTGCAGCTTTGAACCTGCTCTGGTCCGCTGGATTCAACTTGGTTTGGCGGCTGGCTCTAGTATCGTAGTTATCATAAGTACGGACTTGTACTTGGTTAAGTCATGCTTTTACCCAGTGCCGGATCACCTATTAGGCACACTAAGGCCCAATTTTTTTAAAAAAGTTAATTTATTATGTAATTTGTTAAAACTTTTCATAAAACCTTGAAAAATGTGCTTTTCATAACATTGTAAAACTCAAATTTTTAAAACAGAACGTTTTCCCGCCAAAACTTCAAAACATTATTTCTTAATATTATTTAAAATATGATGTATTTTGTATTTAGCATTATTAGTTCTTAGCTGCATTGTTAGTCACTTTGCGTAGTGAGACTGTAAACATAGAGCCCATAGAAGGGGGATGGGGGCCCACCAATTTCATTGCCTAGGGGCCCAGGGAAGGAAGGCCCTGCAGTTTCACCTGTTTCATGCGTCAATGGTAAACTTGTCCATTATCGCTTGTAGCAGGTGTAGGTTGACAACGATAATACCAGCTTGCCAATGGCCAAAAATTCATACGGAAACAATACGAAATCCATGGAGTCGTTGGCATTGGACAAGGGACCTATGGGCCACTATAAGTATAGGCCTGGATCCATAAAAATTCCTCCAAAACTTATTATCATTTTTCTTTTATGCCATAAGTACTGATATAAACCGTTTTTTAAATTAAATTTACCATAGGCCTTTTTTTAGAGAACTGTAGGGCAGCTCGACTTCGATGGCCAGGTGGTAACGTGCTTGCACTTGTGCGAGTCTTTACACGCCATGCAATCGGAGACGTGTCGTACTCATCACGGGTTAACCTACAGAGGTGACTGAAAAGGTCAATCGGATACATTCATTAAATTGTTTGTATGCGATTAATCTTTGAAAAAAAAAGAGCTAAAGCCGACAGCTAAATTTGTCATCTGCCACGATCTGAAAAGGTTGTAGGCAGAATTTTTGTCATTCAAATAATCAAGCGTGTAATAAGATTCGTATTATGGAATAGACTCCAATATTGTCGTCATAAATCTATCTTCCTGGTGATTTAAGTGTTGTAGAATTTTCAATAGGACGTGAGGGAGAGTGGATTGGTGTATGGATTGGGAGAATACAATAAGTTTGCTCCCTCACACTGCATTGGTTCCCAGAATAGTCACTTCATATCAGCAGTATTCAATTCTACCTATAGGGCCTACATGTATTTTTGGATCATTTTCACGTATTTTGAGACCAATCATTTTTAACCTTGTTTCACGTTCAATGAAAGGGCATATTATAGGAGAATCAGTAGGCCTCGGGTCAAGGAACAATTCGCCCCCCCCCCACCTCAATGGCACACACACCCTCACTTTAGAATTTTGGAATAGTGGAGGCCGATAATTTTTGAAACCAGGCGCGTTTACAGGGTGAGACGACTGGGCACGAGCTTGCCAAAACTGTTTTTAAGACACATTGAAATTTTGATCCGCAACTTCTGGTGTAACGAAACGCAGCGCATTGGGATTGTCGGTATTCAAAATAGTGTTTATTTACTAACGTAACACATATCGAAGTCTTTGGCGGGTATTCCACATACGTCAATCGTCAATGAAAAATTGAAAAATGACGTTTTAGCAGACATTAAAGACATACTAAAAATTCAGATACCACGTAAATTTACGTCATTGTTACGTCATTTTTCAATTATTCATTGACGATTGACGTATGTGGAATACCCGCCTTAAACATTGCAGCTCCTTATCATTTTTAAAATGGAAAAAATTATAGTCTTGCCAAGCGCCAATACCGAGAGTCATAAGCGCCCAATTTGGCTCGCGAGCCACGACCAGCTGCCCCAGACGTATGTCACCATTCGCCCGAAACACCCTGTATGTTGTTGGTCGAAAACGTAACTAACTAGGCAACTTTTTGATCCCTGTCATTTACATATGTCGTCAGATATTTGTTAAGGCCAACTTCCAGCAGGAATTGGCCTAATATACAAACTCCTATAATATGAATAAATTAGTGAATGTGGCGGGCCTTAATCCGACACTGCCTTCTCCACTGACGTAGTGGTTAGGGTTGCACTGGAGGGGGGGGGGGACCAATTGGCTCACAGTACTGTAATTGGGGCGTTTGCCCATATAATTGTTAATTATAATGAGACTAGTTTTTGAATCCAACCTGTGTGGTTCCTTCTCTCCAACACCAAGAGCACAACCCTTCCCCGTACGCCGAGTACGAGCGGGAACATAGTTATGGCAGGTACTTTACGCGAGAAAACATCTGTTGTTTTGAGGAGGAATAATAAATTACACCTCATGAAACGGTACAAAAGTTAACCTAAGAAGGAACCGAGTTGGGTACATAAAATAGGCAGCGGTTGCCAAGAATTAGCACCTTCTAGACCGACTGCTCTGTCCTGAAACCGATAATTAATATTTCTGAGCGTACCGCTAAAACTTGTTTTTGAGGGCAGCTAGTCGTTGAATAAGTTCTGTTAGCAAACTTAATTTTCCCACAATCTTGAGTTTGAATAACAAATTCTGCAGTAATGCAAAGAGAGGGAAAGGAATCCAATGGGGAAATAGTTGGAGGTGGCACCAGCCCCCCCCCCCCCCCATCTTTAATTAGTTCGATTAATTCTCCGGAAATTCAATTATTCTCAAGAAGTAATTGGAGATCGCAGAATCGCTCAGCAGACGATAGGTATAGCTTCTTTGAGTGAAATCTATTTATAAAAATAGGATTTTACCACACCCAGAACTGAATTTGCATTCGGCTTCCGGAAAATCAAAGTGCCACTTTGTGGAAAAGAATTTAATTGAGAATTATATATATTTTTTAAAAACACCGTGGCACTAATGAGGGTCTAGTCCTGAGGCAGAAGATTCTCCTTCCTTCTTCATCTTCTTCAGCGAACAACACCCGTCCTTGACTGGTAGGCCATTTGACGCTGTGCCGCAAAGCAGAGAGAGTTGTTTCCAGTGGCGTAAATAACTTTTGCTGCGCTCCCCCCCCCCCGCAAGACCTTTGGTTCGCCTTACTCAGTTGCGAAACGATAGATTTTCGAAGGGGGGTAATTTGGCGCCCCCCCCCCATTTTAATAAAAGTGTAGAAAAACGGGAAAGCCGTTGTCATGGACGTGCGCAGCTATTAAATAAATGAACTTAAACTACCTTTACACAGGAGCCCGAGGGTTCTGGAGACCTAAAAGGGGGCCTGGGGATTTCCCCCGGTGGAGATGTTTAGGAAATATAGGCAGGAAAAAGTGGGATTTTCCGCATTATGATAGCAGTGACTTTAAATTTTACTGGCGGTGAATAAAATTGCATGCAAGGGGGGCTCGGAGGTCTCCCCCGGGTGAAATTTTTTGAAAAATAAAGGCCTGAAACAGTGGGGTTATACGCATTTTGAGAACTGTATCCAGGATAGGGCTGAAATACTGGGAAGTGGGATGATTTAATTTCATCTATAAGTTCTTTAGCACAAACCTGGAACTGGCAGCTGAAGTGCGCCCCCCGGGAATGCCCCCCCCCCCGCACCGCGGGGATTGCGGGGGTGTTATTTATGGTAGAAATACTCGAACCATGGCGTAAACAAATTGATAAGGACATTGTTGAGCATACCTCAACTATGAAAGTGCAAGCAAAACATAGAAAATCTCCGAAAAGAATGCCCCCTGATTAATAACAATAATAATAAATGTACTAGAAATACTCTGTAGAGGGCATAACAAGCGAAAAAGTCTAAGTGCATACGATACGTTGCGTATATGTGGCCCAATTAAGGAAAAAAAAATGGTTAATGGTTATTATTAGACCATCTATCCACCAATTATTTCATGCAATAAGAACAGTAGATACCAATTACGTGTTAGCCTGAGCACTGGGGGTGCCGTGTTCAACAGAAATTGATCCTCCTGAGGGCTCAGGGGACGATGGGGGGGGGGGGGGCGACATTAATATAGGGAGGTCAAGTTGGCAAACTTGTCCGTTGCCTCCAGCACGTTACACATTAATCAATTTGTACATGACTCAACTTTGCCCATTGCATTGCAATTTGTTATTGTCAGCACTCTGCTCAAGTTTATGGGTAATTCAGGCATCCTTTGACAGCGAAATAAAAGTCACTGCTTACAAGGGTCATGGGAAAATCCACTTTACAAAATGAAAACAGTTCGCATATACAGTAAAGGCAGGGGCTAGTTTATGCAATTTATGCAAGTCATACAAAAAGCAGATCCTTTCAGTGTTTCCGAAGGTTCAATTTGGTAAATAGTAGCGAATGAAATTCCACATTGTTGAATTATTTATTAATTTAGATTTGCAAGATGCAAATGTCCAGTAGAAAGTAAGGAACGCGACTTTTCATTAGTGACACTTCAATTCAATTGAAAAGTCTTATCTGATGCCAAAGGCGGATCTTTAAGGAATGGACATAAAAATATTTTGAAAACAAGTTTTACAAGATTAAATAATTTCTTGTTCATCAGCCCCAAAGGTGGGAAAGTGGTCAGATGAAAAATTCATAAAATATACTGACTTTCGCAGGAAATTTACACTTGTCTTATAATATTATTTAAAAAATATTCAAATAAATATTTAAATAAAATGATATAGTATATTAATTACTCTAGACACGCCATGATGTTAGAATTTCCGAGAGACCAACATAAAATTACGTCACACAATGGCAAAAGCGCAAAAGCAGCTGCTTTTAGAAGCGCAAACCTATTATTTTCAAGTTTTGTTTAGTTAATTAATTAATTGGGGTGTGAGAGCATTTTTTAACTTTGACAAAACAGATTTAATATTCAAATATTCAATTAGAAGCTTTGAACGATCAGTCAGTTATTTTTTCACAAAACAAACTAGTCCAGATTACCTAGCAACAGAGACTTTGTTGCTAGGTAACCTGGACTGTGACGTCATCCGCTGGCAAAAGATAAACATAATGTTGGTGCCCCAACTTTCTTATGCAGTGCATCTACGAATGCCGTGTCTAGAGCATAATATGGTCTAACTTCCACAGCAAAGAAAAATACTATCAATACTAGTATTTAACAAAGGGTTAGTTGGACTTACATTGCCTGTTGTGTTAATAGTCATTTTTAAATAGGTAGGTAGTCATTGTTAAATAGTATTACACCATTGCCAATACCCTTTACAAATAGATTACTATGAATAATGTCTGAACAATCAAGAGTCAATGGCAGGCCATGATTCAATGTACCACTCAAGTGGGTTTGTGTCCATAAATAAAGCCCTTTAAATTATAATGAAATAAATAAATAGTAAATAAATAAGGACTTTTTGTTGTTTCTATTACTAAGCCAACCTAGCGGAGTTAGGGCTATGAAGCCCACTCTTACACTCAACTAGGAAGTCCCGGGTCCACCTGCTTTACATGCCTTCCGAAGCATGGCCAGAAAATACAGCCAGTGTGGGACTCGAACCAACAACCTTTCGGGTGAAAGTCCATACCACTACGCTGCATGTCTTGAATGAAATTGGGGCACTTAAAAAGTAAAAACCCTCCTAGTGAAGTCCTGGGGTAAAATAAATAAACACAAATAGGAATTTAACAAGATTATTCAACTGTGGCAAGGACTGATTTCACGGCTGTTTGCAATGGGTCAGACTTGTCAATGTTTATCAGGTGGGGGGGGGGGGGGGGTCGAATAGAGATGAGAGTTGGCAAGTGCGGCAGATATCTCATTTACCTCAACGGAGATTAAACTTTTGGGGTCAGGCACAGTCAATCTTCCTTTCCAAAATTTATTGAAATTGCATCCGATTCCTAAACTTTTCACAGTTAAACAGGTAATCATGAATTCCATCGTAAAGTGGGAAATTCAGTACCTAATTAGGTATATAGCCTATATTAAATTAGAAATGAAAAGTGAATAATTATACAAGAAATGCTATAGAATCTTTGTTTGTTGTTTGAATTTCTAAGGAATGTAGCTAAATGAAGTGGAACATTTCTTCTACTTTACGATATCTCATTTAAGACTCTACGATTGAAATATCACGAGAAATTTGATTTTGTACAAAAAGAGGAAAATGCAAAACACTTCCGTAAATATTATATGATTTTGATAAAATTTGGCACAAAAATTGATCATACAAATGTCTTGATCGAGTTAGCTTACCAGCTAGATCCGCCATTTTGTTCCAAGATGGCGGTCGATTACAACCATATATAATTCATATCTAAGTTAATATTAATCGCAGAGGAATGAAATAAAATTTGACTCAAAGCCCGTATAATTATCTATAATGGTAATCACCACGTTTTACGACAAATCAACGATTTGAAAATGTCCAGTCAAAGTGAAAATAATGTTTTTTTTGTTTTTGGGGCGCGACGCCGTCCAGGCCACACACGCCCAGGTATATTATATGGTTATGTACGGTAGGTTAGGTTCGGTAATGTAAGTTTGCTTTTTTCAGTTTCTGGATATTATAGGAGGTTGATGAGGTTCGTAGTAGTAAAAAATGAGAGGATAGTTCGGGTAGCGGTTTCGTCGTCACGTAGTAGGGTTGAGAGGGATGTTTGTGTGGGCCAGGTTCTGTGGTGGGTGAGGTTTTGGCATTCGACAAGGATGTGGGCAACTGTGTTTTCTGCACCACATAATGACGGGGGTTCTCCTGCCATCAGAAAGCCATGTGTGAGCCGTGTGTGGCCTAGACGTAACCGCGCCATGAAAATAATGCGATATTTAAGTAAAAGTTCATAGTCGTCATTGTGGTTTGGAATTTGGAAACAAGAGTGTATTGTATGTGTGTGTGTTGATGTTCTGGTCGGGAAAAGAATGAAGTATTATTATTTTTTATTAGATACATAGCGTAGGCAGCATATAGAGGAGAATCAGGGCCTGCGCTTGCATGGAATCTCCCTACACCTGAAAGGGATTTTTGTATATTTTTCATCAAACAATTTTCATATCATTGCGGCTGGACAATCTGTGCCGATATTGTAGGATGCATGGCACATTCTCGCTGATTGCCATGTAATCTGCACCTCTAGACTTGAGCATGTCTAGGGTGCACTGTTGCCAATGACGGTTGGAGTCCAGCAGTCCAACCTACTGCCATGGCGAGATTTGCAGAAGCAATAAAATTCGACTAGTACGACTGGGGGACCAATTGTGGCCTGGGTCCCGACTCCAAGATCATACATACATAAATACATACAATCAGTATAAACACTTTATTGTGTTTTTTTATATAATAGATAATGTTTTAAGAGAAAATCGAAATTTACAGTGATTACGTCTTATACTATTTTTTGTATATTTTTCATCAAACAATTTTCATATCGTTGAGGTTGCAGAACGAGGAATTAATTTTAGTCAAAATGATCCATTTGTTGACAAATTATTAAAACTTTGTAACTATTTATTAATAATAAAGGAGGCAATAGTTATACAGTAACAACCGCAATGTTGTGTGAACTTTGAACGTTATCAGCTAAAGGAAACGGGAAGACTATGAACAAGTGAATGGAGGGATTAAAACCTCGATTGAGCAATAAAAACTTTCCAAGTAAAATATAATATTATAGCAGTAATATCTTTTTTACCAGCACTCCCTCTCTCTCTCTCTCTCTGCCTTAGCTCTGCAATAAATTATCACAATGACCTGAATTTTTTATGCAGAAATGCATTATTTCTGAAAAGGAAGTCAAGAGCTGGAGGGGTCTCCATTTTTAAATATTTTACTTTCGAGCTTACTTAATTCTTCCTCACAACTCAATATTTTTCGAACCGGAGATCGCTTTTTCTACATTGTAGTATTATATGGAATATATAACACTGACATTAAATTAACTTTGGTTGAAGAGGTAACCTCCTCGTTATAACCGAAATTAGAGGATATGGGGAAAAAATTGGGCTTGGCGGGATTCGAACCCACGATCTACGCCAACACGAATCATGTCAATTAGAGCATAAGTAGAGGATTTGGCATTTACTGGACTTGTCGGGGCTTGTGGTCCAGCGGTTAAGACGACGCCCCGGTTAGGCGTAGATCGTGGGTTCGAATCCCGCCAAGCCCAGTTTTTTCAATATCCTCTAATCTCGGTTAATTTCGGTTGCTTTTTCTAACCTGTATCATACAGGCTGTATGCACGATAGATTATATAACACAGTATGTACGACTTCTTCTTCTTCTTCTTCTCGTGCCCCTTCAACGTTGAAGATTGGCGATCATTTGAGCGACGCTCATGATGATTGTACAAGGGATGCCCCGAAGGACCTTTAATGCAGTGGTTTCCCGTTGCCTTCTGCATCCTTATGCCGTTGACTCCTCTGTTGAATTCTTCCGCCTTTAGGGAGCTTTTTCTCTCCCATGGACAAAAGGGTGCCCATGCCCTAGCTCCAAGGAGCTAGGTGGGGGATCTTTAACCGGACCCCACTCGGTACTGCTTGGTCGGGGACTGCTTATTCATCTTATTCGCAGCTAACCATCATATCTGATGGCCGTTCACTATCCGCCACCTGTGACCCCACTAGTAGCCTGCAGTTCAGCCTTAGTATGTACGACTAATACAATTTATTACTTAATGTATTGCCGTTTATCTTCCATACGAAATAACGGGAAGATTCGATGCTTACTTAGCGTGACAGTTTCCAAATGCTAATGTATTATACTATAATAAACGTAAATAGACGAAAAATCCTCAATGTATAGCGAGTGAGAGATTTCCCTGCGAAACCCGGGGGAACAGAAAGCGACGAAATCATTTGAAAATACTTTTAACTAACCATCCTACCCCCCCCCCCCCTCATTGGTCCTCTTCTTCATATACCTCTTCCATAAGATTGTCGATCATCATGGCAATTTGAACCTTAGCGACAACTGCTGTGAAAAGGGAAGTCGTGTTCTTGCCAAAAACCACTGCCTCTGGTATTTTAACAAGGAGGTTCTTCTGCCGGATGCCCTCAGTAGTTCTACCTTCCCTTGGATTATTACATACAGACGGCGATATTTTTTGTTCCTCATTAAATGACCGAAGTATGTTAGTTTTCGTTTCTTAACTGTCAGCAGTAACTCGATTTCTGTATCAATTCGCCTCAGGACCTCAGCATTAAGGACACGATCTCTCCAGGATATGCGTAGCATTCGTTTGAGTTTCCACATGTCAAGTGCACTGATTCTGTTCTCCATAGCTTGTGTCAAAGTCCACCATACCACATAAAGAACGATTGGGAACACATAACATTTCACCACTCGCAGATTCTGACACCGAAGTACTTTCTGCATTTTGATGAAGACCTTTCGACCTTGTTCAATGCATCTTTGGTAAAGTTAGAGTTCTATAAAGAAGAAATGGGTCATTCTCTTCCCACAAAAAAATATAGTTTTTAATTTCTTATAGCCTAAGACCAGTTATGGTAAAGGGCGTAGCAGTGGCGTGTCTCAGACATTTCTATCAGGAGCGAATGAGCCATCTCTCCTATGTAGAACTCTAGGTTAAGCTATAAAAGGGGGAATCTGAAGGAAACCGCAATTTTTTTCCCGGTACCATTGTTGGGGTAATAGTATTACTTTATTGTACTTGTGCTCATTTAAGTTCTAGTGTCATAGCAGGAGAGGCGGATATAGGTTTTCTGGGGGGGGGGGGGTGTATTATTAGAAATATTTTGCAAACAAATCCTATTTTACGAATCTAGTGCTCTGTCAGAAAATTTGGGAAACCCCCTTCTGGATCCACCCTTGCCTAGTATTTCAGCAATATTGCTGTTCACTCGGATTCAAATACGAAAAGGTACTGGGGACTGCAGTTTAGAACTGAGGTCTGGGGCAGAATTATGATAAAATATGTACTAGGCTATATTTAATGTAAAGAGCAGGTACCTACGGGAATTGGGTAGGAACAGTACAACGTTAAGCAAAAACAGTAGGTCTTCTAAGAATTTTAATTTTTAAGGTTTATTAAGAGATTATTATGTTCAAAACTCATTAATTTCAGGTGATTGCCAAATATTTTGTACTTCGTCAGGGGCCATTAATTAATTAGATGAGTTTTATAAGCAAAATAAAAAAGGGCTTTGATAACCAGGCAGCATCAGGCAAGGGGAGGGGGGGGGAGAATTAGCGGGCTTAAAAGCTTTTTCATTTGCAATGGAGCGTGTTTTAGCACATTAAATATTTTATCGGTGATCCATACCTGACTTTCTTTTTTTTTCGAGATTTTTAGGCCCTAGTATAGAAAATATAGTGTAAACAAAAAGTGATGCGTTGGTATAAGAGGTACACTCCTAACTCCATTCCTGCGCGATGTTTTGAAGATTTTCCCTGTATGCATCAGTAGTTGGGTGCAAGCTCAATTTTGAGATACCTACGAGGGGGGGGGGATGGCAAAGACCTACAATCGTGAACGGGAGGTGGGGTGGGAGGGGGTAGGGGAGGGGGGGGGGTATGTGACAATTGTGGAATATTAACAGGGACAAGTTGTTCATTCGCGCGAATTCAACCGGGGATCTCAATTATTGCCTTCGACGGAATTTCAATTTCCAAAGAAAAGGTAGCTTAATTCATTCAGTTGCGGTATGGGGCACCGTAATTTGTTAGCGCCGCTAATGCTATGGAATTTGTGAAGAAATTGAGGTTCAACTATTGGGGTAATTTATAGACCAGACATTTTTTTAAAAGAAATACTTTGATTTTATGTAGGCAATGTACATACGTTGTAAAAATCGGTCTACAATATAGTATGGAGGGATGGACTTTGACACAAGCAGAGGCGTAAAATTTTGAATGATGGCGGGGGCAAAACTAAATAGACCTTATGACGTCATTAGGCAGGATTTAAGGAAAATTGAAAATATAAGAGCAAAATAGTGGGGTTTCACGCATTTTAATAATTTTAAAGCATAGAATTGTTTGTTTGTAGATTTTGCAAAGCTATAAAAGGAATGCTTACATTCATATTGCTGTAAAGGGGACCATGAAGTATGAACCACGTCTTACAATGCTCGAGGCTGGGGGGGAGGGCAAAGCCCCCCAAAATGAGCTGGGGGTAACCGTGCCCTCCCCCAACTTTACGCCCCTGGACACATGCCATGGAGAACAAAATTAGTGCATTTGAAATGTGGGTATATCATGGACATATCTTGTCCCTAGTGTCCTGCGGAAAATGGAAACAGAAGCCGAGTGGCTGCTGATGGTTAAGAAACAGAAACTAACATACTTGAGCCCGGTGATGAGGGGCGAAAAGAATCGCCTTCTGAATGAATTTTCAAGTTTCTTGACACCTCAGAACCATTTTTGGCCTCAGAGTTAGCATTCACAGAATTTAGAAGAACCAGGTGTGGAGTATAGAAAGCGGAATGAATGTAAGACAGCGACTTTTAGTTAAATTCAAAAGCCAAAAAGAGCAAGACACAAAAAAAAAAAAAAATCGTTCTGTTATGACCGAGTAGGACAGATATCAATTATTTGTCTGGTCGATCAATCAGTGTAAAATGGGCATCAATTGGTATATACAGTATGAACATTTTCCATCTGTTTTACATCACCGTATTTTGGGGCCAGCTGCCTAAACTGTAAAAAAAAAAAATTGAAAATAAAACTGGTTCCATTGTAAATTGAGAACATGTCAGAGCAGGGTGTGAGATAAATGGGTTAACTGCACATTACAGATACGGGTACAGCGATGTGAGAGAGATGGCATAACCTCAAGCAGGGTTTCAATGAGCAGCACCACTCAAAAAGTAGGCTACACATTGCACATAATACTGTACGACAGTTTGAAATGAGTTTTGTGAATGAGAGATCCCGTCTGTGTCTATATGTTCTCAATATCCTGACTTATGATTCAGCTAATTTAATTCTAATTTAAGTTTTCAGGCTATAATCCGTTATTTACGATTTATCTATAGTCAGTCGTTCACATCCATTTATAAAGTTTTTTTTTAATTTCTCCTGTGACCAGCGGGCGATTATTTCAAATTTTAGGTATTAAAAATGTAAACAAGATAATTTTACAATGGAAAGTGCTATTCAAAATTGTTTTGTTTACATTTTTAGCCCCAGGAGTTAGTTAAGGCTGAGGCTTTTTTTACCCCCAAAGCAAACTATCAAGGGGCAAGCGAACCCCCGCATTGTGTCAACATTAATAACGACTACAATACATGTGAATTTAAAAGAAATCGTTGGAGCCGTTTTTGAGAAATCATTTTTTTAGAAGTTTTTTATGAGTTTTTTTAAAATAAAACCCCCCAAATTGAGTTAGCCCTAAATAAAAAGAAATATTCCCGAGGTATGATTTTTATGAACCTACATGCCAAATTTCATCAAAATCGACCGAGTAGTTTGCCCGGAAATTGACGCACAGACAGACAGACAGATAGACAGACAGAGCGACAGAGCGACAGAGCGACAGACAGACATTTCGTAAAAACCACTTTTTTGGGTTCCTGAGACCTCAAAACGTGTAAATCCGTTGAAATCTCGGAATCGAAAATTTCGACCATCACAAAGCCATTTAATAGATGGCAGCACCAATTGCTAAGATATCAAAGCGTTGATTTTTCCATTACATATAAGCCTCAATAATATTTTAAAATTATTTTATTTATGTATTATTTTAAAGTGATATTTTTCCATAAATCATGGAGAATATGTATATATATTAAATTATATGCAGCGCAATAAGGTCCAAGCATAGTAAAAATATTATAAAAAATATTAAAAGAATCAATTAGATAGTAAGAACTTAGTTTTCACATGCAAACGGCGGCCATTTTCAATAATATGGATATTTTGTTGTCGTCAGCGAACCTAGTGACCAAAACTGTCCCTACAGAACCTCATTACCTCCACATAATAATATTTTTTTCTTCTTCTTCGGTCGGTACTCCCCCGTGCCGAAGGAATATATTTATAAATACGTTATTAATTATACTATCGTGATACACAAATCTTGTGGGTCCCGAAGTTATTAAACTTGTCGGGGGCAGGGACGGATCCAGCCCATTTTTGGGGGGGGGGGGTAGCTGAGGGTCAAAATAGGAAAAACCTATGTAGGATTGACTAAATTAGAGCGTAATAACTTAATTTACAATAGATTTACCACATTTGGGGGGGGGCAGCTACCCCCCCTACCCCCCTCCCTGTATCCGTCCTTGGTCGGGGGCATAGTAAGTAGACGCTGTAGATGATTGTCTGTTTCATGTCTGTGTTAATCTAGTTTTAATTTCATATCAATTTCAAACTATTAAAAATAAAAATAAGTAAAACATTTAAAAGATATTAGTTCCATTACGATGTATTGAATTTCAATTTTAAAGCGGTATACAGTATTTTAGTTGAAAATCAATTTTTTTTTAATGTTAGTTTTTATTTCTCCTATTCTCGTTAATTTTTAAGGTGTATTGGCCATAATAATCATAATAATAATAACGATATATAATAATACAATAATAATAAAATAATTAAATAATCTGAAATTATTTTATCGACTCAATTAACTGCGGTCACCTAATTAAGCTACAGCTACAGTTATCTCTTCGCGTTCACATTTTTTCATGTCCCGTACCCCCGGACAAGGTGCAATTAATATATTGTCAATTTGTTAATACTGAAATGCATATGTGGGGACCACTTAGTCCCACATGTGTAATAACCAGTCTGCTTCCAGCTTCACCTTTTTCCCGGTAGATGGCGCTGTTCACATTCAGATAATTCAATATTCCTCAATCTTCCTTTTACGTATTTATTTCTCTTATTCAATAATATCTTTAATCTACCCTCTGTGTCTCATCAACTCCTTTAGCTGTGGACACAGAGTTGGTTTTTTTTATATGGAAGCAGGCTGGATCAAATTCAATATTAATTGTAAGCATGTATCGTTCTTGCCTCACAGCTCATATTGTAACCACTGTGTGTTAAATTACTCTAACTTGAGTCGAAGCACTGCAATACAAACCAATTCATCAAGTCTACACTGCCTATTCAATTGCATCGTCCTTCGACAAGCTACATTGGTGACCCTCGACAACGGAACAAGCAGCCTTGCAGTTCCAGCTTCCAGCCAGTTCCAGCTTCCAGCCAGTTCCAGCTTCCAGCCAGTTCCAGCTTCCAGCCAATTCCAGCTTCCAGCCAATTCCAGCTTCCAGCCAGTTCCAGTTCCAGCCAGTTCCAGTTCCAGCCAGTTCCAGCTCCAGTTCCAGCCAGTTCCAGTCCCAGTTCCAGCCAGTTCCAGCTTCGTTCCAGTTCCAGCCAGTTCCAGCTTCGTTCCAGTTCCAGCCAGTTCCAGTATCCAGTTCCAGCTTCCAGCCAGTTCCAGTTCCAGCCCGTTCCAGTTCCAGTTCCAGCCAGTTCCAGTCCCAGTTCCAGCCAGTTCCAGCTTCGTTCCAGTTCCAGCCAGTTCCAGCTTCGTTCCAGTTCCAGCCAGTTCCAGCTTCGTTCCAGTTCCAGCCAGTTCCAGCTTCCAGTTCCAGCTTCTAGCCAGTTCCAGCCCGTTCCAGTTCCAGTTCCAGCCTCCAGAACGTCTCATCCGGCCATAGGCGGTGGAAACCACCCCGGAGCAGCTACATTCACCGCAGCAGCACAGCCACAACCTGCAAGATGCCGCAGACCACAGCCACAACCATTGCAGCTACAACCGCTACAGCTACAACTGCTACAGCCACAACACCGACACCCACGGCTACAACCAAGATGACAGGCCCTGCTAGTACGATGGCAGTCTCGGTCAAGCTTCCACCCTTCTGGACACAGTCGGCCAACCTGTCACCGGCACTGTGGTTCACTCAAGCGGAGGCTCAGTTCGCACTTGCTGGGGTCACAATGGAAACGACGAAATATTACCACGTCCTTTCAGCGCTCGACCAAAGTACCCTCAGCGAGATCTCAGATTTGTTAGCTGCCCCAGTACCAGTAAACCCATACACTGAGCTAAAAACGCAATTAATCCAACGAATGAGTCTTCCAGCAAGCAGTCGCATTCAGCTACTAATGTCGGAAGACATAGGGGCCAAAACTCCCAGCTCTTTTCTCCGGAGACTGCGGGCCCTCGCAGAGAAAGCCATATCAGACTCGGTTTTACGCACCATTTGGACGTCTCGCCTCCCGCACGCTATACAATTGGCAATCATCGGTCATGATCACCTGTCACTAGGTGACGTCGCGATCCTCGCCGACAAGATGGCCACCATCAATTCAGCAACACGTGACCGGATTCTTGAGTGCACAATGGCCCCTGTGGACCTATTGAAGACGTTAACAGAGAACGTCGCGGCTCTACAGGCACAGTTCGCCGACAGATACGGACAACGTGCCACACAGCCACGGTTCCAGCGCCAGTTCCGTTCACCAGCGCCTAAACAAGACCCAACTTGGTGTTTTTACCACCAAACCTATGGGAGGAAGGCCAGAAAGTGCCAGCAGCCATGCAGATTTCCGAAAAACGACGATCGCAGCCAGTAAAGGCAGGGCCTGCCTGCGCCACTACACACCTGCTTAAAACCTCACATCGCCTTCTTATCACGGACCCTTGCACCAAGATACGTTATCTCATTGACACAGGGTCCGACATCTGCGTTTTTCCACGTGCCCGTCTCAACCTACCGCTCCGTCGTACTCAACTCGAGCTGACTGCCGCCAATGGCACAATCATCAATACGTACGGAACAACAGCTCAACAACTGGACCTGGGATTACGACGCAGTTTCCGTTGGAATTTCATCATTGCCGATGTCACGCAACCCATCATCGGTGCAGACTTTCTCGCAGCCTCTAATTTGCTGGTGGATCTCCAGAACTCAAAGCTGATCGACGGGACAACGCATCGCAAGGCGAACCTGTGTCAAAGCCCCTCCAAGCAACCTAGCGTTTCTACCTTAACAATACCGCACAGTACCCCGGCCAGTCTAAAAGTAATAATTGAGGAGTTTAGCGACCTCACGCGGCCGAGACAACCCACAGACCAGGTCAAACACTCCACGGTCCACTACATTAGAACGACAGACGGACCTCCCGTCTCCGCTCGCCCACGCCGGTTGGCCCCGGACAAGTTTATTATCGCCAAAAAGGAGTTCAACGACATGATCCAGACCGGCGTATGTCGTCCGTCCGACAGCCCATGGGCCTCACCATTACACCTAGTACCTAAAAGCGACCATTCATGGCGCCCATGCGGGGACTACAGACGGCTCAATGCTCGAACAATTCCTGACGCGTACCCAGTCCGCCACATCGCAGATTTCAGTGCAGAATTGCGAGGAAAAACCGTATTCAGCAAAATAGACCTGGTCAAAGCATTCACCCAGATACCAGTTTCCAATGGTGACATTCCAAAGACAGCAATAAATACTCCGTTCGGCCTTTTCGAATTCCCATTCATGACATTCGGTCTTCGCAATGCTGCTCAAACCTTCCAACGCTTCATGGATAACATCCTACGCGACCTCCCGTGGGCATATTCATACATCGACGACGTACTGGTTGCATCGAGTGATAAGCAGGAGCACGAATCACACCTACGTCAACTCTTCCAACGATTCCGAGAATATGGCCTAGTCATTAATCCTAGCAAGTGTACCCTCGGCGTTGGGTCAATCAGCTTTCTTGGTTACCTCGTGTCAGCAGAAGGCACACAAGCCCTACCAGACAGGGTAAAGGCACTCACTGAATACCCTCTTCCAAAGACATTCAAAGATCTACGCCGTTTCCTTGGCATGATTAACTACTACCGCCGGTTCCTACCAAATGCAGCCAACGAACAAGCACCACTCAACACGTTGTTATCTGGAGACAAGGTAAAAGGGAACGCTACGATACCATGGACAACAAAGCTTACCGAAGCTTTCAGCTCATGCAAACACAGTCTGGCACGCATCACCCTACTCGCGCATCCAGATCATACGGCTCCGATTGCACTAGTCACAGATGCATCAGACACCAGTATCGGAGCTACAGTTCAACAACGGATCAACGATCATTGGCAGCCATTGGCATTCTTCTCGCAGAAACTTAAAGAAAACCAACGAACATGGTCCGCCTACGATCGCGAATTGCTTGCGGTACACGACGCCATTCGTCATTTCCGATACTTGCTAGAAGCGCGCGCTTTTGTCGTATATACCGATCACAAACCGTTGACGCACGCTTTTCAGAATCCAAAAACAAGTTGCTCACCTCGCCAAATGCGGCAAATGGAATTCGTCTCTCAATTCACCACGGACATCCAATACATCGCGGGGCAGGACAACTTGGCCGCTGATGCATTCTCAAGAATCGAAGCAATCTCTACTCCCGTATCTCCTGAGCAACTTTCTTCTGCTCAGAAAGACGACAGAGAACTCAAAGAGCTTCGGTCCAGTAGAAAGACGTCCCTCATCCTCGTTGATGTTCCCATTCCGGGTTCTGATTCAGTCCTTACGTGCGATTCTAGTCAAGACATACAACGCCCATTTGTGCCCAAACCATTACGTCGACAACTTTTCGAGCACCTACACAGCCTACATCACCCAGGAATAGCAGCGTCTGCTAACCTGGTTGCCCAACGCTACATATGGCCTTCTATCCGTAAGGATTGCCGCGCCTGGGCTCGTCTGTGTGTCAACTGTCAATTGTCCAAGATACATCGACACACCCTCACTGCGATTGGAACCTTTACTCAGCCTGACCGACGGTTTCAGCACATACACCTCGACATTGTAGGCCCATTACCACCGTCGGAAGGCTACACGTATTTGCTAACACTCGTTGACCGTTTCACGCGATGGCCGGAAGCTGCTCCTATGGTGAACATCACCGCCGAAAACGTCGCCAGAACCCTCATTTCCTGCTGGATCAGCCGGTTTGGGTGCCCGGAGACAATTACTACAGATCGCGGCCGACAGTTTGAGAGCCATTTGTTTGCTGACCTGGCCCGATTATGCGGATTTCATCATGCACGGACTACCAGTTACCACCCTGCATCCAACGGCATGGTAGAGCGTATGCACCGCTCACTCAAAGCCTCCATTATGTGTCATGCCAATGACAAATGGACGGAAGCCCTTCCGCTAGTTTTACTGGGCATGCGCGCCACTCTTAAGAAAGATCTTCAAGCTTCTCCAGCAGATCTGGTCTATGGTGAACCATTAAAACTACCAGGACAGATGCTGACAACTCCTCCTTCAAATCAGAGTCCGGCGGACACTCTCATCTCACTTCGAAGGAAATTCGACTCACTACGCCCCACTCGCGTCAAGAGACACGGGGCTCATCAAACATTCATCCCACAAGACCTTGCCAAGGCCACGCACGTTTTCGTGAGACAAGACCACGTCCGTGCTTCCCTCGAACGTCCTTATGCGGGACCATTCCCTGTGTTAAGTCGCACCGACAAAACAGTTACGATTTCAAGCCGCGGTCGTGCGGTTACTGTGTCAATGGACAGGGTCAAGCCGGCCTACATTAATGCCAGTACAGACGAACCGTCTCACCAGTCTACGATCAACCCCCCGCATCAGCATCCTGCTCAAGATAAACCTCAGGAGAAGGTCTCCTCACCACTTCCTGCCACTGACGTCGTGCCGACACCACCGACTCGCACCACTCGCTCAGGTCGTCACGTCCACGTTCCACGACATTTCTCCGACTTCCAGTCTTAGGAGGGGGGTAATGTGGGGACCACTTAGTCCCACATGTGTAATAACCAGTCTGCTTCCAGCTTCACCTTTTTCCCGGTAGATGGCGCTGTTCACATTCAGATAATTCAATATTCCTCAATCTTCCTTTTACGTATTTATTTCTCTTATTCAATAATATCTTTAATCTACCCTCTGTGTCTCATCAACTCCTTTAGCTGTGGACACAGAGTTGGTTTTTCTATATGGAAGCAGGCTGGATCAAATTCAATATTAATTGTAAGCATGTATCGTTCTTGCCTCACAGCTCATATTGTAACCACTGTGTGTTAAATTACTCTAACTTGAGTCGAAGCACTGCAATACAAACCAATTCAAGTCTACACTGCCTATTCAATTGCATCGTCCTTCGACTAGCTACACATACAATAATAATAGTAATAGAACACCGATAATCTGCGCAAGTCGCAATAAAATTATGAAGAGAATATGGAGTAGCTGCAGCATACAAAGACAAAGGGGAAAACAGCTGCAAAAATGAAGTCACTAACTCACCAGGCCATCAAGAATAAAAGACTGTCGGTAACAACCCGTCTCTATTGGTGTCAGAATAGAACACCGCCGGTTTCAGCGTTTTGAACACAAGAAAAGGCGCCAGGAAGATGGTAGTACAATAAAGTCAATGGAAACGCTTGAGTGGTTTCCTCTCGTGCTGACATAAATGAGAGGCGACAAAGACAGGAAATTTTACTCCTGCTTCAAAACTTTCTCTAACCTACTTGCGACGTATCATTTTACAATGCTAACAATTTCTGATGGAGTTTCGAAATTAGGGAAGCAAAAAAATCGTCAGCACCAATTTTACTCTTTTTACCCTTCCAATGATTCAAACATGCAAAATATATAACATTTGAGGGTTACAGTTGAGAAAAGAGTGCTGTATCAACGTATTGTAGATGTATAAGTAATTGTCCCCAAAAACACAAGATATAAATATAAAATGCACAACATTGATGTTGAATCTATGATGGCTGGTTGGTTGAAGTTCGCCTACTACCTCTTTGTTGTATTGCTAAGTAAGCACTATAGCCAAAGTTAATTTGATGTCAGTGTTATATATACCATATTATAGGGGTCTTCACAGTGTTCGTGTTATCGAGTTATACCTAGTTAAGTGTGTTATATCAAGCTAAGTTAACACACCGATAACCCGATAACCAGCTAACCAGCGTGCTATCCTAAACCCACATCCAAGTTGGTTAACGTGTTATTTACCTTGCTATAGCTCAGGTTTGACCGCCGCCATATTTGTTTTTGTCGATTGATTTGAAACACGCGTTTAAAATGTTGTAGTATTTAAATTTATTTGTATAATCTATTATCACAAGCAATTACCGTAAATACTAAAAAATTATAATAACAAAAATGAACAAAAAATATAAACAAATTTGGCACTAGAATAGAGTTCTGCCACTTTCTTTAAACCCGTGCCACGAACGTCTGACTACTACCACGTTGTTTACTCTGTCGATATAGCATGATAACTCACTCCCGAGGTCCACTCACGATTGTGTGTTAACTTGAATAGCACATCTAACTCGATAACACTGTGAAAACCCCTAATACTACAATGCATTGAAGCATTATACTTCTTCTTCTTCTTCTTCTTCCGGCTCTACAGCCCTTGGTGGGCTTTGGCCTGCTCAACAACACTCCTCCATTCTTCTCGGTTTTGCACAACGCTCCACCATCTGGAGACTCCCAACTCGCGAAGGTCATTCTCTAACTCGTCCTTCCAGCGGTTTCTTGGCCGTCCTGGCAGTCGTCTTCCCGACATGCTTGCTTTGTACATTTTTCGTGGCATGCGTTCTTCAGACATCCTTACAACGTGTCCCAGCCACCTTAATCGTTGTGCTTTAATGAACCTTACTATGTCTTCTCCGTTGAGAGCGGCGTCGATTTCAGCGTTGTTTCTTATACGCCATTCTCCGTACTCGTAAAGGGGTCCATATATCCTCCTTATTATCTTTCTTTCGAGTACACGTAGTTTGTTGGCATCGTTTGCAGTGAGATTCCAGGTTTCCGATCCGTATGTTGCAACTGGTCTTATAAGGGTTTTGTATATTCGTAGTTTTGTGGCTCTAGAGATAAGTCTTGACTTGAGCAATTTTAGGTTGGCAAAATATGCTCTATTGGCTGCTGTTATTCTTCTGTCTATCTCTGCGCTAGTTTTGTTGTGATTGTTTACTTCTGCACCAAGGTAGATGAAGCTCTTTACATTCTCGAAAGCCATTCCTTGTACAGTCAGGTTGTCACTTCTCCGTCTCCTTTCTAACGCTGACATTACTAGATAGGCCTACTTAGTTTTTGAGACATTTATTTCTAGTCCAGCTCTACTCGCCTAGTCTAGCAAGTATCTCTCCTAGTTGCTTCCCATTTTTAGTGATTATGACTATGCCATCCGCATATGCGCAGATCATTTGTGACTTGTATACAATTGTCCCACTCTCTACTATATTCTGTAACGCTGCTTGCAGTGCCAGGTTGAAAAGTGTAGCTGAGAGGGCGTCTCCTTGTCGTACCCCTCTGCCGAGTGGGAATTCTTCTCCACATCGTCCGTCTATTGAAGCATTATAGCTTTGCCCAATGCACATTGCCTCACTGAGATGGTGGACACCAAGGCATTAATAGAACGATCAGTGTGAAAACCAGCAATATTGTTATTATTATTTAATTTTAAAGGACGTCTATGGATCTAAGCCTACTTCTAGTCCCTTGTCCCATGCCAGCGCCGATGCCGTGGATTTCGGACATTATTTGTATTGTTTCCGTATGATTTTTTTTAGCCATTGGCAAACTGGTATACGCTCTCGATGTCAACCTACACCGACTACAAGCCATAATGGACAAGCTGAGACGAGCTTACCATTGACGCAATGAAACAGGCTAAAACATGACTTAACCAAGTACAGATACGAGTCAAGTCAATATTGGCTTGTGGGGTACGATAGCTCAGCTCTTTCTTCCTTGATATTTGGAGTTAGGTTTTTCTACCTGTCGATGCGATTTAAGCCAGCTGCTCCTTCCACCCGTGTGGTTCGGCTGAGAAAATTCCTTTCTGGACTTCAGGCGGTCTCTTATGCCTTTACATCCGAATAATTTGAGTGTCCAACCAACCACAAATGAGTTGCCTATTAGGCGCCCATTCCACCGACCGGCTAGGGCTATTTACGAAAACAGTGACGTGGTAGCAGACATTCAAGACTTAGGCGGGGTTTTTAGCCGGTCGGTGGAATGGGCGCCTTAACAAAAGCAATCCTCTCCACTTTTTTCAGTTTTGAGATATTCGCGCCATTTTTTTTATTTTTCAATACTCTATCCGATGAATCAGATATTGAGACGCAAAAGCAATTCTAATACTGTTAAAATTAGCTTTAAAAACTGTAATGTTATACCTTATGGCGTTGCGGCACAGCAGTTTTTTGTTTCTGAAAAATCGACCTGGGTGGACAGGATTGCTTTTGCTAATAGGCAACTCAAATTTTCCAAGACTTGTAGATTCTTCCTAAGAGTAGTTAATATAAATACTGTATATACTACAGGACGTCATTGCCTTTCCAAGTCGCTCCCCTATATAATACGTAAGCTTATCGGGTCGGTGGCAAGGTATTGACTTTTGACTTTTTTTAATCTATTACTAAGCCAACCTAGCGGAGTTACGGCTACAAAGCCCTCTCTCACACTCAACTAGGAAGACTCGGGACCGTCTGCTTTACATGCCCTCCGAAGCATGGCCAGAAAATGTAGCAAGTGTGGGACTCGAACCAACAACCTTTCAGGTGAAAGTTGGAGTCTGTACCACTACTCTATAACATGTCCCGAATAGTAGTGTGCTGGTACGTTTGTGCGAGTCTCTACACGCCTTGCGATCGGAGACGTGTAACTAAGCACAAGTATTAATTTACTCATTGATACTCTTTATTTTCCATATTGACGAATTTTTGGCCTTTCGACCCACTCTTACAATTAACCCATAATGAAGAGGGTAATCGGATATATTCATTAAATTGTTTGTGTGCGATTGACCTTTTGTAGATATAAGTAGATTTTACACGTCTTGGAAAATTTGTGGTTGGTTGGACACTCAAATTATTCGGAAGTGAATGCATAAGAGACCTCAAGTGTCAGTTATATAAAACCAAATATTGTATAACATGTGTATCAAGTGTATCATTAATGTTTTTTTCACACCGATCGTTCCAATACCTAGGTGTCTACCATCTTAATCAGGCGATGTGCATTGGGCAAAGCTATAACATATACTTGTACAGAATATAAAAGTATAGCCTAACAACAAATAAAGATGTGGGTAGAAACCCTTCCGTGTTAAATAGACTACATTATATTGGGGGTAGATATCAAATATCAACTTTGGTGAGAGTGAGCCGAGAAGAGGTGGATTCCAATTAAATTTCCAGTCAATTACAGTTATTGAATGAATGGTCTAACGAAATTATACTGTATTTCCTCCATTTTTTTCAAATGTGCAATTTTATTTTACATCCATTTTCGGTTTCTCAACTCGACTTAGCGATGTACCCAATTTCAAGGATTTAGATAGTAATTTTAACATTCAATCAATAGAAAATAGATAATATTTAATAATTCATTTTTAACCGTAAAGTAGGTAGGCCTACATATACGGCTTTCGACGTTGTAAAAAAAAACAACAATCGCAATACAATGCAGACTTCAATAATGAATTGTTAAAAGATCGAACAATGTGACTCGTACTGTAATCAGCCACGAAGGAATAAGCCTGAGAAGCTTAAAAAATTTAACAGTTGAGCATAAAATACTAATCGGCCTATTCCTGTAGGTACTCATCGGAAAAGATTTCGGGCTGACTCCCTTCTTTTCGTTACATTCAGTAGACAAGCGGCTCCAGCCTCAGGCTGCAGACTCCACCCCTTGTGCCTGCGGCGGGTGGCAGATCGGCCCTTACCGGGGCCTCGTATGGTTGGCTATAAACGTGTGGGTAGTCGTCCTGTCGTCATGGCTTTCAAATGAATCAGAAGAATGAGAGCTTTCCAAAGTGGTATCACAAAATGCAGGCCGCCTTACCAAGTTGAATCCAGCGGACCAGAGCAGGTTCAAAGATGCAGATAACTTGGTAGTGTGCACAGTGCCGGTAGGGAAACATGGTAGGACTTGTCCTGGTCACCTCCGAACTAATCGTGTGACTTCACAGTGTTTCCCAAGTGGTTCGGAATCCACTATAATCAGGAGGTCCCCTGTCCTATGGGCCCACACCGTGGCCTGGGACTGTGTCCATACTACTACTAGGTATCACAAATGGTTGCTAAATTAATACTGTAGGCGTTGTTCAGTACTTGACAGTAACTTATTTTAACTGGCTAGTAGACTGAGCTTTTATAAAAAGTAAAAGAGCGGAATGGGCAGGGACGGATCATTGGGGGGGGGGGGGGGGGCGTGGGGGCGGCGGCTCCCCCCCCCCCCCCCCCCCGAGAAAAATAGCTTTATACTAGATAGAATGGACTTTTGAAGGAAATTACGAAAAATTATTACTCAAGTAAGGGAAACGCGATATTTTTCAGGCCACCGCCCCCCCCCGAAAACCTTTTCTGAAACCGTCCCTGGAAATGGGTGGGGCATTTATTAAAAGACGAAAATCCGGAACACACCATGATTGAGGGTACAGTGGAAGGAACCAATAGCAGAGGGTGGCCGAAGAAGGAATTCATGGAATTCATGGATCAACTGAAGGAGGAGCTCGAACCTACCAAAAGCTGAAGAAGAAGGAGCATAGGTCCGAGAGATTTGAATATGTAGGGAGTTACTGCAAACCAATCGTTGAGATTATGATCACAGAAGAAGTAGTCTAACCAACAGACCCATCATTAGAATGCATTACTTGGACAGAACTCGAGTGTACCGTTAATAATAATAATGGCTGATCATATACTGTATACTATAAGCGATTGGGTCAGACTTCATACTAAACACTTATTAAAAAAATTATAACCACCCCACGCAATGCTAATTTTACACTTACGATATAATGAAGGTTGAATTATGCATTGGCAAACTGAAAAAATCTCCCGAGTAAAAGTGAAATTAATGTTTATTAATACAAAATAAGTTTTCAGAGACAACAATAAAAACCAAACCGTGGAGCTTATTATTGTTTTCCTAAGAAACAGAAAGTTTTCATTCCATGAGAAAACTTTACAAAATTTTAAAAGGGATTAAAAATGTAAGAAAAACTTTTTCAACATGATGCCGACGAAATATTTTTGTATTTTGTTTTATGACGATAATGCAAATTTTTTAATTTAATATATTACGTCAGTGCTTGTAGAAAATTTAGGATTTCTCTACAGCTGCGAGTGCAACCCCAATAAAGCGACCGTTTTGTAAGCTACCCCGCCTCAGGGAATAATTTTGTTGATTAAATGCTTCCCATGAATCGATGAATAGCAGTATACCGAATGAGCACCCCACCTGACGTTTAGGTACATGTAAAATGTAGTAAATTTCTCATAAAATATCGAGCTTGTAGCAATAAATAAATCACCATAAATTAGAAGAAATGCTCACCTAAATTTTAGTAAAAGGTATGTAGTCGGCACGAACACGTTTGGCCACAGCTGACCTAATCTTACCTTGAATCTTTTCACGCCTTCAAAAACTATGGCCAAACTGTGTAGTTACTAAAATGTAGGCCTATAGGAGCATTTCTTCTACTTCTCATAGGATAATATTCAGAGTTGCTGTCAACCAATCTTTGAGATTTTGGCCTCAGAAGAACAACTACTACAATCAATTATAATTATATAGGCCCAAATTTGAAGCAATTGAAAATGATCCAAAATTCATGACTGGGGATTTGCCACGTCTCCTATTTTAAAAAAAAGGTATATGATCATTTCTTCTACATCTCAATTATGGCGCTATGATCGATATTTCATGAGAAATTCGACTTTGTGCCAAGGCCGTATATAGGGGGATCCAGGGTTTGCCCCCCCCCCCGCCGCGAAAAATTAAAAATTACTTGCTGCTTGATACTAAACTAACTAGAAATAAACATGAAATTCTATATTTCTGCTTGTTGTATTTACCAAAATTTAGTTTTGCTTTCATAAGAGGACATGCTACGTAGAAAAGCAGCACCCCAAAATACGTTGTTTTTATTGACTTTTTGACCCTATTGGGAATTTGCGCTAGGAAATTGGGAATGTTTACCGATTATTTTGTGGTATATAGAGAGTTATCCGTTCTGTGGTGTAAGTATAGGGGGGGGGGGGGGTTAAATGTTGAAGAAGAGGCCGGTGGCTCTTAGGAATTTTATGATAATATTTGTGTTATTTGTGGCTGTTGTATTTTTTTATTTAATTAACAAAGCAAGTCATTAAAGATTTGGCTCATGGAAGTTGTAGAAGACTACTTCATGCATCATATCGTATAATAGGAAATATTAAATTTTTGGTACCTTAGTTTTTCCATAAATACCTGAACAGAGAGGATAGGGCTAAAATTGGAATAACTGCAAAACCGAAAAGTAAAAACACCCGATTATATGATGCACGAAGTAGTCTTCTAAAACTCGAATTTTTAATAAATTGATGAGTGAATTAAATAACCCCCCCGTCGCATATCTATAGCTTTGGCTTTGCCGTATTGGTACGGACTCTGACTTTCACCCGAAGGGTTGTTGGTTCGAGTCCTACACTTCCTAAATTTTCTGGCCATGCTTCGGAGGGCATGTAAAGCAGGCGGTCCCGGGCCTTGCTAGGTGAGTGTAATAGAGGGCTAACTCCTAACTCCTAACTCCGCTAGATTGGCTTAGTAATAGAACAAAAAAGTCAATATTTATTAATTTATTTGCTTTGTTCAAAAAACGTGTTGTATGAGCGTCCGATTTGCTCTCAACTCAATTCAGTTTTTAAGGGTGCAAAGTGTCCAATAAAGGTAAGTTTCTTGGCTTTACTACGATATGTGTCAATAATGACGGCAATCAATAAAAAAAATAATGACTAATGGCTAGATTCTAGCATTGCGAGTGATGGATCGGAAGAGGGGGGGGGGGGTGAAGGGACATTGCTTTTCTGTCACAAACAACTGCTGATTCAATTTTTCGATACTTTCCTCAATTCTTGTGATCAGGACCATGTATTTTCTTCTTATTGGAAATATTTTTTTCTATGCCTACCACGGTAAGCTTGGTGTCCCCTTTAGGATAGCTTTTAGTAAAAAAAAAAAAAGTGAGCGACGATAGATTTGATGGGGGCGGCCGACGAAGGAATTCATGGATCAACTGAATGAGGAGGCAGGAGCTCGAACGTACTAAGAGCTGAAGAGGAAGGCCCAGGACCGAGAGAGCTAGAGGATTTTTTTTTTTTAAATTGTGATACTGGTGCACATAAGCCTATTGGGCCAATTGTGCCCCCTACAAAAAAGTATCTACATCACTTCCTCGGGGCCTATCTCCCTGAGGAAAGCCAGGATCTCGAAGGGATTTAGAAGTGGTAGGTTATTTACATGTAACTGCAAGCTTCCCGAGCATGCTGTTCTTGAGCTAGAGGATGAATGCAGAGAGTTGCAGACAACTAAGAGCTGAAGAGGGCGGCCAACGAAGGAATTCATGGATCAACTGAATGTGGATGCTGGAGCTGTAACGTACTAAGAACTGAAGAGGAAGGCGCAGGACCGAGAGAGCTAGAGGATAATATGCAGAGAACTGCTGTCAACCAATCGTTGAGATTGTGGCCTCAGAAGATGAGCTACTACAATCAATTATAATTATATAGGCCCAAATGTGAATCAATTGATACCTAACTCCAAATACCGTACTTTTCAATCATCCATAATTCTGTTATCGGCACCTAAGACTGGGGATTTGCCACGTCTCTTATGTTTTTCTTATTATTATAAAATTATGGGTTATGCCCATTATACAATTTTAACATAAAATAAAATATTTTTCATGTAAATAAAATTAACAAATATATATTAGCTAAATCTATAAATATACGCGATGTAAGAGTAGGGTGAACAGGTTTACTGCTCGTCATACAAATGGCTCCTTCAATCATCCCGACTGCAGTTGAAGAAGTCGATGTGCCTGTTGACACCATTCACCTCTCCCATTATTCTTGCCAGAGTGGAATTTGTCCATAGTTGGTGTAATGTGGGACCCTACATTGATAATGATTTCTCGTACGAATAGATTAATTTTAACGCTGCAGTTAAGATGGATTCTAACACGCTCGCACAATCGTCACGGTTGTTTAGAACGTCATGAAAACATAAGATAACTTATTTTCAGCCTATTCTCAACATCTTGCAGTTTCAAAATAACTCAGATAGAAGAAACTCAAAAGGAGTATATTGTTGTAGTCAAAACCCATCTTAATTCCAACCATCATAAGAAATCAGGACAGCCAGGATATGTAGAATAAGTAAGTAAGTAGGTAATATATTACAGTTTTTCATGTGCAGTTTCCAATGTCTACCCCAGTACTAAGTACTCGTAGAGACTTGTATCACAGGGGCAATTTCAAGTTTACATTAAATTTTAAATTAATTAGAGAAGTAGGGGTACGGACTCTAGCTTTCACCCGAAAGGTTGCTGGTTTGAGTCCTACACTTCCTACATTTTCTGGCCATGCTTCGGAGGGCTTGTAAAACAGGCGGTCCCGGGCCTTCCCAGTTGAGAGTAAGAGAGGATTTCATAGCCCTTACTCCGCTAGTTTGGCTTAGCAGTAGAACAAAAATTACTTTTTTTACTTATTTATGTTATGTAATAAATAAATTAATAATTAATTTGTCTAACCCTTAAAAGCAGGCACAGAATTTAAATACGTCTTCGTGCTAACTTTGGTTTCATTCAGAGTATCCAAATATTTTCATCATGTAACCTTATTTATTTATTTGTTATAGAAATATATTTGACCGAGATAGCCTATTGGATACATTTGGTACGGATTTATTGGAGGAAGCTAATGTATCCCAGATTTACGAATATAAAGCCGTGGTCAGATGGCGGGCTCAATTAATTAATAAGTACTTTACTGTACAGGGTACATATGAATAGTACATACTTGTATGTGGCTGCAGTATGGCCAACCTTCTAACTGTTGGTATGGCCTTAAACGAGTTATTACTACAGACTGTTTAAAGGATTGAAATAGTAAATAGAGTACAATAGTATGTGATTGTGGAGCTGTTAGGGCCATTAAGCTTAACAGGGCTGTAAAATGGTGTCCGATGTAAACAATTCTTCGCCCAGCACGTAAATAAACTACACCTGTTCACTACTTTTTTTTTAATTTCACTATTTACTAGTAGTATTGTGCGTGAAAATTATAAGTTCTCGAATCCCATAGTTTTTTGAAATATACAGTAAATGGTTGCATCAGATCTGGTGGTAATTGGTTCAATTCCAGCAGTCCAGCCAGGGTTTCAAAAGCTTTCAAAAAACCTATGGTACGACGGCTGGACCTTTTCCGAGGGTAGCTGCCCCTCCCCCCAAATTTAGTAAGTCTGTTGTATGTACATTAATTACGTTATAATTTAATCGATACTAAATGTATTCTATTTTGACCCACCACTACCCCTCCCAAAAAAATGGGCTGGATCCGTTCCTGATCATACCACACAGCCTTTTCGGGTTATTAATTAATATAGGTATATATTTAAAGAAAGACAGTATTGTAAGCTGGTAAACTGATTTCATTGACATTGATTTAAATAAATAAATAAATCAGGACTTTTTTGTTCTATTACTAAGCCAACCTAGCGCAGTTATGGCTGGAAAGCGCTCTCTTACACTCAACTAGGAAGGCCCGGGACCGCCTGCTTTACATGCCCTCCGAAGCATGGCCAGAAAATGTAGGAAGTGTAGGACTCAAACGACGACCAACGACCTTTCGGGTGAAAGTCAGAGTTCGTACCACAACTCTACATGTCCTGGCATGTCATGTGTTTAGGCGCCCATTCCATTGACCGGCTAGGGCTATTTCCAAAAACAGTGACGTGGTAGCAGACATTCAAGACTTAGGTTGCGTTTGCACCGATCTCGCATTGCAGAATGCAAATGACATTGACAGAAATTTGAATTTTTCTTTTTATAGAAATCTATTAAAATGTTTGTACTTAACATATCCCATGACGCCATTTTTTAATTTTAGTTTGTTTGTTTGTGATTTTACTGTATGATCATTGATCAATTTTAACTATGGCATAGAGGAAAATAAACATTTCCGTCAATTCTGCAATGCGAGGTCGGTGTAAACGCCACCTAAGTCTTGAATGTCTGCTACCACGTCACCGTTTTTGGAAATAGCCCTAGCCGGTCAATGGAATGGGCACCTTATTCTATTTTGACCCACCACTACCCCTCCCAAAAAATGGGCTGGATCCGTTCCTGATCATACCACACAGCTTTTTCGGGTTTTTACTTAATTTAGGTATGTATTTAAAGAAAGACAGTATTGTAACCTGGTAAACTGATTTCATTGACATTTATTTATATTATTTAACAGGCCAAAACTCAGCTATATTATTTAACATTCGCATAAATATAGCTGTCGACCACTGTTCTAGTTCCCCTTTTCCAAAAAAAAAAAAAAAAAAAAAAAAAAATCAACCGCACCTTTTTTTGTACCGACAACATCAGCCTACTCTACGAAATTCATGTTTAAAACGTAACAGACAGAAAAAGTACTGAATCGGAATAATAACGAATGCACAGTATTAGGACATGATCCAGCATGCAGCATTTGCCTCTAATACCA
This sequence comes from Psococerastis gibbosa, assembly GCA_963971405.1. Classification (NCBI taxonomy): domain Eukaryota; kingdom Metazoa; phylum Arthropoda; class Insecta; order Psocodea; family Psocidae; genus Psococerastis; species Psococerastis gibbosa. The sequence continues at coordinate 42,441,641 of OZ020485.1, forward strand.
GATTCCAGCCGTGTGGGATGATAATAGAAAAGATCCCGACAGCGTAGAGAATTTAGGGCTGAGGACTGGTTGAGACAGGAACGGATCCAGCCCATTTTTTTGGGGGGGGGGGTAGCTGAGGGGCAAAATAGGAAAAACTTACGTAGGATCGACTAAATCAGAGCGTAATAACTTAATTTACAATAGATTTACCAAATTTGGGGGGGGGGGGGCAGCTACCCCCCCTACCCCCCCCCCTTGTATCCGTCCTTGGGTTGAGAATGCTCTCCGTATTTGGGATGTTATGGGCAGCAACATGACTGGTAGTCGCGTTGATAATTATTATCAATCTCATCAGTTACGGTTAAGCACCCATTAGGGTTGGGTGGACCCAGACCAGGAGCCAACGTTTTCCTGTAATGTTCTTCTCAAAGTTCTCCTCGCCTAGACTCTAAAGACTTTGGTGAATCGATTTGAAAAAAAATTGACTTTTCACTATATACGAGTTAAAGATCAGCAACGAACAGAAGATATAACTTTACAATTATAAAATTACGTACTTTAATCAATTTAATGCAATTAATTACTCTGTCGTAGGCTACTATGAATTGATATTAACTATAAATAAATAAGGACTTTTTATTATTTTTATTACTAAGCCAACCTAGCGGAGTTAGGGCTATAAAGCCCTCTCTTACACTCAACTAGGAAGGCCCGGGACCGCCCGTTTTACATGCCCTCCGAAGTATGGCCAGAAAATTTAGGAACCAACAACCTTTCAGGTGAAAGCCAGAGTCCGTACCACAACTCTACATGTCTTGACTTGATATTATGCAAGAGAACATCATCCTGGTTTGCATTGCCATGATGATCGCCAATATTTGATATAAGAGGCATTTAATAATGAAGGAGAGAAGATGGGCTACCCTGGCTGCTGCATCAATTCATGAAAAACTATAATAACACTTCACTAATTTGAAGCAAATGCTTCTGTGTCTATTGATAAAACTTTTAAGGAAAAGGTACCTCCAAGGAGTATAAGACAGCTGTTACTGGCGTATTTAGATAATGATATTAATGTTCTTAATATGATATAATTATAAAGACTTTCACGGCCGGAGTTACGTTACGAAACAGTAGAATCTGGGATTACAGGTCTGAAAGCGTATTTCAAAATGTTTCGCCAACAACTGCGGTCTACATATTCAACAGTAATGCGGAGATTTCTAAGATCAGAAGCAACTGATCAGCCCGGATTCTACTGTTTCATCACGTTATTAATATGAAAAGAAGCAAATGCTGAACCTTCAACAGCCTTTACTTTTTATATCTTGAAATTCATATTTTTTATGAAATCTTCTGAGTAAGTTATGTTGTCACATTTCACAATTTAGCGGGAAAGCTTATTGCTGTCGCGAGTCAACAGCAAGTTGGACTTGGTAGGAGTCGGAAGTGTTGGGGTCGTAATGGAGCCGCGTCCCCTGGGGCTAAGGGGGATGGATAATTTGTCGTGTCTACGCCATATCAGTTATACAAGACGTTAGATTGGCTGCTCAAAATTGCTTCCTGCTTAGTGGTGTTTGCATCCTGCAATTCAAACATGATTTCACCCCCCCCCCTCCCCCCCTCCCCCCCTAAATGAGGTCTACATTCTAGCCCGAATAATCTTAATTCTGAGCAATATCGGAATTTGCGCCTGTTAAATAAACTTTCACAATACTCCCTGATTACACACTATAATATTGTTCCAATTTAGATCCAATAAATATGGGTCGAAGAAAAATTGGGACATTCAAAATAAGCAATTTCAATTCTTCGATTGATAGAAAAATAGAGAGAATGTAAAATCAGTCTCTTTATTACAAAATAAAAAGCCCCTAAGTCTGTCATTTCCCTAAAAGATGGAATTCGCAAGGTGGCAAGGCTACGGCTAAATATGTGTTTTCTCACTTCCCTATTTTTTTTTACCACCCTCCTACTTTCCGACCGGAGCAAGCGAATTGTGTATCTTTTACTATAAGTAAAATTCACAGAATATTCTAGCTTCTCTTGCGGCCCCCATGCCGGATTCCGTAATTTAAAGGAAAATGAAGCTGAAGCAGCAATAAATATTTTCTGAACTAGTAGGAATTTTCGGGGTAGCTCCTTGTTAAGTGAGATTTTCCGCAAGATTACAGCCCGCGTCACGATTAATACTACCCCAAAGCCTCGGATAATTGTAATTGTAAATGTATTGACTTCTATATTTCACCTATACCGGTCAAATTATAAAATCGCAATTACAACCCAGTTGACAGAGAACTGAACTATGAAGCGGACGAACGAGGTTCGAAATTGAACCCAAAATTGAAACATTCCCACCAGATCCGGGTCCGCCCAACCCTATTTAGTACCTTTCCTTTATTGCTGATCACAACTTCCCATTGATTAGAGTAGTGGTCATGAAAAAAGGAACCTCTACCAGTTCCTCATTGCGTTGTCACGCCATGACGTTTCTCAAAGTACTACTATTATGTTTCATGCGTCATGACGAAACTTTATCAGGGGGAATTAAAGAGCAACAATGAAACGATGAAGAAGGAATATTTATATTTATATTTATATTTATATTTATATTTATATTTATATTTATATTTATATTTATATTTATATTTATATTTATATTTATATTTATATTTATATTTATATTTATATTTATATTTATATTTATATTTATATTTATATTTATATTTATATTTATATTTATATTTATATTTATATTTATATTTATATTTATATTTATATTTATATTTATATTTATATTTATATTTATATTTATACACCAGTTACACCTACAAAAAAATTAACAAAATATCAAAGAAAACATGAGGAAGAAAGTGCAGTTATTTCGTACTATGCTCTTCCATTACCATTTACCAACGTACAAAATAAAAACAGAAACAAAAAAGAATAATGAAAAATAGCCTGCAACTTAACCTATAAAGAGTTAAAGACTGACTTATTGTTAAAACTCAGTATTCGCCAACTGCCAAGTATGCGCTTTAAAAGTTTTAAGAGATGAAAAAAGGTAACTGCCAAAATTGTTTGTTAATTAACAAAATCGGTATGGTGGTAAGGCTTTTAATTTCCAGCAATAAATTATTCACAAAATCATAATTTATAAATTTTAAAAGGGCGCCGCAGGGGAAATACCTAGGGGAGTTCCCTTCCTCTAAAATTTGGACTAAATTCAACTGCCTCCTCTAAAATAGTTGCAGATTATTGTTGTCTCAGTAAACTGTGCAGTTTACAATATTATAAATAAATAAATAAATATTAAGGACTTTTTGTAGTTTCTATTACTAAGCCAACCTAGCTGCGTTAGGGCTATAAAGCCTTCTCTTACACTCAACTGACCCCCTGCTTTACATGCCCTCCGAAGCATGCCCAGAAATTGTAGCCAGTGTGGGAATCGAACCAACAACCTTTCGGGTGAAAGTCAGATTCTGTACCACTACGTTACATATCTTGACATTATAGGCTATCATATTAAATGCATATTATTCCAGAGTTATTTATAGGCCTGTTGGAATGAGAGATCACAGATAATTTTATATTTAAGCCGGCATACATTTTGGTGTAATGACACGGTTAGCTGGAATGATAAAATATTCATCCGTCCAATCCCTCATAATCTCGCCTATTAAATCTCGGCGATTTCTAAAGGTTGCTTGAATATTTCATAACATTTTGGGATATTGGGCTTAATGCTGACTATCGACACAACGTTGAGCTACGATATACATACTGTATGTATAAGCTTAGAATAAATGCATCCCGGTTATATATTGCAGTAACCTTATAATGTCAGGACATGTAGCGTAGTGGTACAGACTCTGACTCTCACCCTAAAGGTTGTTGGTTCGAGTCCCACACTTGCTGCATTTTCTGGCCATGCTTCGGAGGGCATGTAAAGCAGGCGGTCCCGGGTCTTCCTAGTTGAGTGTAAGAGAGGGCTTTATAGCCCTAAGTCCGCGATATTGACTTTTTAATAAAAGAAAGTCAATATTTATTTATTTATTTATTTATAATGCTGCAATATATTGAATACGCAATGCCTTTATGCAATAAAGTACGCTCACAGACCTGTCCGGTTAGATAGTTGTGTAGCTGTGCTAACCTGCCTAGCAATACGAATCTTGTCAATAAGAGCATTTAAGTAGAGGCTTTAGAGTGTATTGCACTTGTCGGGCTTGTGGTCCTGCGGTTAAGACAACGCCCCGGATAGGCGTAGATCGTGGATTCGAATCCCGCCAAATCCAGTTTTTTTTATATCCTCTAATTTCGGCATCTAAGCAACTATGTATTTATTATATTGTATAATAGCTATTTTGTAATTGCAAGCCTAATGATATTGTTTTAGTTAAGCAATTAAAATGGATATATCTTCAAATTTTTGTCTAATACACAATATTTTTACCTATTGACTATTGTAGATCTACACTCGGTATTATAGTAAAAGCAAGTACTGTAACAGACTCGTATCTGTACTTGGTGAAGTCATGCTTTCGCCTGTGATAATTGCATCAATGGTAAACTTGCCTCAATTTGTTCAATATCGCTTGTAGTCGGCAAGGCCGTGGCTAGGCTAGGCTACGGCCTTGGTAGCCAGTGTAGGTTGACATCGAGGACTTATGCTAGTTTTGCACGGAGACAATATAAATAATGTCCGAAATCCATAGGGTCTTAAGCATTAGACAAGAGCCTTGGTTCATAAGAAGCCCTCAGGGACATTATTTAAAAAATTGTACTATAACAGACAATAGATATATAGAAGCTAGACCATACTGAAGCGAATAGATCTAAGAAGCTTATGAGGTTAAAATTTAAACCTGCAGGTACATTGCCCACTAAAGGACAATCTGTTCTTTCTTCGTTGTTTCACCATCAGTTCTAGGCAAAGTCCTGTCTAATTCAAAGTTATATATAAGTGGAGTGCAATTAGACAAAAAAGGTAAAACCTTGGAATCCAGGGACAGTCCACGAATATTTATAGAAACTTTGAAAATGTGTTGTTAATAGTATATAGAAAAATGTTAAAAAAAAATTTTTGCCCGCTCTCAATTGTTGTTTTGTCTTACATTGTTTCGAATATCAAAACATTTATATGACGTCCCCCAATCAAAAAAAAAAAAAAAAAAATTAATACCTCGGAATTCAGGGCCAGTCTATGAATATTTGAACATTTATAGAAACTTTGAAAATGTGTTTTTAATATTGTATAGAAAAATTTACAGTACACAGTATATTCAGTATATATATGTATATACATATATAAAATGTGAATGAAATTGTAAATCCATTAAATTTTTCACTCTATATCTCAAATTAGCACGTCTGCCGTGATAAATCTCCACCCAAATGCTTAAAGAACCCTTTTTATCCTAGATTTACAACTAAAGCCGTGGTCAGAGTGGCTGATTAAATGAAATAATCAGTACGAGAAAAAGCACTGCACTACGTTCTAAGTATAAATCTCGTAATAAAATGCAAGGCCCTCGTAAGGTTTAATCACAAAGCCATAAAGTCGCAGAAGACTTTCCTCTTGAGCTCCCTCCCCCCCCCCTTTCTCCTTTGTTCACAACTGTATAAAGTTTGTAACTAGCAACGAAACGAGCGGCGATTTGAAGCAGATTTCGGAAGTACCTACATACTGTAAACTGTAAACACTGTACATTGTATAGTATTATAATGTATATTTCGGCTGCTTGTATACATATTTACTACTATTGTAAAACATACTGGGTTACTCCTTAAATTATAAGAAATTATTTATTAGATGGTAAAAACGAGAAAAAGCAACACTTCATTATTTTAAATCGCATTATTTCACAAGTATAACCTATACCTTGAAACAGTAACTACTATAATATATATATAACTACTATATATATGGGGCCCATCACAGAGAAATCTAAAGGGTCATTTATTGATGAAAACTCGAATAGAAAATAATAAGTAGTAAAATTGTAATTTTTTATATTGTTGTATTGATTGTATTGGATATTGTACCGTATGAAGGAAGGAAATTATTTATTTATTTATTTATTTTGCCCACACTCATAAATAGTATTTGTGATAACGTAGGGAAATAAAAAAATTAAATAAAAAATCCCTGCGGAACAGGTGTATGGAGATTTCATAAAAGCACCGACCCCGCTTCCCTTACAAATGAAAACTTATTACACTATAAAAATACACTATAACACATTTCTTACGAGCACCGATCACGCGTTTTATAAATAATATCAACGGAAGTTAGGTACAGTGTTTCCTAAAATCGATATAGGTACGTACATCCATACAGTATATATCATTTTGAAAAAATAAATAATTTGGAGGCCTAAATAGGTTAGCTGGTAGAGTAGCCCTTCGGGGGTAAAGACGTTTTTCATTTCATTCATTTCATTTCATTTCATTTCATTTCACAATTGGAGAATATTCCATTATGCGTATTAAATGTCAGAATATTGAACTTTAATATACTTCTTGCCCCTAACAATTGGGACCAAGGACGGATCCAGCGGAAAATTAGGGGGGGGGGTCACAAATGGTATTTAAGTTTAAAAGGTAATTTGATAGTTGAAAAGTTGAGCTTTTTTTTTACTATCATGTGAATTTACTTATTTAGGGGGGTCATGGCCCCCATGGCTGGTTTTGATTGGTGCCTCTGTACACCACTGGACATAAATTAAAAGAAAGGGGAAAGTTATTGACATAACGTCTCGAATTGCAATATATATATATATTGAATTTTCAAGAGGAAAATAAAAGAAGCACGTACTGTATGTTTTATTTATAGTTCTCGGTTAAATGTATTATACAAATAGAAAACAAATTGGTAGCCACAAGCGACAGCGTCAGAGTCAGCGAGCAAGTATATAGATTGTTTTTCGCTTCGATGTTTGAAATAAGACACGTACCTGTCAGATGTTAATTTATAATCTACCTACTCCTTCGAGGCTCCATAGACGACTTTAATGGGATGGTAACGGTTCTTTTATCTGGAAGTTGTAGAGAATGGGGAGTTGTGGTGGCAGGTTTCCGATTGGCATTTTTTGCTGAGTGTATCCCCTGGGGAAATTTCGGTTTAGGGGTGAGCGAAGGTGTCTCTTTAGTCTTTTGAAAAACTACCGGATTTTTAACTGACGCTGTCTGATTTAATTGTTTTCTGCTCTTATCTTCCAGAACAAGTGCATACATATTACCCGACCACGATAGGATGGCTTTTGGAACACTTCGAATCGAATAAACTCGGTGCTCCGCTTATCAAATAAACAAAGTGTTCCAAATGCCATCCTATCGTGGTCGGGTAGTAACTGTATTTATTGCAACCAGATTTCAATAGTGTCACAACCCATAAGAACCGGTCCGAGTTTACTCGAACATGCTTTCCAATTTATCAAAATTAGTAGATAGAGAAAATTAGTAATTTCATGGTAAATAATTTTCCTATGGTTAAATTTCCGATATCTCGGGGGGGGGGGGGGGGGTGTCCACCTGACGTCACTCGTCACTGGTGGTGAGGTAAATTGTAGATAGGTCAGACCAACACATCACCACACAGCAATACTGGCAAATGCATTGCGTGCCCTGCGTGAATTTTCTATCATTTTTTCAAAAACGTTTTTTTTTTTTACAAAACCAAATACTTTTTTGGGAAAGCAACCTGTCCGGTTTCGTTACTCAATTTAACACCTAAAACATACCTGAAGGTAGAAATCATCGATAGAAAGGTGTCGCAGAAAAATTATTTTTCAGTCATTTTAAATTAAAATTTAGTCATTTTTATTTTTTTACCCCCAGAAGCAAACTATCAAGAGGCAAGCGACCCCCCGCATTTTATCAACATTAACAACAACTACAATATATGTGAATTTAAAAGAAATCGTTGGAGCCGTTTTTGGAAAATAATTTTTTTAGACGTTTTTTTGAAGTTTTTTGAATATAAAAACCCCCCAAATTGAGTTAGCCCAAAGTAAAATAAATTGTCCCGAGGTATGATTTTTGTGAACGTACATGCCGAATTTCATCAAAATCGACCGAGTAGTTTGCCCGGAAATCGACGCACAGACAGACAGACAGACAGACATTTCGTAAAAACCACTTTTTTGGGTTCCTGGGACCTTAAAACATATAAATCCGTTGAAATCTCGGAATCGAAAATTTCGACCGTCACAAAGTTTTCCTTATACTACGTATCAATTGGAAAGCAAAAATATAGAAAACTGGTTTGTTGACTCAATCGGATCCTCATGCTAATTGCCACGGTGCGAAATAGTGCCATGTCATTAGTCCCAATAGAATTCAGCAAGCAAGCTAGTTTCATTAATGACACACCTCGTTTTCGTATTAACTGACCCAATTCATGTACTTCCTGGTTATGGCTCTCCTGAAAGTTCAAATTTCTGGATTATGGCAATATTGATATTTGGGTGTCATATGCATAATATGGACTGTAACAGCACACGCATTGTAAAATAAAACTTAAATTCACCTCTATAATCTCCTGACCGACTCTTTGTTGAAAACGTCTAGTCTAATTACTCAGTTGCGTAGATGCACCAAATACAGTAACTTCCAAATTGCCAATGATATCAATGTTTCTGCCTATGAATGAGGATTGGCAATATATGTTAACGACAAAGTAGCTGTCTTACTCCTAGAAATACTAACCAAAATATTAATTTATGAACTATAAATTACAAGAGACGGGAAAGTTATTATTGTGCTTAGAAGGTGAGAAACTCAGATAAGGAACTAATTCACATTAACGAACTACCAAAAGAATGACTGTTGTAACCAACTAAACTAACTAAAAATCTCAGCAATGGGAGTGTTGTTCATCAATTGCTCATCTGGAGACGTAGCCAGATACGGATTTCCCACAAGGACATCCTAGATCACTGTCTAGTCCAAAAGTCCCAAGAGGCCGCAATTTTAAAGGAAAATAAAAAGTGTACATATTATTGCTTTCCAATTTATACGTAGCATAAGGAAAGCTTTGTGATGGTCAAAATGTTCGATTCCGAGGTTTCAACGGATTTACACGTTTTGAGGTCCCAGGAACCCAAAAAGTGGTTTTTACGAAATGTCTGTCGGTCTGTCTGTTTTTCGATTTGTGGGCAAACTACACAGTGGATTTTTATGGAATTCGGCATGTTGATTTATAAAAATCATGCCTCGGGACCATTTTTTTTATTTTGGGCTAACTCAATTTGGGGGGGTTTTATTCTCAAAAAACTCCAAAAAAAACGTCTAAAACAATTATTTCTCAAAAACGGCTCCAACGATTTCTTTTAAATTCGCATATATTGTAGTCGTTATTATTTTCAACAAAATGCAATGGGTCACTTGTCCCTTGATAGTTTGCTTCTGGGGGTAAAAAAATAAAAATAACTCAATTTTCATGAAAAATGACAAAAAAATCACTTTTCTGCGGAACCTTTCTATCGATGATTTCAACCTTCAGATATGTTTTAGGTGTTCAATAGAGTAACAAAACCAATAAGGTTGTTTTCCAAAATAAACATTTGGTTCTGTGCGAAAAATTCTTTTTTGAAGAAATTATGGAAAATTTACATTCCTATACATTGCGTGCCTTGTTATTGTTACTACTGTTACAATGTATTGGTCTGTTCGTTCCAGAATATGCAATTGAGTTTTAAGGGGTTTTTAATATATTGAGGTGGACCCCCCCCCCCCCCCCCGAGGGAGCCGAAATTTGACCATAGGGAAATTATTTACAATGAAATTACACATTATGTCTATATACTACTTTATAAATTGGAAAGCATGTTCGAGTAAACTCGGGCCGGTTTTTATTTACTTTTGCTACAAGCCACTGAGTATTCTATTCTATTTTTTTTTAAATTCTATTATTGAATATTTGATGCTGACGTAGGTTTTTTAAACCCGTTGAGCAGTCTTGACACATTATATTTTTTTTTAAACTATAAATTCTATAAATTACACATTACGCTCCAAGCGTTCGTGCAATTTAGTTCTGTTCACAAACTTTAACATCAATAAAAGTTTCACGTCAATCAGCTGAGAGACATTCAGGAAGGCACTTCCGAAAGTCTCTAGCCTTTCCCTCCAGAAACAAGGGCAATCGCACAGGATGTGTTCCGAAGTCTCCTCCCCTAGTTCACAAAACCGGCAGTTCACGTTCTCAATGGTGAGCATTCTTGCCAAATGCCGACGGAAAGGCCCATGTCCAGTGAGAAGAGCAGTCACTGTTCTGATGGTCTTCCTACTTGCAGACAAGTGGTGAAGACCATAACTTTTACACGGGTCAGTTACAAGCTGCTTCGGATAGCTGCTTATTTTCGCCGCACGCCATTGTTTCACAAAATCTTCCCGGAAGTTTGTTTCAAGACGCTGCTTTAGTCGCGAGGGGCCAACTGGTAGAAAAGGTTCAGGTCCCTCCGGTGGTACTGCCGAAGCCCCTCTCGCGAGTCCATCAGCCTCTTCATTTCCATGCACATTGCTGTGACCAGGTACCCACATTAGTTCAACTGAATGGTGCTGTTGTATGACAGTAGACAATCTCCTGCAGTCCGCTACTAATGATGACTTTACATTCGAATTTGACAATGCCATGATGGCTGCTCTGCTGTCTGAACAAATACATATTTTAGTGCCTGGCGGTAGACGAACACACTCTTCTAGAGCACACATAATGGCATAAAATTCCGCTTGGAATACTGATACGTAACACCCAAGGGGAATAGAAATGGAAATGGGTGGCCGCGCACAATAGACTCCGGCTCCGGCCCTACCGTCCATCAAAGAGCCATCGGTATAAAAGATGACACTGGGCATTGATGGGAGGATTGAGTTTGTTTCCCACTCTTGTCTCGTTGGTACTTTTGAGATCATGCAATCGTCAGGGCTAACTCTGGTCTGTATCCGATCATGTGGCAAGCAAACAATGTCGTCAATGTCATATAACGGGGTTCCAGCCTGAATTCCGACTAATAGTAGTCTATTGTATGAGATCATGGCTCTCTGTTGAATATAAAGGTGCAGGGGTGGAAAGTCCAGAAGCACCTCAAGCACTTTCGTGGGTGTTGACCGGAATGCCCCAGTAGCGCCTATACATGCCAGACGTTGTAGTTTCTGCAGAGCATTCTGAGCCGTTAGAAGCTGTGTTCTCCGCCACCAGATAATGCAACCATATGCTATTATAGGTCTGACGATAGCTGTGTACAGCCATCTTACTAGCGGAATCTTAAGGCCCCACGTGGAGCTGAAGGTGCGTCTGATCACAAAGAAAGTAGCCAGAGCCTTCTTCACGCAAGCGTCTAAGTGTTCTTTCCACAACAGTTTTTTGTCCATAATCACTCCGAGAAATTTTACTTTATCCGATTGCTTGATAGCATGAGCTTTAATCTTGATTATGGGGAAGGGACCCAAATTTCGTCGTCGAGAAAATAAAACAATTTCTGCCTTATGAGGATTAATCCCCAGCTCTTTATCTTCACACCATTTCACTATTAAGTTTAGTGCCCTTTGCATTATATCATAAATTGTACCAAGGAACCATCCGATTACGAGGATCGCTAGGTCGTCTGCGTAGGCTTGCACAACGTAACCTTGCTCCGTCAATAGTACTAGTAATTCGTCGACAACTAAACACCATAGTAGAGGAGATAACACGCCTCCCTGAGGACATCCTCTTGATACGGCGACTTTCACAGTAGTGTCCCCACGCTGTGCACTCACTCGTCTCTTTCTAAGCATATTGATAGTCCAATCAATCAAACAGGGATCGATTTTCTTCTTCCTTAGTGCGTTTTCAATGGCTCGAAACGATACACGATCAAAGGCACCCTCAACGTCCAAAAAAGCTGTGAGTGCCATCTTTTTCTCAGTGAGAGCTTTTTCAAGTTTATTTACCAAGCAACACAGTGCTGTTTCGGTAGATTTACCAGTTTGATAGGCATGCTGACCACTGTGGAGGCATTCAGTGTCCAGTAATCCTTCTCTCATTTCCCACTCAATTAGACGCTCCAAAACCTTGAGAACAAACGAGCTAAGGCTAATAGGTCTATATGCCTTAGCTTGGGAGTAATCTATTTTTCCAGGCTTCGGAATAAAAACAACTTTTACATCCTGCCACTGTTCGGGAATGTAACTTAGTTTTAAAGACGCCTTGTAAATGGTTCAAAGATGTTCTACCAAGGAATCGTATCCATGTTGCAACATAGCTGGTATGATACCATCAGCACCAGCACTTTTGTAGGGAAGGAATTTAAAAATAGCGGCCCTGATTCTCGGTAAAGTGATGATTTTATCGGCTAACAGCTCCTTGTCTTGACTAGCCCCTTTCTCCGCCGATGTGGTTGAAGTATCGGGGGTTGATGATGTTGAGCTCGGGAAGTGTACCGATAGAAGAAGCTGCAGAGCATCCTCGTCACTTTCAGTAAAACTACCATCCGGCCTTTCTATAGGACACAATCCGATGTTGGGTGTTTTCTTTAGACATTTTTGCAAACGAGCAGTCTCAGGTAAGCTTTCTAATCTTGAGCAAAACTCTCTGTATGACTTCCTTCTTGACACTGACAGTGCCGCTTTGTATTGATTTCTTGCTTCCTTATAAGCATCGACGCCTTCACTCTTGCTGGAGCGCTTCATTTTGTTGTAAAGTCTGCGAGTAAGCCTTCTTTTAGTATCTATATCTTTGTTCCACCACGGTGGCGTACAATCATTCTTCACTACTGTTTCCGGGCAACTTTCGTCGTATGCCTGCATAATAATTGACGTTACAGAGGAAAGACGCTCTTCTAGTTCATCAGGATTTCGGGGCTCTTCATGGGCATTGGGTCTCAGATGCAACTGCAACTTTTCCTTGAAATCATGCCAGTTTGTTCTCCTTGGATTCCTGAAGCGTTTCGTTTTCATAGATAAGCCATCTCTAATAACATAAAGAATGTGATTGTGATCAGAAAGTGATTCTTCTAAGGAAACCTTCCAGTCCTGTATCAATCCCGACATTTTCCGGTTACAAAAAGTGAGATCTAAAACCTCTTCCCGTATGGCATTTGTAAAAGTAGGACTACTTCCTCTGTTGCACACGTACAGATCGCTTGATATGAAAAAGTCAAGTAACTTTTCCCCTCTATCGTTGGTATCGGAGCTGTTCCATACGATGTTATGCGCGTTCGAGTCACAACTTACAACTAAAGCTAGGCCTTTAGCACTGCAGAAATGGACTAACTCTTCAAGTTCTTTTGGTGGAGGGTCTCCACCAATCACATTGGGGAAGTAAGCCGACGCTAGCACGATCTGCTCACCAGATGTATTTGCGACAATGACGGCAACTAGGTCTCTTTTAACAAATTGAGGCAGTTGCGTAGCAGTCACTCGACTCAGAATTGCAGCTCTAGGCTTTTGATTAGATGAAGAACAGATTATATTGCCTTTGAAAGGTCCCAGTCCTCGGAGCTCCCCCTCAGGTCCAATCCAAGGTTCTTGTATTAGTGCAATATCAATCTTCAGTTCTTGAATACGTTTCAGTAAGACAGACGTAGCGCCCTTACTGTGTTGCAGATTGCCTTGTAATATTCGGGTCATGTTTGCTATTCTGTCTGATTCTCAGGCCCAGGGTCATGGACTGAATTTTCTTCTTCTATCGAAGGTGATTGAATCGAAACTTGCCTTTTGAAGAAGCTTGTTATTCTTTCTTGTGGAGAGAAAGGAGCTGAGCAATCGCCTTCTTTCTTCTTCTTAAAAGGCCTAATATTTCTCGATTTGCTCTGTGGAGATCTAGAGAGAGAGCTGGTAGGCGTACAAGGATCTTCTTTAGTTGGTATTTCATCAATGTCTCTGGATTTTCCGACGGAAGGAGTATTTTTGGTCGATGGTGATTCCACTTGAGACGAATTATTAGAGTCGAGCTTCCTCTTTTGCACCTCTATTTTCCGGCCATTGTTGGCTTTGTTATTGGTGTTACTTGCTGCCACCTTCTTGGTGGGCTCCTTTCTACCTTTTGCCTTTTTTCGTACGGCTACCTCTTCTATAGGGGTGAACTGTGCCCTGGTAGTTGACCATTGTGGTCGATTATCAATTGTGGATAGACATTTCAGAGAATCGACATCAATGCCGACAAGAAGTCTCAATCCATCGTGTCTAGAGAAAATTCTCCATTTCAAAACCAGTAGGCATTTATTTTGTTTCGCTATCCTCTTCAAAACTTCCTCATTTGGTAGCTTTTTATATCCCGGCAGCCACAAAAGTCCTTTTTTCAGCTTTGGGATATCAGCCACAGGTATGACACTCAAGGAAGTGTTTTCCCAGACAGATAACTTTGGAATTGTGTCCGTAATCCAATCTCTACTTTTTTCATCAGCTGCTTCCACAATGATATAATTCTCACGATGGTAAGTAGCAATAAAGTTGGGCATTTCTGCCTCTTCAGGCAGGTCGTATAACGCTGTACCTACAGCGTCAATCAATTGTAATTTTTCCTCGTCTGTAAATATACGAAGAGGATTGAAATGAATAGCAACCTGAAGGTCAGTATTTGACTTAGTTTTTTCGGCGTAAGATTCGCCCTGTTCCTCGGTTACATTATCATTTGTTCCATTGCTAACATTTTGCGTTCCAGTAGCAAGCCGTACATCTCCTGCCTGGTTGCCCACAGAAGGTACCGAGAAACTTGGGCTAGGAAACCCAGTTGTCTGTGACACGTCAGACGTTTTATTTAAGGTGTCCATCATAACGCCCCGAGGGGCCCATCCACGCCCTGTGAAGAGCCTACTGATCACTCGCAGTTGGAGTTCCCTTCACCAACATCGAGACGATCTTAACGCTCATTAGGGTTCCAAAAACAACGTCCTACCCAGCGCAGAAACCTACCACGTGACCTCGGATGATCCTCCTGTTAGCATGTTACGCATTCGCATTAGGCTTTCACCTATCCACAGCACGGTCCTATCCGGTCGTCAACCGGCAGTGCTGTCGCTCAGGATTTTACACTGTATGATAGAACAGCTAGGATGGTTGACTAGACCACCCCGGGTTCCTGTACTATACAGCGGCCTGGTGTGTCACCCCAGTTTTTCATCTGTACCCTCGCTTTGGGTCCTCTGCGCTGAATGAGCGTTTCAGTCTACTCGGGCCAGTTCCGTTCACTCTTTCCCACTTATGATCAGCATCTACTGCTTTTTCTGTCGGGGTGTGCTCCCTTAGCCTCTTGCTTCAGTTATTTAAAGGCGCCAAAGACCCGCCTTTCGCCCCTCTTCCGTTTGCCACTTTAAAGTGCCCAGGATCCACGACGAGGACGTGGAAGTTGGACTTGCCAGCCAGAGCTGAATCATCAGATGAGCATTTCTCTGGATTTTGTACTACAAAGATTGAGACAGTCTTTGCAGCTCCAGAGACTCATAGCTGGCCTTTGGATCCCAGCCACTGAGTAAGAACCTTCGCTTGATAATTTGGGCTAAAAATAACCTACTAGCATAATAAAGTGAGAAAGTTATGTAGGACTATGGAAGAGGGACACAAATTCGTCTCTTAACCTACTCAATTTTTTTTGGTAAATCTGGACGTAGGTACCGGTACCCGTAATTATTACAATCTTTTGTTGCAGTGGCCTCAATAGACATCAAGACGGAGAAATGTACGCTGCGATTGCCACCTTCGAGCATTCGTCCTCCAGGTATTTATTTAAATAATAATAATAATAATAATAAATGAAGAACCAGTAGAATCCGGGCTGATGGGCCGTGGTTGCAATGAAAGCGAACTTCCAAACGTTTCGTCAACATCTGCTGTCGACATCTTCAGTGGAACTTCTGCGTAGACTGTCGCAGTCGCTGCTGAGCCTCCGAGATACAATCTTCAGTGGAACTGCGTAGACTTCTAAGATTGTATCTCGGAGGCTCAGCAGCGACTGCGACAGTCTACGCAGAAGTTCCACTGAAGATGTCGACAGCAGATGTTGACGAAACGTTTGGAAGTTCGCTTTCACTTCGACCACGGCCCATCAGCCCGGATTCTACTGGTTCTTCATTCGACTCCGGCCGTGGAAGCCTTTGCTGTTACAATAATAATAACAATTCGTGTATTTTCTTAATTTTTTTACGTTAGTAGACAAAAACTGAAAGTGCCCCCTCATGCCAGTGGAGTTCGAGGGTAGCACTCAATACCTATAACTAACACTTAAAAATACTTCTTTAGTAACTACGGACTGCGAACTAATTTATATTAGCCTATATACATATTTTTTAGAAATAAAAAAAAAACTGGTCATTGACCGATTCACACTGAGGTCACAGATAAGCGTTTTCGTGTATTACAATATATTCAAGTATTGCCTTATTATGAGTTTTCACAAGAATACTGTCGCCAATTTATAAATGAATTAAATAATAGTCATAAAAATGATAACTCCTAGCAGTAAATATTGTAAAAAAACGTCAAACCTACATTACGAATACGAGAAAACTGGGTATATCAATAAAACAGGGACAAACCAAAGATATAGCCTACCTATACACTCGCAAAGGCAGATAAACGAAATACAATTGCACTTTTACCGCGGCAAGATTTTATGTATTATTAATAAGGCACAGGCTAACCCTTATTTCTGACGAGTGACGACACAACCGTAGAAAAACTTCTAATAGACCCCACGAACAAATTCTAAACAGCGACCAAAGAAGCTATAGAACAATGCCCTTATGCGATGCCACAAAATGTAGCCTATAATAATATGCAAACCACTTCATAAACCTAACAATCCCATTCTCATACTGTCAGTAGTTTTTGTAACAGTGCCCAGGCAAGCATTAAAGTAGCTCGATTTCTCAACAAGCACATTCGTAAACTTCCCAAATTCACATCACGTCACTGCGTCCAAAACTTATTCTTGTTGGTTTCCCGTCTAAAACCCCTTTCATTATCCAGCAATGCAAAAAAGACAAAGTTTATCGTCACTGTAACGCATTTTAAATTGGCCAAACAGGTAGAAGTTTTCAAACTAGGATTGAAGTACATAGCGTCGACTTCGATGGCAATGTAGTAGCGTGCTGGTACTTGCACACTCTACGTGCCTTGCAATCGGAGACGTGTCGTAACTCAACACGGGTACTAACCTACAGAGGCCATCTGAAGAGGTCAGTCGGATACATTCATTAAATTGTTTATATGCTAATCTTTTTATTAAAATAAAAAAAGGCATAGGAGACACAGACACCAACACAAACAGCGCGTTCGCGTTCGCTTTGGCACTACCAACCCTGATAACTGGACAGCCCTTCACAAAACAAATTTCGAACGCGTAGGGATAAAAAAAAGCTATTAACAGTAGGGGAAAATAGTTAATGCTGTATTTATTATTTACGCATGCATCCCCTTTCATAGATTAAGCCAGCAAGGAATTGGTACCCCTTCCGTCTCCACCCAACCATTACGTTCGATAAGCCATGTAGGCTACCTCTTCATTGCCGTTTAACGTCGCTGTTGCAGATCCAGTCTAGTGCCATAGTTACAACCTGACTGTCTACATTGGCTATTTTTTATGTTTCCCGAGGGCATGACGTGAGAGAAACCAATACATTTTGACTTTTCAGTGGATCACGTCCTTAAAGTCCCAGGGTAACTACAGTACCAAAAACGTGGTCTTCATAAATTGCCTTTCCTTCTATCAAGAGTTCTATTTTGTTGTAGTACACAGAGCGGTATACTCCACTAAAGCCTTGCTTGATACCAAGTATTGTTAGAAGCCAGGGGTGGCCAGAAATATTGTTTTCTCTCATTAGTCGTGAAATGTAAAAAGAATGCTCCGCTGTTCAAAAAATTATGAAAGCAGCGAGGATTAAAGTTGTACAATGTAACTCTTGCTATGATGAACCCGCTAGTCTAATTAGCAACAATATACGTTTAGAAACTATAAACTACTCTAACACCAGAATCAGCATAGAGCTATTGATGTTTAACATGTACTCTTAACGCTTTGTATTATTACAGTGGCAATATCAGATTGGGACGGAGTAAGGTTACCTATTTTAAGCTCGCTTAAGTGGCAATTCCATCGGCGATTTTAGATCATTTGTGATTTGAGATTTTTTTTTGAAGTTATACTTCTTTACGATCGAGAGTGAATTTTGAGGATGCGCGCACATTTCACAGAAAAAGTTCACAGAATCCGCCGTTTTGTATCTGTGTTTTAGTTCTATCCGTACGTATTATTTCTTGATATAAATCAAAATATTTGTATTTAATATAATTATTAACACTAAATATTATTAAATTATTACTGTTAAATATTTATTAATACCTAACCTAACCTGGTTATTTAATTTTTACAAAATAAAGAAATATATTTAATAAAAAGTTTGTGATAAAAATTACAATTGAACGTCAAATGTGTTTTAGTTCTATCCGTACGTATTATTTTTATTTTTAATGATGGCAAAGAAGTATAACTTCTCACGCGCGTACACAAGTACACACACCCACTTTTTTTTAAGGAGACTATTATGTAGATACTTAACTTATCTATTATAAATTAAGTTATAATATGGTAGAGACTTGTTGATGATGTCTTTTACCATTTTATAACTTAATTTATAATTGATAAGCTAAGTATCTACATAATAGTCTCCTTAAAACAAAACAAACAAAAAATCTCAAATCACAAATGATGTAAAATCGCCGGTGGAATTGCCGCCTTAATATTTGCAGTGTGTTGAGAACTGTATCCGCCACTGGTTCACTACGTTTTGGCCACCCCTGGATGGGGTATGCTTGCTAACGGTGGTAAGTATGAAGCAAGGCTTTAGTGGAGTATATACTCGTAAGTTTGCAAGGATTTGTAATTCCTGCGATTGTCAGCTAGGGCTGCTGATGGGACCATGCGGATTTTCGTGCTTTGCAGGTCGCGCTGGCGGTCGCAGAAGCAGCTCCATAGGCTGCCGGTCGCTGTTAGGTCGCCGCAGCAGTGCCGGACTCATCTTCCTCACGTGTCAAGACCCAAACCGAGTAAGTATTTAGTTTCATTAGACCTGCCTACATATTTACCATTAAAATTGTATCGAGAGACAAATACAACCCTGCTGCCTGCTGTCCGACTCCTATAGGACTCAAACGTCATGAAATATTGTCATAACCGAAAATTAGAGGATATAGAAAAACTGGACTTGGCGGGATTCGAACGCACTATCTACGCCTAACTGGGGCGTCATCTTAACCGCTCGACCACAAGCTCGCACAAGAACAGTTGATGTATATCCTCTACTTATATGCTCGTATTGACATAATACTGCAATTTAATGTGTAAAATATTGTCATTAAAAGCACCAGTCCTTCTCAAGACTTAGTCTGATGATGAGAGTAGCACCAACTCCCGAAACGTCGTCTCCTTGCCGTGACAATGGGCTGCGCCGTAATTGTTCGATGACTACGGGCCTCTGCTTTTAATGATCAGTTTATTGGATGCATCCGATTGACCTCTTCAGTCGCCTCACTAAGAACCTAAGGCCCGGTACACACGAGCGTTCCACGCGGCGTAAGGCACTGAGAAATTTATCTTGGGAACCAATGG
Organism: Psococerastis gibbosa; assembly: GCA_963971405.1. Classification (NCBI taxonomy): domain Eukaryota; kingdom Metazoa; phylum Arthropoda; class Insecta; order Psocodea; family Psocidae; genus Psococerastis; species Psococerastis gibbosa. The sequence continues at coordinate 42,461,214 of OZ020485.1, forward strand.
GCTGGTGCAAAGAAAAGTTAATTTCCGAACGGACTTCCGAAAGTTTTGTGACGATGACGCGTGTTTTGAGCCTGTGTAGGGGGAAAACCGTA